>LPNX010778470.1:145336-363878 GCA_001517045.1 Pseudotsuga menziesii | reverse complement strand
TCTATGACTTTCCTCATCTTGAAAGAACTCAATCTAGCGGAAGTTCTAAATTCTAGATCCACTAAATAATTACAAATTTAATGAAATATGTGTTTTCTCATAATCGATCAACTAGCCAAGGACCCTCTATGCTCTTTAAATAGAGATCATAGACCAATCGAGTGTCAAGCCACAGATCAATGGTATGTATGATCTAAGAGAAGTTGAACCGTCAGATCACTCTATGTCTAGAACATATCATGACCGTCGGATTAGAATATTTACAAATGCATACTAATGCATACTAAAGAAACACACTTTTACCTAACGGATATATTACACAAGTTGATCTTAACTAACTCCTAAGGGTCTAAATATCCTAACATTTGTATCCTTACAGCGTGGGGTAGCAGTCAATTTCACTGTATGTACAAGGGGGGTTTTGTTTCTTGAGCCTGTGTGAGTCGTTATGGAGTTTCGACCCTGATCTGAAGGATTAGGGGTTTGGTGCAGACAAGCGTTACGCTGTCTGAACCGATTTTTGTGGGATTACTTATGGCCATCCGAGGCGAGGTTTTTTTTAGTTTTCTTCCCGTCGTAGACAGTTGCCCTTTTTTTCTGGACACTGGAGGGTTTGTTTCACACATTTCAATTACTGTATGGGGATTTTTTGATTTTGGGCAAGAAATTGGATTGCATTTTGATGCATTTTGTCAATCACGATTATTGCTAGTTGTAGACGGACTTAGGATTTTTCAGACTCAGCAATTTTCAGAAGTTTTCTTGCTAGTTATTCCCGATTTTGCATTTGCATTTTGATAGGTTTAGCTATTGCAAATATGGAAGAGGTAAATGTTTATACAGTGTTTTTTTCATTCTTCGAATATTGATTAAAATCTCAAATAGCCTAAATGCATTTTGGTTTATGACATGGAAACTTCTTCAAAGGCAACATGTCTAAAAGGAAAAACAAGAAGGCCCCTGTTGTTGAAGGAGAATCTGATGTGGAAATCGTTACGAAGTTAGAATATATGTATGAACACACTAGAGCTACCACCAGGGTAGAGCCTGATTACAAGTGGGGTGAGATTTATCGGATGATTTTGAATCAGAATGTGCCCAATGCTCGATTTGAAGAGTTGACCATATATGCCAACATAGAGAAGTCAACTCTTATGAAGGTAGCTACAAGACCTGAGTTGTTGCCATGCTCAGAGGTGATCAGTTGGATTCTACCTAAGGCCAATGTGACCACTATGATTTTAGCCAATACTGCCAAATAGGGATATGCTGCCTACAATCCTGGTTATGTCTCATTGGCATATCACCTACCCTTAGCCCAGGTTTACCTAACTGAATATTGGTTGAAAGAAATAAACTTAGACCTGGTTGAAACAGTGAAGAGGATGATGATACCTGAGAAGAACTTTCAAACCATGCCATTAGCAGAGTATGATACAGCCACTCTCAGGACTCCTTATAGGTTTATAGCATTGATGTTGAATAGAGTGTTTGGAAGAGCTCATGGTAAGAGCTTCAAGTTGGGATGGGTCCCTATTATTTTCTATGTGGCCACCCAAGGGACTGTATTCAATTGGGAAAACATTGTGTCCAACAGTCTCTCAGCTTGCATTTCTTCAGCTCTGGGAGGGGTGTCCCAGAAGAAGTCTGAGTTTTATATGAGTTCCATTTTAGTGGACTGTATACTATGCGCCTAGCCATTTCTAGCCTTAAGATGCATTTGGGACAGGGACAGAACCCCTATATACACTGTATACAAAATATTTTGGGCACACAAGTATTACAACCACTATAGAGAGATATGTGAACATTTTATTATGCCTTTACACAATTTGATCTTCCTAACAAAATGCAATTGTATGTCTGAGGAGGCATTTAAAGTCATCGAGGAGCATGCAAATTATTATTTGACTAAAGAGGGGATGCACATTAGGATGTATGGGTGCTCTAGGGCACCTTCTTTGCTCCCCAAGTATGCTACTGATTATGTGGTGCATAAAGAAGCAGTCAGGCAAGTTTACCTAGATGGTGTAGGAAGCTTCATGTTTGAATACAAGAAGGCAGTCTATCCTGCCATACCTTTTAGGCTGGGAAGCTACAAATTTACAAATATTAAAAGAGTTGCTAAATCTGTACAGGAATTGGAGCAGTTTCATTTTGGAGAGATAAGCTTCCATAGAACTGACTCCCAAAAGAAAGTTGCAAAACATTGCAAAGAGGAAAATGTTCACTTTGAATATACAAACTTCTAGGACAAAGATGAAGAAATCTTCAGGAATTCAAGGAATATGACTGCATTGAAGAGAAGATTTAAACAGAAGATCACCATTAAGGGCGGTAAGGGCCAAACCGCGTAGAAGAAATATGAAGAGGATGCTAGGAGACTAGCACAGGAGGCTGAGAGTTGGCTTAAGAATGAAGAAGAAGAAAGAAAGAAAGCTACAGAGGAAGTAGCAAAAAATGCAGAGGAAGCTGCGAAGAAGACAGAAGAAGAAAGAAAGAAGAAAGAAGATGAAGAGATGAAGAAGAAACAAAAAGAAGCTGAAGGTTTGAGGCTGATAGGATCTACAATATACCAGCAAACTACTGACCCAATAGACATCCAATAAGTATAGAATTAGACAGATCAGGGGTAGGGACAAGATAATCCTGATTCCTAGGAGCCTGCTGCAACTTCTGGTAGCAATATAGGACAAGTTGTTTTTTTCTGAATTGAATCTGATACCTTTTGTGCAAAAGAAAGGAGAAGAAGTCCCAGATTTTAGCACCGTTTATTATGACAAAGAGAAAAAGAGGATTGTCAAAAGGACTGAGAGAAAAATCGAAATAGGGGGACAACCAGGCATGATGGTCAATGATAAAACTTTGGTGCATGGGACGGATGCAGATCTGAGGTTAACAACAAGAGTTGGAGTGGCATTGACACAAGCCACTAAAGATAATGTAAATAGACAGATGACGAATCTGGAGCAATCGAAAAGGAATGCAGCTCAGTTGAAGGAAACTTTGAAGAAGGAGAGAAATGAAGGTTATAAACTGAAGAGGAAATTTGAAGACATGCAAAATGAAGTGAAGACTTCAAAAGCAGAACTTCAGACTCTTTAAGCAAACAAGATGACTTTAGAAGTTTCCATGGAAAGGACAGGTAAGGATTCTTAGAATAACCTAGCAAAATTGCAGAGGTTACAGCAAGAATATTAGGTGCTGAATACAGAAAAGGATGAACTCAAAGCATCATATGAAACTCTTAGTGCAGAAAAGGACCAGCTGCAGAGCAAAGTGGTGGAGTTGGAGGAACAGAGGGCTACTATGGAAGAGAAAGAAAAGCAATTCTAAGTGCAGGCAACAGATTTTGAAGGACATATTACTTCATTAGTAGCATCACTGAAGGATTCCAGTGAACAACAAACTAATATCCAGCCTCTAAAGGAGCGTGTCCTAGCCCAACGAAGAAGAATGCACCAACTGTAGGTGTCTATTGAAGAGGAAAGATGTAAAGTCTTGCAGATAGATAACAGATTGGAGGAAATTTTGGTGACTACCTCATATTTTGTAGATAGGTCTCATGACATTTTGGAAGTCCTGACTAGAAGGATAGTAAGGATAGATAGCAATGAAGAAATCCCTGCAGATTTACTAGCCAAAGGTCAACATAGCTTAAAGCAGGACTATGACTTGTTAGAATTTGCAATAAACAGAGCAGAGGAGTTCAAGAAAGCCGTGAAGAAAACAAGAGGAGCTTGTACTGAATACTACAGAAGGGTGTTGGTCACCTACAATAGATTCCA
Organism: Pseudotsuga menziesii; assembly: GCA_001517045.1. Lineage (NCBI taxonomy): Eukaryota > Viridiplantae > Streptophyta > Pinopsida > Pinales > Pinaceae > Pseudotsuga > Pseudotsuga menziesii. Next base: position 360,090 of record LPNX010778470.1, on the reverse strand, counting down.
AGTTGCTGCAGGACAAAGACTAGAGGCATTACCAGAGCATGAGCTGTTCACCTAAATGCTACAGAGTAGGTATCAGGAGGATGAGCAGAAGATACAACAAGTCAAGGACTTGGATGAGAAGATCCTGAAAGATGTAGTAGCTCATGCAGCAGTCAGCATTCATCTACTTGAGGATCAACTACGTTTAAGCCCAGCCATAATCGAAGTAGTTAAAAATCAGGTTGCTAAATATGAGATCAACATTAATTTTCTTGAACCTTCAGAATTTGAGAGCATAACAGCGGAAGCCCAAGCATGGAAAAAGTTCTTTAATGATCAAGCGGGGCCCCCTTCATAGAAGTGCTCTATTAAATTTTGTTTTAATTGTAATATATTGTATAATTGATGAGCACTCACTATAGGACAAATTTTGGGAGTTGAAACGTTGGGGAAGCCCAAGAGTCATTTGGGGGCAGCCCAAAAGTTTTTCCTTTTTGTATAAGTATAGGAGAGTTAGATGTGGAAAAGGGCTTTTTCCTAGTTAGACTTGTGAGAACATGTTGTAAGAAGAACTATTTCCTTTTGCAATAAATAATTACAATTTTGACTGTTGGAGAAAGCTTTGGTGGAATATTTAAATGCTGTGCAATGGATGTTGTTGAAGGGGAACTATTTCATTTTTAGCTTTTGCCCATTAACTGTAATATCGTTCTAACTTGTTAAACCTAGTTCTTGTATGAATTCTCTCTAGTTTATTTTATGGAATTTCCACTATGAGTAATGAATGCTTTTCATAAACAATGAGCTATCTTGTTGTTCATCTATCTATTCGTGTTTATGTGTTTTGAAATAAAGAACAACTACCTGTGATTTTTCTTAATGCATGAACAGTAATACATTACTCATTAAATGATAATCTCACTCCCTAGGGACAATTTAGTTAAATTAGTTTTAGTTTTCTTGCTGTGTGTGATTTAGATGTGAGAGAGTTAAGACGAGAGGCAAGAATCTGCGCATCACATTGTGACCACTCCTTGTATTATCTATCAATCTGCATTCTTAGATAGGAACTTGCATATCATACTTGAAACTAAAAAACTAAAAAACTAAAAAAGATACACAGTGGACCAAGCCGTAATCGGTAAAACCCTTTATTTTGGTTACTTAACCTATGGTAGCCGGACCGCAAACTGAACGGATTCTCCATACCAAACAGTAATGGGATAGTTGGGAACGTTTACTGGGGAGAATCCCTTGCTGTTGTCGTCTACGATTTTCCAGGCCTTAGCACATCTACATATGAATGTAGGCATACTCTCCATACAAGAGTATTATCTGTAGATAATATTTTGACTGCATACAAAATGTCAGTATTGTTGTCCGTGAGGACTCATCATAGAACATCCATACCACTAAGGTTAGGACCACTTATGAGCGAGTGTTATTCTACGGTATCCACAACTGAATGTGGGTACTCTCTATGAGAGTAACATCTGTAGGGCCATCCTTAGCTAGTAAGGACCACTCTCATGAACAAAGTGTTATACTTGCTATCCTCGAGAGAGGATACTGTCGTCCACAAGTGAATGTGGGTACTCTCCATGAGAGAGTAGCATCTGCAGGGACATACTTACCTAGTAAGGACCACTCTCATGAACATAGTGTTATACTTGCCATCCTCAAGAGAGGATACTATCGTCCACAAGTGAATGTGGGTACTCTCCATGCGAGAGTAGCATATTAAAGGCCATCCTTACCTAGTAAGGACCACTCTCATGAACAAAATGTTATACCTTTCATCCTCAAGAGAGGATACTATCATCCACAAATAAATTATGGACCTTGTCAGTATATTTAGGCATACTTGGCCTCTTTGATGTTGGAGCATCACTGTCATCCCATCATTGATGGTAGTCTCATCATCACTCCCCATTTTCCAGGAGGATCCATATTATCAACCTGATCCCCCTTTATCCGAGGAGGGTTCATAGTCTTGGCCTGTTCTTCCTTTTCGAGGATAGTCCATATCTTTGACTTGTTCCTCCTTTCTGAAGAAAGTCCACATATTCGACTTGTTCTTCCTTTTTGAAGAAATTCCATACCTTAGACTCGTTCTTCCTTTCTGAAGAAAGTCCATATCTTCGAATTGTTCTTCCTTTCTGAAGAAAGTCCATATCTTCGACTTGTTCTTCCTTTCTGAAGAAAGTCCATATCTTATACTTTTTCTTCCTTTTTCGAAGAGAGCCCATATCTTCGACCTATCTCTCCTTTTTGAGAAGGGTCCATATAATCATTGTTCCTCCTTGCAAGGAAAGTCTGTAGTATCATCATCATTGTTCCTCCTTGCGAGGAAAGTCTTCAGTATCAACACCATTGTTCCTCCATACGAGGTAAGTCTTTAGTGTCAACATCAATTTTCCTTCTTACGACGAAAGTCTTTAGTATCAACATCACTCTTCCACCTTGCAAGGAAAGTATTCAGTATCAACATCATTGTTCTTCCTTGCGGGGAAAGTCTTTAGTATGAACATCACTGTTCCTCCTTGCAAGGAAAGTCTTCAGTATCAACATCACTATTCCTCCTTGTGAGGAAAGTATTAAGTATCAACATCACTATTCCTCTTTACGAGGAAAGTATTCAGTATAAAAATCATTGTTCCTCCTTACAAGGAAAATATTTTCGAGCTACACCAATCTTGTCATGGAAGATTGGTCACCACATCAGCATCTTGCTCATCGGTACTCACATACTAGAGTTTTATGTCTCTCTTCAGTACCATTTTTCACAGTATTCTTTGTCACCTTTATGCAACTCTGGTTTTCACAAAGAATCATTGTGGTATCCAACTCCATTTCAAATAGTCCTGACATCATCTTTCCAAAGCCATATGGCTTCCCAAATAGCGTAGCAAGTTGCAATGTACACTGCTTCAGCTGTACTAAGAGCAACACTGGACTAAACCATGAGATCATGGTGGATCCCAGACAATAACACCCACCTGAGTTTGTCTTTCTGTATGTGACACTTCCTTCCCAATTTGAATCCCTATATCCATATAATCTAAAGTTATGATCTCTATCATAGTAAATTCCCAAGTCTGTCATAATTTTTAGGTACCTCATCACATGCTTTGTAGCTATCAGGTGAACCCATATAGGTTTAACTAGATACTAACTCAAGGTGTTCACATAAAATCATACATCTGACCTTGTGTTCGTCAGATACATCAACGACTCAATAATTTGTTTGTGCTGAGTCATATCCACTAACTCTGATGTATCATCAGACAAGAACTTCATGTTGATATCATGGGTGCGGCCATGGCTTTCCAATCGAACATATCAAAACTTCTTTAATATTTCCACAACATACTTTCCCTGGTTTAGAAAGATTCCTTTTTGAGCTCTTCCACACTTCTATCCTGAGGAAATAATGCATCAATCCGAGATCTTTCATCTTTAATTCTTCAACTATCCTCTTATTGCAATATGTGATATGTTTCTCATTTCCAGTCAGAAATAGATCATCCACATACAATATTAGTATGTCAAATTCATCATCCATAACCTTAAGTTAAAGGTTAGGATCAACTTTACTCTTGGTAAATTCTATGCTTTCCAAGAATCTATCTATTCTTCCATACCAAGCTCTAGGAGATTTCTTTAGTCCATACAGAGCCTTTTCAACTTGCATACATGAGTCACTCTATTTTCAACTTCAAATCCTTGTGGTTGTTCGATGTAAACCTCTTCCTTAATATTACCATTAAGGAAGGTTTTCTTTACATCCATATGGTGTAGATCCCACTTCATCATGGAAGCAAGTGCCATGATAGTTCCAATGGAAGTGTACCTTGCTCCTGGAGAAAATGTCTCTTCATAATCAATTCCCACTCTCTAAGATAATCCTCTAGCCACGAGTCTTTCCTTACTTCCATCAGTAGCATATTAATATTTCAAATCCATTTGGAAGATATCACATTCTTGCTTTCTGGTTTTGGTACAATATCCCAAACATTATTATGGTATTCTTCCATCATTGCATATATCATGAGTTCATTCTCTCAGGTCATCGACATATCCTAGTCTTCCGCATTCAACCTTGAAGGTTGGAACCCACTTTACTCTTGGTAAATTCTCAGTTCATTAGAAATTTGTCCATCTTGTCATAACATGTCGAACTCGGAGATCTTCTGTAGTCACTCCCCCTGAAGCGAAGGATCATCTTCCCTCTGTAATCTGTACTAGAGTGACAGGCAACATCTTCTGCTACTATGTATCCATCTTAGGTTACTGGATACCAGGATCCGTTTATCTTGAACTTTGTCGAAAATTTCCTCTTGCACCTATCTGTGAGCTTGTTGTCTTCTATATGTTTCCATCTTCAACCTTGTAGAAAAGGTTAAGATATTCATCACTTTAGGTGATCTGTTAAGCTCCTGGGTGTGACTATCTTTGTACAAATCATATTCTTTACAGGTGGTTCTTTGCTCAATATATACTTCTACTGGAGAAGTGTATCTGGTCAATAGAGTATGTCATGCCATAGTCTATTCTTTTTGAGACAAACCACGAATCTTACTTTGTATACTTATTCTTGTCGATCTCGAAGACACTATGGACTTCGCTTTAGGTCTCAGAACCATATCCTAGACATCATTCCCCATGATCAACTGTTACTCTTTGATCATAGCTTCTTTTATAGCTGGAAGGGTTTTCATCAATGATATCACTCAACTATGTCACAAAACTAGAGTGTGTCTGAGGCCTCTTACTTTGTTTTGGAAGTCCCATCATACTTTTATTCATCTTGGAATATCTCTCATGCCCAATATGGTCTTCATCTCTCGAGGTGGATCTACCGCTCTTTGAAGCTCTTTCTTCCATCATGGTGTCCTTGACCTTGGGAGCTTCATGTTCATGTTTATTGGAGTGAATATTGAATTTTCATCACTTGTTCTTTGAAACAATTCTCATCCTCCTTTTCTTGTAGGTGGTTGTAGATGACCTTTCCTACAAGTCAAATGCACCAGTTGCATGGTTAGAACCATTTCATAGGACATATGCATAATGACAAATTCTTATCCATCATGCAACTGTTTAGTCAATAAAACATTCATCCATATCTCACAGAAAATTTCTAAATGTCTTCCATCTCTACCATGACATCATTGAGATTTTGCACTAATCCAATATGTCAGCAAAGAGGTTTCATTCTAGATAAGTAGCAATGTAGATTTGTATAGCACCATGGGCTACTTACCCATCACATGCATATTAGTAGTATACTGTAATTAATGCAAACATTCTATCATGCATAATACATAGCATTTACAAGAAATACAATTCAAATACTTATCTTTTTTTTCTTTTTCTTCATCTCTGGATCAACAGCTTCTTCTTTGACCAGTGATATGGCTTCAATCTCATGCTTGCTTGAAAGCTTTTCTAGATTGCTTGCTTCTGGTGGACCTAGGGTTTGACAAAGAAACCCTAATTTTTCAACTGATGTATATTTCAGATATTATTGGATAGAAATATGCACCTCCTCAAGGAAATATGAGGAGTATACTCATTTTCCCAAAACTGTGATCAAAACTACAAAATATCTTATGCCCTGGTTTTCTTCAGTTTCTTCTGCGGAAATGCCTTATATAATTTCTGCGGTATATCTAAAATTGCTGCTCCTCTATGTTTGAAACTTTGCAATGAGGTATCCTTGTCTGTCCTCTTTCCAACATCATAGATTAGACTAGAATTGGTTTCACCAATTGGAACTTATGTGCGTTTTCCCAAGGTGACTTATTTCAGGACTATTCATAATAGCGAACTTGTACGAACAACCACGTGTCATTGTTTCACTTTCGAGGTCTAAAACTTTTACCATAGAAATTAAAGTCCATTCCCTATTTGGAATGTCTTACAAAATTTCATTTGGACCTTTGTATCCCAAGATATAGAAATTCTCCCTAGGTCACTTGTTTAAGGATGAATCCTGGGAAAGGCTGGAACCCTGACTTGGAGGAATCATATCTCCAAGAATATAGAGAATATGAGGCTGAAACCTTTACACAGAGTACATCAGGAATTTATCTTCGTCCTGTAAAATTTCTCCTCCTGATCCATCTCCAATAGCGAGATATAGTGAATGTACCAAAATGACTAGTTTTAGTCTTTTAGGGTTTTCAAGCATGAAACCCTAATCTTTAATAGTTGTAGTTGTAGCGCTGTTTTGGCTGTACAAAGAATTCTTTCATGGTGGATCTGATACCATGTTAATTTTTTATGGTTATATTATATCTTATAACATTTAACATCATAACCATAATCAAAATTTCAATGAAAGATAGACAAGCATAGCCACACAAAAGAACACAAAGATTTATCCTAGGAAACCCTCACGGGGAAGAAAACCCGGCAAAAAATTCCTCTGTATAAGATGTATAAAAGTAAAATACAAGACCCCACATAAGTGTGCCTCCCTCCAGCAGATATATATATCTCTCTCCCCTATGCGTTTTGTACAATTGAGTGTGTGTTCAAATGAGGAACACATCTCCTCTATTTATACTATTTTCGTCACTTGACATTTAACCTAACGAGTCGGCCCCAACTTAACTAAGTAGGCCGATTTCACTTAGGAAGACTCAATACAATATTATATTATATTTATTAGGGTGATAAAGACCTGACACACAATCAAGGCTTTACCTCATGACTCTATGATGACCAAATACAACAGTAACACCCCGCCGGAGGAATAATAACATCTCCCTTGGGTTACATCAATAAAATACATTTAGAATATCCTTTGAAGTTACAATATTCGACAATTTTCACAATGAACCAACTGTCATTAGCAAGTGAAAAGTATTATTTGACCTTAATGGATGATTTTTCCAAGTATACTTGGCTATATTTCTTGAACAGTAAGGATTATGTATTTGAAAATTTTAATGAATTTAGGGAATTGGTTGAAAAACAATGTGATCGACCTTTGAAATGTGTAAGATTAGATGATGGAGGATAATATGTTAAAGAATTTTAGTGATACTTGTCTCAAAATGATATCTCTTAGAAAACTCATTAAAATGGTGTTGCTGAAAAGAAGAAGCATACCTTGATCACAATAAAAGCGTTTTATTCAATAAAAAAGTTTGTCAACTAAGTTTTGAGTACATGTTGTTTTCTATTCAAACTACCTTTTTGAAATGATTATGACCAAAGTTGTGTGGGACACGATGCCTATTAAGAAATCGAGTGGAAGGAAAATCTTAGTTGGTGATCTCACAATATTTGGATGTTTAGTGTGAGCTCATATTTTAGAATATAAGATAAAGAAGTTGGATGCAAACTTAAGGCCATGCTTACATTACGATGGGCCACTACTTGAATGAGTCAAATACCTATATGTCATTTGATATAGTGAAACAATTTAAGTTATTTGTGAGAGGCATGTTGTATTTGATGAGAAGGCTTCAAGTATTGCTATGTTGAACTCATCTTCAATATTGTTAAGCGATGATCCATTTGAAATTGTGAGAAATTCTAGATAGGTTAACTACCATACTACATCAGCCAGTGTGTTAACCAACGTGTCCACTAAATAACTGACCCAAATAACTTATATATATTACTTGTAGTCAATAATCTATAGCAAGGTTAATTATGAGCAATGGATTTCCCGATCATTCCCCTATGAACTCTGAAGGTGAATTTGATGTAGAAATCCTTTCTATAAGGGACATTTGTATTCCATGATGGGTGACCAAGACAATTGAAGTTGTTGGTGTTGATGTAGGTGTTCCAAATTATGACTAAAAGAAAAATAAAGGTTAAAATTAACATTGAAGTGTTTCTTTTATGGCATGTATGCTAGATGCATGTGATCATCATACATATGCAGATGCAAATGGTTAATTTAAATGGAATAATTCTATGGGTGATGAGTACAATTCCTTGATGAAGAATGCAAGTTGGGATTTATACCTTGAACACAAGGAAAGAACAATGTGAAAGGTTTATGGGTCTCCAAGAACGAATTTACACACAGAGGATTTATTTAAATGCATAAGGCTTGGTTGGAAGAAAAAAAATTTGATTAGCAGGAAGTTTTCAATTACATTAAAACCTTTATCCTCATTGAGAATATGAACTATGTTCGATTGATTCTTTAAATTGTTTCTCATTTCATATGGGAGGTACATCTTATGGATATAAACAATGTTTTTTATATGGCGGTCTCATTGAAGAGATTTTATATGGATCAACCCATGGGATTTGAAAAGGATGTCGATCTTCTATGTTGAATAAATAAATCCTTATATGGTTTAAAATAAGCCCCAAAGGCATGGTATGAGAAAATCAATTGATCCTTCTTGATTTTGATTTCAAATCGTACGGGTGAAAGCACAATATTTATTGTTTACATGTAAATGATGATACTTTAATTGATTCACTATATGTTGTTGATTTAGTCATCATTGGAGATAATGATTGCCTAATTTTGGGTTTGAAGAAATGACAAGACAATCCATTTGAAATGGCTAGCTTTGGTCTGTTACATCTTTTCTAGGCACCAAAATTTTGAGAATGGATGGTGTTATCTTTATTTCTCAAACTAAATATATGTTGACTCTATTACAAAGATTCATAGTGGAATATTGTAAACATGTGCAATAACTTACTACCTGGGAATGAAGCTAACTAATTAAGGAATATGATTCTATGAAATTAGTTACCACTCTCTATAGGAAACTTGTTGGTAGCCTCATTTATTTCACTCATAGTTGACCTACTATTTCATTTGTTGTTAGTGTGGTCTCTAGGTTCATGCATGATCCAAAGGAGAGCCACATGAAGGCCACAAAGATGATTGCGAGCTATATCAAGATTCAATGGTACTTATAATCTTGGCATAAATTGTTGTAATAAAAATATCAATCAGTTAATATTCGATTAGGATCGAGATGAGTATTGTTGTACTCAAGCAGATAGTACACACACACATAATCAATACAAATTAATTGAGTTAAATGCATTCAACTACCTGATATTCATCTTGAATTCAATATTTGTAAATCATAGATATGGTTGGAGCGGTTACAACCGATCCAACTTCTCATGGATTAAGGATTAACTAATACATTAATTTAATATGATAATGATGGCATAAGTCCTATAATTCCCCTCAACATCTACCCCACCAACAAAACATTTCTTCATCCTTGAAGTGAACAAATATGAAGCAAACAACCATGCGATGTGATTCTTCAGTAGTGGACTACAATCGGGTAACAATCGGTGAAGCCTCACCCTTTACTCAAATAATTGGACTCATCTTCAACGACTCAAACAAAGGTATTTTGGCTTTCTCTCTACACCATCTCTCCCTTCAACTTCTGCAATCACCATCCAAGAAGTCCTTCTACATTTCTAAGCAGGGGGGATCAATCAATTCAATTGTTCTTTTGTCATCATCTTTATCATTAATCTCGTTTTCTGTAAGATGTGTGTTGTTTGAATGTTCATCAATGAATTCATTTATTTTGAGGATTTAAGAGGCTAATAAAAGATAAGGTTTAGAAGTGGACTTGAAGATCCAATCCAAAAGGAGATCTCGTCGATCAACATTTACACAAATTAACTGTCGGCGATGCTCATTAAAATGCGTGGTCATCTAGTGGTGTTTCATGTCATCATAGTCGATGGAATTCATCAATGGGTTTGCAATCAACATATCCACTAGGGTAGTTGGTCAATGGGTCTGCAGTCAACATATCCACTAGGAAATTCGGTAGTCAACGAATCCTCCATAGAGAGAGCTCCCACAATCATTGGGAAATAGTCGATGGCCACTGGTTGCTAAATAATATATATAGTTATCCACTATCAGTTGGTTATTACATTCGATAACCTACTACACAATTCGGTTTAATCCGACTGCACCAATTGATTGCATACTCATCTCCTTTTGTTAAGTTTTTGACTTGACAGAACTAACGACAAAGATCACAGATAAATATCCATCTTTCTTTTAAAGGATAGAAGCACGATCAATCAAATGCGATCCAGTACAGATGCTCATAATTAATTCATGATCATTACTTACAATTCTTGATATCATATGCATTTTTTCCATGTACGGGCATAGTTCTCATGTTGATGTGCATCTTCCACTATCTTCCATTGCTCAAAGGATACTCAATTCATCTCTTCTAAGAGAAACACATTATTTCTTCATGTAAGAAGACAACCAGGTTCATATATATAATCGATGATCAATATTTACATACACAACTCGATTGATTAACATATCTAGAAGCAACGGATGCTAAAATGTTGATCAACGTGTTCTTTCAATTGATTCCATCTTTAATCATCCGCTTGTACTTTTTTCTCACTGGTAAGTCCGATGGTTGACTGGCATTATAAAGAATGGCCACACCAAGTCTACAACATTTGACAACCATTATATATTAACGCTGGGGCATCTTTCATGTCCATTGTGGGATTTTCACTCAAGTAGTATGAGGAGCATGATCACATAACAAATTGAATCTTCCACTTGATATTCATGCAATAAACAAGCATCTAGGAATATCGATCGTTTATGTAAACAAGTTGCAACAAATTTCTACAATAATCTGAAGGGAGAGAAATTAAAAGCAACAAATTCTTATCTTTCTGTAATGCACGGGCATATTTATAAGAGTGCCCACAAGTATGGATTTTCTTCATCTTGTAGTTTTATATTCCTCATGATCTCTTTTGGTTCGAACCATCCCCCAAACTCTGATTTTTTCACCCAGACCGCTTGGAGGAAGGCAACGACACCAATGTTGTACTTAAGCAGATAGTACGCAAACACATAATTAATACAAATTAATTGACTTAAATGCATTCAACTTCATGATATTCATCTTTAATTCAATATTTGTACATCATAGATATGGTTGGATAATTTATACCCTCTCCAACTTCTCATGGATTAAGGATTAACTAATACATTAATTTAATGTAATAATGATGACATAAGTCCTATCATCTCCCTCAACAAGGACATGAAGTTTACTTCTATATATGTGTTTTATCTTAGATTTGGATCCATAGTCTGGTTTTGTAAAAAGTATAAGGTGGTCTCTCTCTTGATGATAAAGGCTAGATATAGAGATGTAGCTAATGTTTGAATAGAAATAGTGTGGATTCACAACCTAACGTGTCATATCAAAATTCCCTTGGAGGAGTCATTTGTAGTGTATTGTGGCAATCAAAGTGCAATACAAGTAGTTGAAAAACTTGTTGGTGACAATAAATTGAAGCATGTTGAGCTTCAATCCCAATATCTAAGCCTTGTAAAGTTCAATGAAGCATAGGATCATCAGGTCTGTAGAATTCAAATGGATAATTGTAGAAGAGAGAGAAGTAATTAATAAAATCAGATCAATAATTCATGGAAACTAAAACACTCATGAGACCAATAATTGGAATAAATGATATCCATCCTCATATTTAGTAAATAATATGTAATACAATGGTTATACATATAGGATAATTTGAATGCATAAAGAGGCAGTTGAATCTACCAACCTGGATTGACTCAGGAGCTAACTCAGTGTGGTAAAATCACCACTAGAGCTCACTAATGCAACTCTAGATCATTGATTTAGTCTACAATCAGTTAACTGAAGAGAGTAGGTGAGTAAATGAACCATACTTCCCTTTAATCATGCAAATTGGTGCTAGAGAGACTGTGAGTGAGCTAATTGATGGGGATTGAAGCATAACTGCACACCGACTAGTGTCAACTATTGGATACTATTGGTGGCACTCACAATGAGTTCCTAAATTATAGGAATTTATCCATGGAGCTCTAAACTCGTGAAGAGAGGTGCAATGAGTGGTATGTGGCTCCTAGGTTTGACCCCAATTCACTAGTGAAGTGATGATGATCTCCTAAGCTAGGAAAATGAACAAATAGACTATGTGGGAAAAGGGAGGATTAATTTTCCTAGCATCCCCCTCTAATCCTAAATTTGGACAACCTGGGCCCTGTAAACTAATACAAAAGGTCACCCATACAATTTAAATGTAAAAAATCAATTGTCCATGTAAAATGGGGAAAGAGGCAAAACCTCATGGTAAAAATTGTCCCTCGAGAATGGACATGAGATACACCAGAAATAAAATACTCCAAATCCAAGAAGGTGTAAACTTGATTAGATTTATGGAGGGATTTTGTTCTTTGGAAGAAGAGGAATATTCACAACTTTATCATGAGCATAGACAACATCATAATAGATTATGGGACCATGTAGGGAAACTGAGATAATTTGACAAAAGAGAAAAATTGGGTGCTTATTCAACTTGGTCTTGAAATCAGGTCCAAATGATTCTTGATGTTCTTGATTCTTCAAACAATGTGAGGTAAAATCAACTCCAAATGTGAGGAGCATGCATCCAAGTGAATGCAAGAAGTCTCCATATTTACTAGCACTATGAGGAGATGAGCAATTTATCTAGGAAGTAACACAAATATTGAGACCATGAAGAGCGAATGATTGAGCTCCATAATCTAATATATCTTTCAAAATATCCATGAAATCAGAAAATTTAATATCAACAAACTCATAACAAGAAACTGACATCAAATCCGCAGCAACAAATTTGAAAGAGACTTGAGGTGCTTGATTTTTCACACCAAAACTAATGAGATGAGTCACAAGCATAACTAAGAGGCCTTGAAACTCTAAATTCAAAACAAATAAGGTGATAGCAGCTCGAAGAGTGTGGAACAAAAGTCCCAAGTACACCACTGATATGGTCATTGCACAATTTTCTCCTTCTTCTATAAAACTCTGAGTATTGGTGCAAGTAATCAAGCAAGAATTCACCGGAAGAATTGGACAAGTGAGTTCCCAAATACGATTTTTCTTCCAAAACATCCACAACATCACTTCTTTGCACACCACTAGCATGATTGGAGACAGAGGAATCAAATTACTCTTCATCTCTTGAAGCAATCACTAGCAAAATTTGCACATAATTTAGAATAGAAGAATCATTAGAGAATGTCTGAGTATGATGGAAGGAGAGTTTTTATTCAACAATGGATGTTCAAATGTCTTCTTCTGGATCATTTGTATGAGAATATGAGATATTAGAGATCCCATAAATTTCTGGAGCAACAGGATAAGGAGTCTCTTCATGGATACTTTCACCAATTCGAATTGAATGAGTTGAAGATTTTGTTATTTCTTCATCTTGAACAACTTTGTCAGAGAGAATTGAGGCCGATATTTTTGAAGGAATAACACTTGAGGAGGTGTTGGGTGTTCAAATGATCCTCATTGTTCTTTCCAAAATATCTATCCAGTATTTTCCAGAGATCCTTTGTGTATTCAACAGAATCAATAAGGTAGTGCATGCTTGGAGAAATAGCCAGACATATAGTTCCAAAATCTCTATCACAATCATTCATCCAATCATTTATCTCTTCATAATACACTTCACCAATTCCAATATATATCTCATAGATATCTTGTCTCTTTAGAGATGAAATCATCTTCAATTTCCACTATGAATAACTTGTGAATGGAGTAAGAAGAGGAACTGATACTTTCGAATCCATATTAAAGTTGCACCTACAAAAACAATTCAATTTGAATCAAATTAGAGCAAACACTCTCCACTTAGACATGTGCACTTTCTTTGGTGCATCACACCTAGATAGACTTATCTGGACGGAATCCAGAGGGAGCAAGGAAATAATTCCAGGATTTATGCAGAACCTAATAACTTCTGGTGCATCAATGGAAGCTTCCAAGTTTTGTTGCTGACCTTGATACTAGATCTGATACCATGTAAAATTGAATGAATCATAGGATAATCATGCCTATAGAATTCAAATGGAGAATTGTAGAACTGAGAGAAGCAATTTATAAACTCAGATCAATAATTTGTGGAAAATAAAATAGTTATGATACCAATAATTGGAATAAATGATATTCATCCATTAATCAGTATTAATTCGCATATTCAGTAAATAATATGTAATACAATGGTTATACATATAGGAGAATTTGAATTCCAAAAGAGGAAGTTAAATCTACCAACCTGGACTGATTCATGAGATAACTCAGTGTGGAAAAATCACCACTAGAGATCACTAATGCGACTTTGACTCACAAATTCAATCTACAATCAGTTAACATAAGAGAATAGGTGAGTGAATGCACCCTACTTCCCCTGAAGTATGCAAATTGGCGCTACAGAGACTGAGAGTGAACTAACTGATGGGGATCAAAGCATAACTGAGCATAACTACACATTAACATGTGTCAACTATTGGATACCGCTGATGGCACTCATAGTGGGTTCCTAAATTATAGGGATTTGTCCCTATAGAACCTAAACTCATGCAGAGAGGCGCAATGAGTGGCATCTGACTCCTAGGTGTGACCCCCATGCACTAGTGAATTGATGATGACCTCCTAAGCGAGGAAAATGAACAAAGAGACTATGTGGGTAAAGGGATGATTAATTTATCCCAACAAGACAATTGATATAAAATTGTTGTGTCTCTTGTTTATTACAGGATAAATGATTGAGTATCTAATATATTCATGGATCCATTACCATAGGCTAAGTTTGTGAAACTTTGGGCTATGCTTGAGTTTCAAAGAGGTGCAATTATGGGGGGTGTATAAAAATAATTTTACCTCTTGAATATCTAGAGAGTTATGCTAACATGTGTTGTCGGAACATTAGGTTCATCTCACCTTTATATATTTGTTGTTGTTTTTTTGCAAACTAGTATGTATGAAAAGGAACCTACTAAGGTTTATGGAAACCTTAGTAGTAGTTCGAATAGGAAAAAAATTAAGAACTAATAAACATAAGAAAAAACTATGCTAATCATGCACATAACTAGAATTAAAAACATACAAGCAAATTTAAACTAACATTGATGCATTCTTCGACACACATATTGAAGGAATTAAATAATTATTTTTTTATTAAAATAATGGGATGTCTACAGACCATGGGTTACCTTAGAGTAGTGGTGACGAGGGCCCTTGCAAGTTTCTGAGGAAGAGTAAGCCTGGTCTCCTAACAACCCGGTGTTTTTCAGTGACACATTGCGAGGTGTGAATCTCCAATGAAGTTGAAAAATGAATACTCAAGGGAGTTTCAAATCTCAAGGGAATATGTTGGAAGAATAACGATATAAGTGAAGAGTGGATAAGTTTTGTTGTAATGGGGGACATTCATGGTCAATTTATATGAACTATAGGTAGAATGGAGAGATAAAGATCAATTGGAGATGTTTCCATTTTTGTTTTTTTGAGTTTTTGAAGTTTCTTTTACCTCTCCATGATTTTTGGAATCCTTATCCATGATTTTGGGTAATTTCCAAGTTTCCTTTTCATGAAGAAGGAAATATCCAAAATGTTATTTTGGGAATTATGAGTCGAGGCACTCAAGTGACTTACCACCCATATGCTATGGGTCATAGGGATGCCATCTGGGGTTTCGAATGCCTCGAATTCAAACCAGAAAGATGACTGAATAAGGATGGGCATTTTATCCCGCAGAGTCCCTTCAAATTCATAGTCTTCCAAGGCGGTGTGTGGGTCTGTCTGGGAAAAGATATGGGTTTATTCAGATGAAATATGTTGGGGAAACTGTGGTTTCTATGTTCAGATTGCAGTGCCTGGTTGAAAATTCGTCTATGGGAAATCCAAATCTCATTCACAGCTTGACTGCATGCATGAAGGGTGGTATTCCTGTTTTGCTTGAAAAGAAGAAGACTGATTGGTAGCCCTAGTATCCCCATCATAACTTCATTCGATCCAGTCTTTTTCACTTATAAAAATACATTTATAAAATAAAGGAGATCTAAATACCATCAATTATACTTTAATCTTTTAACTCTCATTTATTATTATCCCTGAAAGATTTAAAATATAAATCCCTTGTCTTTTTCTTAAAACAAAATTTTAGTTAGGTTCTCAAAAAATTAAAATATAAATCTCCTGTCTTCTTCTTGAAACAAAATTTGAATTAGATAAGAACCGACCGATTTAATAAAATAATAAAAACAATCTATGCTTGCTCAATTAATTTTGATTTGGAATTATAAAAAGCAAGTTCTCTATGTAGAAGAAATCTTAATTTAGCATGGATTTATACTGGTATGGAAAAGCTAAAAAGTATGTGTTCATCTTATAGTTTAAAAGATGAACTTCTCTTCCCCTGAATTTCCTTCTCTATGTGAGGTCAAGGTCATTGCTAGGGGATTCCAATTGCATTGCATTGGTCAAATGAATAGTCTGTATGCCACAAAAAGACCAACATTAAAGAAAGTCATGACAAAGAGTTATTTAAGGTTGAGATGGATGATATGCATTTATTAACATAGGAAAATTCAATGCTAGTTGCGTCCTTTCCAACGTTTAATATTCCAGCTGTTTCCCTTCTTATATTTTAATAGCCAAAGTATTCAAACAAGCACACAATAACTTTTGGAAAATCAGAAGACATCTATAACATTTGGCAGTCCTAATTCTAGGCATCTGTGATTCAGTACAATATTCAATATAACATTAGTAATAAGTAATAAACATTCAATATTAGCCTGGAACCTTGAGCATAAATATTAAATCATCTGCAACCAAAAAGAATTTTGAACAATCATAGCAGGCCAACCAAAGAACTGACAAGAACAACAAACATGGGTGATCAGGCATGGCCTTGATGTGTGCGATACTTCACCAAGGAAAGAACAACATACTGAGTATTTTACCATCAATGATAACCACATCAATAGGCCTACATTTAAACAATAACACATTTCTAACCTTGGCGGGTATTGTGTTTCTTTAGTCATGCAACTTTTGTTATGGTGGTTTTCTTTTAAATTTTTAATCTCAAGTTATGCTGATTAATTAACTCATTCCATGTCTATGTAGAGAACAAACTAGTTTAGCTTCCTTTGTTTTAACCATACTACTAATGCACAAGTGACACATATCCAAATTGTTTTAAATCTATCATGGTTTACCCAAAAGTCATATTTAATTTGTTTGGTCTAGACACAAATCAATCCTAGTGCTAAGAAGTATAACTAGCACACATCGACACATAGAGCTAGCATGCACTTCATAACCGTGTCAATTGATATTTAGTCATCCATTATTCTTAGTGTTGGGAGAGATAAAGTATCAATGCCTCATCATACCATACCACCATAGGAAGAAGAACGGATCGATCTCCTATGAAAACGAAAAAGATCTACTCCATGAAGCAAAGGTCACTACTGCCCACATAGTTGTATATTACCGCCCACATAGTTGTATATTACCGCATCTTGGTTGGGATTGATATGACAGTGTCTTTTTTTAGAATGTGTTGGTTTTAGATTAACCAACTCAAAAACTTATGAAAATTGCACCCATGGAGTCCATTTTCCTAATGGGTAGGCTATTCCATTATTTTGTAGAGCTTAGCACACCATGAATATGCTTTCCGTGAGGTGATTTGCACTTTTCTCATTAATTTTGTGTAGTTACATCAATTCACACTGAATTTGTAGTGCCGTTATTTATGATTTTGCGGTGGTTTTATTTACCTTCATTCTCCATGAACATAGTAACTAATTATATTTATTTATTTTCCTAATGACTAGGCTAATCCATCATTTTGCAGAGCTTAGCACACCATGAATACGCTTTCTCTGAGGTGATTTGCAGTTTTCTCATCAATTTTATGTAGTTACATCAATTCACTCTGAATTTGTAGTGGCCTTATTTAATATTTTTCAGTGGGTTTAATATCCTTCATTCTCCACGAACATAGTAACTAATTACATATATGTATTTTGAACAAATTTATAGGTTTGAAGTAGATCTGTTAAAGAAATTTACCATGAGTTTGCCTCCAGATCAATCCCGTCCAAGGGAAATTTCAGCAGGTAGATATGAGTTTGGATGAGGAGCATCTGCTTCTCAATTCAAATAGAATTGTGATTGTGCATGATTTGTTACTCGACTGGGTTCACACTGTGGCAGCCAACTATGAAGCCCCTACCTACATTTTCAATCACTTGAGCTCCTATAACTCCAAGATATATGAGATGGAGATTGGAATCCCCAGGTGTATTGTATCATACAAATGGTGCTTCCCGGAGAGATTTATTTCTTTCAAAGTCTTGTATTGTATCATACAAATGGTGCTTCCCGGAGAGATTTATTTCTTTCAAAGTCTCGCAACCTGGAAGAATGTCTACCACTCGTGACATGATATGTAGTGCCCAGTTTTCGTAGTCTGGAATGTCAATTCATGGATGACGTATAGGAAATACGCCGATAACGTTACGGTGAGAAGCCTATGTGTCTCGTCGGTCCTCTCCTTTCTGAATCCGTTTGGACGAGTAAGAAAAGTAATTCAGATGTTGAAAGTTTCTTGAGATGGCTCGACGACCAAGCTTCGACTTCAATTGTTTATGTTTCGTTCTATACAAAGTCTTCTATATCGCGGAAGCAAATCCAAGAATTGGCTCGAGGGCTCGAGGCGAGGAAACAACCCTTTCTTTGGGTAGTCAAGGTTGTAGATAGGGCTCGTTTCACAACATTAGAGGAAGCGCACATG
This sequence comes from Pseudotsuga menziesii, assembly GCA_001517045.1. Classification (NCBI taxonomy): domain Eukaryota; kingdom Viridiplantae; phylum Streptophyta; class Pinopsida; order Pinales; family Pinaceae; genus Pseudotsuga; species Pseudotsuga menziesii. The sequence goes on along the minus strand of LPNX010778470.1, from coordinate 341,460 downwards.
GAATGGATAAATGAGTTGCTTCTAGAAGGGTACAAGAGCCGACTCGCAGAACGGAGTTTGCTGGTGAGAAACTGGGCTCCCCAACTATCAGTTTTATCGCATGAGTCCATCGGAGGTTTCGTAACTCACTGCGGGTGGAATTCGACGTTGGCGAGCATAAGCACGGGTGTTCCCATGGTAGTTTGGCCTCAACATTCCGACCAACTTCCAAACTCAATACTGGTGGCGAAGGAGTAGATTGTTCTCTGTATTTACATCCAGCAGGCTCAAGCCATGAATAACTCGAGGTCGTCAACCATGTAACCATGTCGTCACGGATATGTTAACCATGTCGTCACAGATAAACCAGGTCGTCGACAGATGACGAAACCTGCAAAGGAACAACTCCTTAAATAACTCCTCCTGGGTAATAAATGTGGGCTTGCAATAGAAACGTTTTGTTTTAACCCTTGCAAAATTCGATGGATCCAGCTGAAGATGCATCCTAAAATATATAATCTAAAATATTAGATATAAAAATTAAATAAATTTATAATTTTTATTTATAACTTTTGTGTATAATTATATGGAAATTTAAAAGTTAGTATAATAATTTAAATTATTCATTTAAAATGAAAATATTTGGTGAAGATAAAAATCATTGATCACAAGTTTAAAGTTTAAATTGGATCTCTCAAGGTTACTAACCTTCATACCAAGGAGGTTTTCGTAAAAATATAAACAACTATTACCATAAAGAAATAATTTAATAATAAACACTACATTCACAAGATTTTTAATGATTATTATTAATTTTTCCAAATTAATAAACTAAACAAAGACTTGAAATAATTTAATAATAGACACTACATTATTATTAATTTTTCCAAATTAATAAACTAAACAAAGACTTGAAATATAGTATTGATAACCTAAGCTTAGTTTATAATATTTAGACTTTTGATTTTCTTTTCAATAATTCAAAATATTCAAATTATCAAATGTAGTGGCCACATGGCACACCAAAATCCCGCCTAAAAAATTAGAAATTTTGAAGCTCGTATTTTTTGTTGCAAATATATGATTTGGTTAAGTAAAGATTTAAATAGTTAATATGCATCCCTAATTATGTCCTTCACATACTTAACTCCACCTCTCCCTTATGGAAACATAATTAAGTATTTTAGGATTTTTATAGTTTATATAAATTTGTATTAGGTTTTAAAGATAATAATAAAGACAAATTGGTTCCAAAATATGTCTCAAACAAATCATTATTTAGGGTTATCCAAATTTAAACCCTAAAGATACATAAACCTTAAAGATACATGGATTATGGCATAACTCCTTAATTTTTAGCACTAAATCATGTTTGGTTTACAAGACCCATCGATGTTATGCCCAAACTTCAAATTTGGTACTATACCCCTCTCTCAAGTCAATGAATTATTTTGCAAGGGGTGTTTAATGGTATAGGACACCATGCATGGTCCATGGCTCTTTAAGCATTAGCCAATTCCTTATTTATTTATTTTAGTCTCAACAAATGGCTTGGGTGATGAGATTTCTCTTTATGGTACCCAACCCTTGAATTTGGGTTTATACCCCCCTTACAATTAAATATTTCTTCTGTAGTGTCCATGTCATGGTATGGGGCATATTGCATGGACAATAACCCAAAAAATATTTTTTTAGGGATTTAGACACTGGCTTTTTACTACAGAACATGGCATCGGCCACGAGGCTCATTCTCGATGTGCCAACTCATACCCCTCTTGTAGGGAAAATATTCCATTTTTAGAGCCTATATATTGGTTTAGGAGCCATTGTATGTCCTATTAAACTTAAAAGCATTGGTTAGGGCCTTGGTCCCTAGCCTTTATCTCCAAACATGGTTTGAACCACAACAAATATCCATGTATCACCTAAACCATAAAATCAAGTGCAATCCCTCTCATAGGATAAATGCATGTTCTATAGGGCTTGTGTATTAATCAAGCTCCTTATGCATGGATAATCAACCATATAAATCATAGCTTTAAGGCCTTAATTCCATATTATTTTTCCCAAAACATGGCATGGATTAGGAGGCACATCCTTGTTATGCTCAAACTCAAATTTGTACCCATACCTCTCTCTTAGGAAAATTATTCCTTCCATAGAGCTTATTTAGTGTTTTGGAACCTCGTGTATGGCCATTTAAACCTAAAGTTATTTATTAGGAACTTAGTCCCTAATTTGTAGCCCTAAAACATGGTTTGGGCCACAAAATCCATCCGTATCTTAATCACACCATGAAATTATTTCGATATCCCTATCATAGGTCAAATATCCCTTTTACGTGGCCTATGTCTAATTTGGGTCATTGTACATGGCTATTGATGCTTAAAATCATGTGTTATGGACATAGTTCCTAACTATATATCCCTGAAACATGGCTTGGTATAAGAGTCCCATCCCTATTATGATCGCTGAACCTTAAATTTTGGCCCATATATCCGAATTAGAGGAAATTTCAACTCAAAATGGGCCTCCTAAAAAGAATTAATAAAACAATAGTTAAAATAATAAAATAATATTTATTAATTTTGGAGGAAGAAAAGAAAAAAACTATTTTTTTGTTTGTATTTTCGACATATCTCCCCGTGTTTTTACTCCAATTTCGACTAGGAGAGCTCGGCATACTTTTGACGGACCCCACTACCCCAAAAACAAGAAATACCTAAAAAAAAGGTGATGATGATGTCATCATCACATTTTTTCAGGTATTTCTTGTTTTTGGGGTAGCGGGGTCCGTCAAAAGTATGCCGAGTGGGTACTCGTTGGATGCGGAATTTAATTCCTCATCCAACGAGCTCTCCCGGTCGAAATTTGAGTAAAAACACGGGGAGATATGTCAAAAATACAAACAAAAAATGTATTTTTTTATGATATCTATCCCCAAATTTATGTTAAAAAAGTGTTTAAGACCTATACGGTATTTCAAATTTAAAGCAATTTCATTGGCTAACACATTATGACATGGAATTTGAATAAAAGTTAAAAGGCCCATTTGGAGTTGAAATTTCCTCTAATAAGTTTCATAGGACAAATAATTCTTCTATAACGCTTATTTAGTATCTCATGTGTCCAGGCATAGGACATGAGCCCTAAAGAATTGGTTAGGGCCATAGCCCTTGATTTTTATCCCCAAAATATATTTCAAGCTATTGAATCCATTTGTGTTGCACCTAAATCTCAAAATTAAATCCATATCCCTCTCTTATTTCATATGTTCTATCTACAATGATTGCATAGTGCTATAAGAATGTATGGCATATCCCATGAGCTATACACGTATTATATAGGACTTTAGTTCATATCTATTTCATCTAGAGACATGGCTTGAGCCACAAGAACCATCCCTGCTACATTCAAACCTCCAATTGGGGCCCTTATATATCTCATATTACCCTAATTACTCCTTATTAACCTTTCGAATAGTGGTTTAGATCTGCATACACGGATCGTGAGCACTAAAATAATTCATTTGGGCATAAGTTCCTACTTTTCTAATCTAAAACATGAATGATACGATAAGAGTATCCCTTCTTCCCCCACTCATGAAATGTGAGTCCATATCCCTCTCATACATCTAGTATTTCATTTACAGGTGTGGTTCCTTATTCTAGGGCCTTATGCATGGACAATTTGAGGTCTAAAAGTATATTTTAAAGACTTAAATTGTAGTTATTTATACCTAAAGCATGGATTGGTTCATGACATCCACTTTTTTGCATAGAAATTTCAAATTCAACATTTTACCCCTCATAGGCTTTAAAACATCCTTTTGTAGGGACCTTGTAGCAGGTTAAGGACATATGCATAAATGATAACCCTTAAAAGCTCTGGTTATGGTCTTTATAGTTCCTTGTTATTGAGCCCTAAAACATGAATTGAGCCACACGATCCATTTTGACTATGCCTAAAGCTCAATTTCATGGATATGTCCCTCTTATAGGATATATTTCCTTGGTATTGGACCCTATACATGGTCTATAACCCCTAAAAGCATTGGTTATGGCCTTAGTCCATAGTTTTGATCCCCAAAACATGGCTCATGCTACAAGAACCTTAAATTTGATCATATATCCCTCTTGTAGGTGAATGACTCATTCTATAATAATTGTGGAGTGATTCAAAGAATTACATGTGGCCCATTGAACCAAAAATCATTATCTTACACATAAGTTCCTAGTTTTTTGCCTCAAAACATTGCTTGTGCCATAAAGACCATCCTTGCTACTCTACTCAAACCTCCAATTTCAAACTATATCCTCTCAAAGTCTAATGATTCCTTATTTAGGTTCTATGAAGGGGTCTAGGATGGTTTTTCATAGCCCATGAGCACTAAGCATTGATTGGACTTAAGTTCTAAGTTTTATTCATTAAAACATGGCTTGGACTATGAGAGCCATCCCTATTGCCCACAAACCTAAAAAATGAAATAATCCAAAATGGATCTCTATATAGTTTGCTATTTAATTTTGTACTTTCTTATTGGAAATAATTGAATTGACTTGTATAACCCATTTTAGGGGTAGATCCTATTGTGGTGATTTGGACCCTAAAACTTTCAGAGCTTGTTTGGGGCATTAAATGATTATTTTTTGGCTCAAAGTTCTATGGTTAATGTTCCAAACCCTCTAATATTATTTTACATGCCATGAGATTTCCAATAGTGCAAAAATCACCTCAATCAAAGTTCGTTTTGGAAGTTATTCCTCCCGCAAGTTAGGCTTATGCTTTTGAACACCATGGAAGTTATTGAGTACCTTGCTAGGTCTTGTTACTTACACATGTGGAGATATTTCCTTATAAACATTCAGCAAGATTCTAGATGGTCTAAAACCTAACCCTAATTGAGAATTGAAGCATAAAAAATCCCTAACCTTAATCCTATATGATGATCAAAATATGTTAAATACAAAACATATAAGTAAAAAAAAAATTATTTTTTATTATATTGATTTATTATCCCATACTTACAATCAAAATTAATTATATATAAAAACTTTAACAAAACTATAAAAATTAAATAACACCAACATGAATATAAAAATTAAATAACAACATGAATATAAAAGTTAAATAACCACAACATGAATATAACGACTTTTAAAATAGTTTACTTTCTTCTTTATTCTAATGGTAAAATGAAAACTCACTACAATTATTTTGAAAGTGCGAGACCATTTATATAATGAAATATAATGAAAGTAGAGGGTCAATTATAAAAGTCACATGTACTTGTTGAGACCGTTCATCATGTCCATGTGCAAACAAAATGATATGGATGCAACTTGAAGACCTAAACGAGAAATGCATGCCATTTATTCCATGTTCTTTTGTCACTTGGAGGTATTATTCTACAATATGGGGAAAATCATGTATACATATTAAATGTGACACCATTGAACCACATGATTAGGTACAAGTTATCCTTCTGCAATTATATGCCTCTCGACCTTAGCACATTCCTTCCAATATAATTGAATCGTCAAATTTTATATTAATGCATTGTAGCGAACATACAAACGATGGACTCGGGGGGTGAGATAAAAAGTAAAAATGCGCCAAGTTTGAATGTATGCACTTTCATGTGTTTAAAAGGTTTTTAATAAGAATAATAATTATGAGATAAAGAGTATGGTCGCGGTATGTTGTTTGTATATCACTTTTTTGTCCCCTTTTTTCGATCATTCCCCTCTTCACGCATGTTGTTTTCTTCCTCTTCGGTTATGAAATATCCTCTTTTTCATTCGGTCTTCACTCCTTACTCAATATTATATAATAGGTGGAAATGTCTTAGTTTATTGGTGAGTCAAATACTTTATTGATTTTTTGTCTTTATGTTGATGGCTTGTAATGCTGGACTCCACTAGTTGGGTTGTTAGATTGAGTTTATAGTTGTTGTTGCCATGACAATATCATATGTTTGAACTCACAATCTTAATTATACTCATCATATTGTTTATGTTGTTGCCATAATATCATATGATTGTGTTTATACTACAGTATCTACACTTGCGCATAGGCATACTTTTCCATAGAAGAGTATTGTTTGCAGAATAGATTTGGATTGCATACAAAATGTCTACCCTCATCATAGAACATCCTTACCACTGAGGTTAGGACCACTCCCAAGTGAGTGTTATACTACGACGTTCGTGAGCACTCATCATAGAGAATCCTTACCACTAAGGTAAGGACCACTCCCAAGCGAGTGTTATTCTATGACATCTTCATATGAATGTAGGAATACTCTCCATACAAAATGTTAGCCCTATCGTCCGTGAGGGATCATCGTAGAGAATCCTTACCACTTAGGTTAGAACCACTCTTGAGCGATTGTTATTCTATGGTATCCAAAAAGGAATGTGGATAGTCTCCACGCGAGAGTAACATTTGCAGGGCCATTCTTAGTAAGGATCACTCTCATGAATAGAGTGTTATACCTACAATCCTCAAGAGAGGATACTATCATCCACAAGTGAATGTCAGACCTTGTCATTATCACTGTCATCCCATAATTGATGTCAGTCTTATCATCACTCCCTCTTTCCGGGGAGGATCCATATTATCAACCTGCTCCCCCTTTGTCCAAGGAGGGTTCATGTATTCGACTTGATCTTCCTTTCTGAGGAGAGTCCATATCTTCGACTTGTTCCTCCTTTCCGAAGAAGGTATATATATTCATCATTTATAGTACCATCATTGTTCCTCCTTGTGAGGAAAGTCTTTTCAATCTACATAAATCTTGTCACAAAAATATTCAAACTTTACTCAAGATAGAGGCTTGTTTAATACATCATCAACTTGATCATTGGTACTCATATACTGGAGATTTCATATCTCCCTTTTGTACCATATCCCTTATATAAAAATAACATATTTCTATGTGCTTTGATTTATCATGGAACATTGGATTCTATGTCATCTTTATGCAACTCTGGTTGTCACAAAGAATCACTGTAGTGTCCAACTCTATGTCAAATAATCCTGACTTCAGTTATGGCAAGCCATATGACTTCACAACTAGTGGAGAAAGCTGCTATGTACTATGCTTCAGCTGTACTGAGAGAAACATTGGATTGTTTCTTACTAAACCATGAGATCATGGTGGATCCCAAACAATAACATCCACCCGAGGTGCTCTTCATGTCTGTGGCACTTCCTGCCCAATCTGAATCCATATATCCATATAATCTGTAGTCATGATCTCTACCATAGTAAGTTCCAAATCTATTATACCTTTTAGGTACCTCATCAAATGCTTTGCAACTATTAGGTGAACCCATCTAGGTTTAACTAGATACTAACTTAAGGTGTTCACAACAAAGCATATATTTGGCCTTGTATTCGTTAGATACATCAAAGATCCAATGATTTTTCTGTACTGAGTCATGTCCACTGACTCTGATGACTCATCAAATAACAACTTCAGGTTGGTGTCCATGGGTTTGGCCATTTATTTATAATCCAACATATCAAATCTTTTCAATATTTCTACTGCATACTTTCCCTGGTTCATAAAGATTCCTTCTTGGATCTGCCACACTTACATCCCTAGGAAATAATGCATCAATCCAAGATCTTTCATCTTGAATTCTTCAGCTAGCCTCTTCTTGCAATATTTGATATGTTTCTCATTTCCAATCAGAAATGGATCACCCACATACAATAGTATGATTGGCTCATCTTCCATAACCTTCATGTTAAAATTTAGGATTGAATTTACTTTTGGTAAAGCCCAAGCTTTTCAAGAAGCTATCTATTCTACAATACCAAGAAATAGGAGCTTTCTTCAGTCCATGTAGATCATTTTTCAACTTACGTACATGAGTCACTCTGTCTTCAACTTCAAATCCTCATGGTTGTTCTAAGTAAACCTCTTCCTCAATCACACCATTAAGGAAGCTTGTCTTTACATCCATTTAGTGTAGATCCCATTTCATCATGGAAGCAAGTGCCATGATGGTTATGATGGAAGTGTAACTTGCTACTGGAGCAAATGTCTCTTCATATTCAATCCCCTTTTTCTGAGAGAATACTCTAGAAAGAAATATTGCCTTGTATTTTTCAATACTTCCATCAACAATATGTTTTATCTTGTAGATCAATTTCAAAGATACCATACTTTTGTTTTCTGGTTTGGGTACTATATCCCAAACATCATTCTTCATTATTGAATGGTATTTTTCCTTCATTGCTTCAACCCATTCTTTATTATGTGTAACTTCTTCATAGCTTGTGGGTTCTTGGTCTACGAGGCCACACATCAAAGCTACATAACTAGAGTATGGCTTTGATATTTTGCTTGTTCTTGTGGAGCCTTTCGGAGCTCCGAATCTCTCTGCTTCTTGTATGATTTCTATTACCCAATAAGGTTTTCTCTTTCAATAGATATCCATAGTAGGGGGTTCCTGATATTCTAGCATATCATGATCTTCAGATACTACTATTTCAGAAGAGGGTTCAGCTTCTACCATTCTGGGAGGTACATCCTCTTCATGTACTTCTTCGAGATGATACCTTCTATATTTCTTAAGAGTTGTCTACTCATCAAATGTTACATCCCTACTAATATCGATATGATGGAATGATGAGATGTATATCCTGAAGGCTTTGGAGAATTCATATCATCCAACAAATATTCCCTTCTTTCTATAAGGATCCAACTTGGCTCTCTTCTCTTTCAGAATATGTACATATACTGAGAAGCTAAATATCTTGAGATGGCTCACCTCAGGTTTCTTTCCTATATACATCTCTTCAAGATTCTTGAATCCAATAGCACTATGAGATAATCTATTCTACACGTATGCAATTGTTCTTGCTGTTAGGATTATTAATCCTCCCTTGTCCAATTTGGTCATATGTCTAAATCGGGAGTCCATCCAGTCTATTTTTAGTCACTAGCACCACTAGGTCCACTTGGCCTAATTGGGGCACATGTTTCAGTTACTAAAGTGTGGGGAACACTAATTGAGGCCTACTGCCACTGATTGCACTTGATTGCATCAGTTTAGGAGCCTCCTAGACCAATCCCTACAATTTAGGAGCCAATGGGAGTGCCGAAACCAACCAAGGTCAGTTCAGTTCAGTTGATGACTAGTCAAGCTAAGTTAGGAGTTAGTTACATTCAGTTCTAGTCCTCTACATTCAATTAGCGCTAGGTTTACATGACTGCACTCAGGAGGGGTGCATTTGTCACCTACCACAGTTAGTTAGCCTTAGTCAACACTGAATGTAACACTTGAGTTGTGTTTTAGAGCTCCGATGAACTCCGGTTATGGTTTAGACAAGGTCAGTTAACTATTGAGTCCTCCGATAGTGATTTAGATAAGGTCTTAGTTACCTATAGTCAAGTAGAGTCTAATCAGTTCGAATTTCCTCATGTGGATTTGAATTGCTTGTGGCTATTAAAGCCATTGTACTTCATTGTAATTATTATCTAATTACTCTTTGATTAACGAAGAGCATTCATAGCTGCAAGCCATTTTTGCACTGTTTCATTCTTCAATAACTGAGTAAATTGTGTGATCTATCCTGTGAATTATGTGTTTGTCCACAGATCTATGTGCTCAATTTAATATGGTATCAGAGCCTCAGTGGACAAGGCATTTCTCCTCCTCAGATCTCCTACTGGATCATTTTTTGAGCAAAATTGCTCCTTCCAGCACTGCACCAGAAGTGGAGAATTTACCACTTAATACCCCAAGAAAAGGAATTGTTAATCAAGCTTGCTTGATTAACTAAGCTGGGTGTGAAGAAAATTCCAAAAGTGCAGTCTGTCTGACCTTATGGTGCCCTTTTTTTGTTTTGCAGGTACAACTTCGAAATGAATTCATCAGTTCCTCTTCTCACCCGATCCTCAGACTATTTTGAATGGAAGGTGAAGATGATTATATTTCTGAATAGACAAGATCTCTATTGGGTGTCTGATGGATTCGGTAGAGAGTCTTTTAGGAGTGAGAATGACTAGCTAAATGCATGTGATGCAGCTTTTGGAATAATGAAACTGGCTCTTTCTCCTAGCTTGCGCTACCTCAGTAGATCTATTAAAGATCCACAGGAACTCTGGACAAGATTGGATAGAACCTTTGGAATGATTGATGAAGATCATAATAGCACTTTGGAGAGCACATCAAACACCCTAATCATCCTTGATCCAAAAATATCGGCCTCCACTCTCTCTGATAAAGTTGTTCAAGATGAAGAAGAAGTAGAAGCTTCTACATAGCCAATTCGAATTCAAGACAATCTCCATGCAGTGACTCCTTCTCCTGATGCTCCAGAAGTTTATGAGATCTTTGATATCTCATCTCCTCATATGGCTGAAATAGAAGAAGACATTCAAATCTCTGATACTGAAGAAAAATACTGCTGCACTTCCATGCAAACATTCACCGGTGGTTTTCCTTTGAATTATGTGCAAAATTTACCAGTAATTGCTTCCGAAAGTAAAGAGAAATTTGATTTTTCTCCCTCTAATGTTACTGCTGGTGTGAAAATATGTGATACCTTGGATATTTTGGAAGAAATATCAGATTACCAGAGTGATCCATTCGCTCCCCATGATCTAGATTTTCCAGCAAATTCTTGCAGGATTGCATGCACCAAAATTCAGAATTTTGAAGAAGAAGAAAGCTGTGCATCCACCATCTCGCTTAACCATTTATTTGAATCTGATATTAAACTTATTGGATCTGATATGATCTTATTTAGATCTGATATGATATTTCTTGGTTTAATATATCAAATTCATAATATTTCAGTACTGCTTGTAGCTGTTCTCATCAACAGTGTGAAGAAACAAGTACCGCAAGTCTCCTACAAAACAACTGTTGGGGATTTGATTCCATTTCACAGTTTTGGATATGTTTTGAACCTATTTATATCTGATTTACTTTCTTATCTGATATTATTTGGTTCATATTTTAAAATCCAAGAGCTTTCAGTCATGCTTGTAGCTGCTCTCACCAATTCCGGTGTGAAAAATAAAGTACCGCACTTTCTCTTCAAAACTGTTGATGGGGATTTGGTGTTAGTTTTCTCATATGAGGTTGCTTATATTTTATTATGTGATTCATTAACTATTTCAGAAGCTATATCAGACTATGGAGCTCAAGCATTCTCTCTCAATAGTCTCAGTGCTTCTCTACCATTGATCACATGCTCATCTCCTCACAGATCTGGTAAAGAGGAAGATTTTTTGCATCCGCTTGGACACTTGCTCCTAACACTTGGGGATGTTCTTACCACTCACGGTTTTCTATTCATGGCTGTAACATATCAGTTTCTTGAGTGTTCCTCACATGTAATGAATCCTCAATAAGCTTTTCTCACTTATCAATTAACTTCAGTTGCTCTACATGGGTCCAGTCTTCATCCGGCAGCTGTCTATATTTCTGATTTAGTTGAGCATATCATTATTCTTCCAAAGAGGAAGATTCCTACAGACATAATGATGGAGAGGTTCACATGCCAGGCCCCAGGACACCTGTGCATAGAAGAACTAGACTGATCCTGATTCTACCTGCTTAATTAGAGGGGGGGGTTTTTCCCATGTGGTTTTTCCCTAGCACCTTGTTTTTGAGCAGTTACTTTACTTTACTTGATGTAATGGGTGACCTATGGTCTTAGTTACTAGGGCCTGTAGATTTTCCAAGTTTGCATTCAGGGGGGGTGTTAGGATTATTAATCCTCCCTTTTCCAATTTGGTCATATGTCTAAATTGGGAGTCATGTCTAAATCGGGAGTCCATCCAGTCTATTTTTAGTCACTAGCACCACTAGGTCCACTTGGCCTAATTGGGGCACATGTTTCAGTTACTAAAGTGTGGGGAACACTAATTGAGGCATACTGCCACTGATTGCACTTGATTGCATCAGTTTAGGAGCCTCCTAGAACAATCCCTACAATTTAGGAGCCACTGGGAGTGCCGAAACCAACCAAGGTCAGTTCAGTTCAGTTGATGACTAGTCAAGCTAAGTTAGGAGTCAGTTACATTCAGTTCCAGTCCTCTACATTCAGTTAGCACTAGGTTTACATGACTGCACTAAGGAGGGGCGCATTTCTCACCTACCACAGTTAGTTAGCCTTAGTCAACACTGAATGTAACACTTGAGTTGTGTTTTAGAGCTCCGATGAACTCTGGTTATGGTTTAAACAAGGTCAGTTAACTATTGAGTCCTTCGATAGTGATTTAGACAAGGTCTTAGTTACCTACAGTCAAGTAGAGTCTAATCAATTCAAATTTCCTCATGTGGATTCGAATTGCTTGTGGCTATTAAATCAATTGTACTTCATTGTAACTATTATCTAATTAATCTTTGATTAATGAAAAGCATTCATAGCTGCAAGCCATTTTTGCACTGTTTCATTCTTCAATAACTGAGTAAATTGTGTGATTTATCCTGTGAGTTGTGTGTTTGTCCACAGATCTATGTGCTCAATTTAATACTAGCTGCTTCATCCCATAGGTGCATGGGGAGGTCTTGGTCATGAATCATGGTCTTCACTACTTCAATAATAATTCTATTCTTTCTTTCTGCAACACTATTATGTTGGGGATTATAGGGAGTGGTTAGTTCCCTCTTGATTCCTGCCTCCTTACAGAATGCTTCAAATTCCTTTGAAGTGTTTTCTCCACCATTATATGATATTAGTGTCTCGATTCTTCTTTCTGATTGTTTCTCTATCAAGGCTTTGTATTCCTTGAATTTCCTGAACACTTCAATCTTGTTCTTCAAGAAGTATATCCAAGTATTTCTTGAATAGTCATCAATAAATGTGACATAATACTCATATCCACTTAATGATATGGAGGGAATAGGACCACATGCATCAGAATGAATGAGGTCCAACGTACCTTTAGTCTTTGTTTCACTTTTTGGAAAGGGATTATTGATGTTCTTTCCTCTTGCACATCCTTTGAAAGTTCCCTCATGACCAATATTTAGATCTGGTAACCATGTTACCACCTTTCTCACATAGGTCAGTGATTTGTAGTTGTTGCGAGCAAGCCTCATATGCCACAATTCACTTGAGTTGGTAGTATCAGGGACAAGGGTTGTCTCTGGATGTCCTTTGAGTTTCTACAATCCTACTTCTTCTTCACCAATAACCACAACTTCCATAGGTGCATGGGTGCATGGGGAGGTCTTGGTCATGAATCATGGTATTTACTACTTCCATAAAAGTTCTATTCTTTCTTTCTGTAACATTATTATGTTGGGGATTATAGGGAGTGGTTAGTTCCCTCTTGATTCTTACCTCCTTACATAATGCTTCAAATTCCTTTGAAGTGTATTCTCCACTGTTATCTGATATTAGTGTCTTGATTCTTCTTTTTGAGTGGTTCTCTATCAAGGCTTTGTATTCCTTGAATTTCCTGAACACTTCACTCTTTTTCTTCAAGAAGTATATCTAAGTCTTTCTTGAATAGTCATCAATAAATGTGACATAATACTCATATCCACTTAATGATATGGAGGGCATAGGACCACATACATCATAATGAATTAGGTACAACGTACCTTTAGTCTTTGTTTCACTTTTCAGAAAGGGATTCTTGATGTTCTTTCCTCTTGCACATCCTTTGCAAGTTCCCTCATGACCAATATTTAGATCTGGTAACCCTGCTACCACCTTTCTCACATAGGTCAGTGCTTTGTATTTTTTGTGAGCAAGCCTCATATGCCACAGTTCACTTGAGTTGGTAGTATCAATGACAAGGGTTGTCTCTGGATGTCCTTTGAGTTTCTATAGTCCTCCTTCTTCTTCACCAATTACCACAACATCTTCAAGTGTATTTTGTTGGACCGCATAAGTACTTGTCCATCTATAAAATAAACTCTATATCATTTCTTATCTAGATCAAAGATGGAAAGTAAGTTCTTTTTCAAACCTGGTACATATAGTACTTCCTTCATCTTGATAGAAGTCTCAGAGTCAAGATTGTATCTTGATTCACCAATACCTTTGATGGGATATTAATACTCATATCCCAATGATACCTTCTCAGGAGAGTTATTTTCTTCGAGTCTTAATAGAGTTTGTTTCTTCCTTGTCATGTGCTTTGAAGAACCACTATCAATAATCTATGTATCTTCTCCAGGTGTTACAGACACAGAGAGTGCATAGAATAGTACATATTCTTATGCATCTTCATGTATAGTTAGTCTCTTTTGATGTCTTTCTTCTTCTTCATCCTCATCTTCAGCTAGATGAGCATGATGTCTCTTGTTGTCATTGTTCTTATTTCGTGATGGAAATTTTCTAGCAAGGTTTCCTATATTATGATAATTGTAGCATTGATACTTTGAGTAATCCTTCTTCTTCCTCTAAAACTTATTCTTTGAAGGTTTATAATTACTCTTCTTGAAGTTTGATTGTTTTCTTTCTTTAGTATGGATGGCTAGAGCCTGATCATCTTCTCTGATTAGAGATTTTCTGTTTGATACTCTAGCTTCTTCTTGTATGCAATCTTCCCATACTATGTCAAGCTTCATACTTTATTTTCTAGCACATAGAGTCTGTATGAATGAGTCCCAAGGTCTAGTGAGACCATTGAGAGCAATCATAACTAGTTCATTGTCATCAAGGGTGTCTCCAATAACACTTAGTTGTTCTCTAAATTGGGAGACCCTTGTGAAGTAATCTTGGATTGATTCTCCTTTGATAATCTTCATTCCCTTCAGTTGAGCTCTTAGATTCATATTCTTGTTGATGTTCCTTCCCTCATACATTTTGTAAAGTGCATCATACATTTTTTTAGGTGTCTTATTAGATAAAACTTGGGGGATCAAGTTGTCTTTGATAGAATTAGAAATGATCATCATTGCCTTGATTAGGTCTTGTTCATGCTTCTCCTTAGCTTCATATTCTTTAGGTTCAACAATCTCATCCTTGATGCACTTCTCAAGGCCATTCTCTTTCATAATGAGACCAATCATGTACTTCCAAGCTAGGAATTTTTCTATTCCTTCCAACTTGTACTCAAGCTTAGTGCTTTGGGCCATCCTATCCACTAGGATACTAAAAAATGAAATTTATCAAAATGGAAAGATGACCTTACTAGGAGATGTGATTGACTGAGGATATTTTGTTGGTCCAACTGATTTTTGGAGATCAAAAATCTTCACCCTTCAAATCCTTCTTGCGAGGTTACAGCTCTGCAACATTTCTGGTTTTGGTTTTCTGCAGTTTTTTGGTTTAGGGAAATACTAGGGTTTGTATTTCCCAAATATTCAACCATCCAAAAACTTTCATCCTAGGTTCAATAGATGCGCTCTAGGGAGGCACAAATTTCTATGCAAGCAGATCTTCCAAATTTCAAACTTTGCAGAAACCCTAATTTCTTCCAGAGAGGGAGGAGAGAGAGTTTCACCTTGTGAATGTTTTCCTATTAAGGTTAGCTCTGATACCATGCTAATATTTCATATGAAAGACTAGATATCATTAGTGTTCAATTCAAATTTCACATGAGTAGCATATGCAAAATCACTGAAAAAACACAATCACAAGATAAACATAGTATTTATCCTGGGAAATTGTCAAGGGGAAGAAAACCCAACAAAGCTTCCTATGTATAAGATTTATAAGACAAAACCCCAAAATAGGTATTCTCCTCCATGCTAACCTCTCTCTCTCTCTCTCTCTCCTATGCGCTACACAAGTGAGTGAGTCTGTGTTCAAATAAGAATCACAACTCTCCTATTTATACACATTGATCCAACTGAATTTTACCCTAAAAAAGTTGTCCCCACTAAACTGTCTAGGCCGACTTCACCTAGGAAGACTCAAAACAATATCTTATATTATTCATTAGGGTATTAATGACCCGAATTACAATGGATGCTTTATCTCATGACTCTACGATGACCAATTACAATAGTAACACCCCAATGGAGGAATATTAACATTTCCCTTGGGTTACATTAGTAAAATACATTTAGAATATCCTTTGAAGTTACAATATTTTTTCAATGTGCTCTCATGCATGATTTTAGGCCCACTTGAGTCAGTTCTTATAATTTAGGAGACTACCTTGAGTTAACTAGCCTTGATTTCACCACTTGAGTTAGTATGAGCTTCGATGGCCACTAACACTCAACTGAAAACCTTTTATGCACACTCCATCATTAGTTATCATCTGTTAACTAGCTAGTACAACTTCTTCATCCATCTATTGTCAGTTACGCTCAGATAACTGATCTACTTCAAGAGTTATGACTAACAACTATGTCTACTGATGTTTTCTATGTTATCTAAGCTTGCCACATGTGTGGAGTTCAATTGCCTCTTTAGGCTCATGGATTTATCCCTTGTATATGTATTATAAATGTAACCTTATTGGTGAATAATAATTATATGGATTTTATACCAATTGAGTTTTCTCTCTTGTTTTTATGCTTCATTATTTTCTCTCCATTATTCTGCTTATCTCTATTGTAATTCTTGTGAGGTTACATTTGATTCAATATTTTCCTATGCAAATTCTTATATGCGACATGTGTTCATCATTGATTTAACGACTACCGCCAAATGTATTAATAACAACCACAACAAACCATATAGATTTTTCATTTACTAAAAAATAAACACCTATATGTATTTAAAGTTTAAGTATCCATGTGTAAATAACAAGCTGATATTTTATATTTCACATTCATTAGATGCAAAAATGAGTTGATATTTTGTAAGATGGAAATCAACCAAAACCTAAATTCATATATGTATGTATACCACATGCATTTTCCCACTTGTAAGCATGATCGACTTCGGGATTAACCAAAAGCTTAAGTGGTTATCACCTTTCACTAGGTCAACGTTAACATATTATTGTTTTACCCAAATGCCAAAATCGAGCTATCAAACATTATGATAAAAATTACATATGATTAATGATGTGATATGTATATGCATATATCATAGTTCATGCAAAGTTGATACAAATCATTTTTTTAAATAATTCGGATGATTGAAACTATATGTGGACTTTGGAATCGACCCACGCATGGTTGGAAATATTTGAGGGCACGTGGTCACCTCCTGTCTATGTATTGGAGATATAAAACTCTTGCAACCCTAAATGCTTTGTCATTCTCCCTCCGAAGTTCACGCTGGCCTTCGGGGTGCTCTGCAAGGTTTCATGGTAGCTTTGAGTGTTCTTCCTATTCTAGCTTGCTCCAAAGCTTGGGTTTAA
This sequence comes from Pseudotsuga menziesii, assembly GCA_001517045.1. Taxonomy (NCBI): domain Eukaryota; kingdom Viridiplantae; phylum Streptophyta; class Pinopsida; order Pinales; family Pinaceae; genus Pseudotsuga; species Pseudotsuga menziesii. Next base: position 324,227 of record LPNX010778470.1, on the reverse strand, counting down.
TGTTGCTGTAGTCTTCAGTGTTTGGTCTTGTTGCCAACCTTCGTAGCTGTGGGTTTTTAATCTACAAGCATTTGTTGGTTTTGTTTGCACTTGGCTTGCAGCTTGTCCGTAGCTCCATTTTGCCTTCCCGGTGGCCTGTCACTGCTGTGCGAAGCTAAGGATTCGTTGCTATTGGTTGTGCTCCATCGTTGTCGTAGGGTTTGGAGATTTGTATGCACACTTTGGAGTTGGTGACAGTCCCATCGCTAGACTGTTCGTTACTCTTTATTAAGGTAAATATTTGGTTTTCTTTTCAACATAGAAGACTCACAATAAGTTATTTTTACAGTAGGGTTTTTAATAGTGAAAGAGTTTTGAAACTAACACACAACATCGTATTCTTCGTGTAGTAACTTGTGGCTACACTTGCAACCCGTAATGAAGATAATGCTGGCTGTATTCGAGGGCTTGTGGCTGCAATCCGGTAAGCCCTGGGTTCAACAAATGGGTTCTTACCCTGCTTGCAATAGGTTGTCGATGGTGAAACCCCGAGCTTGGAAGCTTGTCCAGTTTTGCCATTAGTTATATCATTTTCTTGTTTTAAAAATGTAGTTGGTTCTACTCTGTTTACAAACCCTCGCTATGTCATTGGGTTATCTCAGCCTTGAGCTGGGTGTTGTAATTAGTTTAAGTTTCTAGCCTTACAGCCTGTCAATGTAATACATTGGTTTTTAAAAATATTTTCTTCGAGCTCAGACTTGTTTTTTGTAGTGATAATGTATAATGTGACTCTGTGTATGTTAGGGTTTTCCCTAATTGACTGTTAATAAAGAATTTTAATGTCTATTATATTTTGTAAATAGATTATTGTTTTTAATTAAGACTGTAACCCAGTCATAGAGTATAATTTATAAAATTAACCTACCTATTCAGAAAGAACAAACTATGGTTTTCCTGAATGAAACCCTTGTCTAATTTAAATTTTCAATTTATTTTTAAATAGGTTCTGTTACTTATTAATTTTTGTTTTATTTAGTATTACAAATGTGTAGTGATAATTTTAAGTTGTATCTATACATTTGTCTTTTCATTTGTCCTTAAAAGGACTATAAATAGTCTATAGTAGTTTAATGGCTTATTAATATAATAATCCAAATAAATGGATTTTAGATTAAATGTTTTTATTTGTAAAGATTAAATTTGGTTTAGGGTTTTGACCCTGTAGATTTACCTTTACAGGTATAAACCTGTTTGATAATTATAAAGCAATTCTTTACATAGATAGATATTTATTTTTATAATAGTTATAAATCTTATTCTCATTGTTTTTATTTACTAAACTGATAGATATAATTTATTCAGAGTTCTTTGCAAAGATAAGCATAGATTCTGTAACTTAGTTTGCTGTTTATAAGTTAAGTATTTTTAATATAACCCTATTTAGTTTATAGTAATTATTAGTCTTAAATGAATTGATATTATTAGAAAATAAACTATATGATTAGTGGTTATTTTCTTTACTGAACTGAATGTAAGCAATGTAACTCGACTGTGATTTTTTTCTGCTGTATCTCAATTAGTTACTAAGTAAACACATAGAAATATAGACCTATCAAGATACGGTTTAACTTCCATAGTAATTTAACTTGAATAAAAATTAACCTACCATCTGTAAATACATAATCTTATCTACTAGGATATTTTCTTAACAAATTAATCCTTCTACCTGTACTAGATTACTACTATTTTTTTTTCCAGTATATTTACATAAATAATCTGGTTAAAACAATAAACATAGATAATCGGATCATTATTCTTTTTAATAATAACTTACATACTGGAATAAATTACTCTGCTACTACAAAATGCAGAACCAAATCTATTCTATTCAGTCTCTTAACATTTTCTTTCATCTACTATAAATACTCTATCTGTGCTGGAGTACGGCCTGGTCCTTCCCGGTGTGGAAAAACACATACTAGAGTTATTTTTCCATTCTAACAATTTACAAACTGAATATTTAACATTCATTTAACAGTCAGACTCAGATTTATCTATCTAAAACAGTAAAACAAAATAATGTAGAACCTAATTAGGATAGATAACAACAGTGTTAGGAGGTCGTTCCTCCCTACCAAACTCCTGGAGAGCGCTCAAACAACGCTTCCTTAGGACCCTCGAGCTTGTTCTTAGTATTCTTGGCTGAGAACTGGTGGAGCATGCAAATAATAGAATGGTCCAATAACTCAGTAAAACACCCTGCACTCAGCAGTAAGATCTTTCAGCTTAAAAGTTGCATTAGATCACTCAACAGTTATCCCCTCAAACTCTTTCCACAATTCCCTTCCATTGAATTTATCTGAAGTATATTCACCTGAATGATCACTTCTCTAGAATGAGCCACCCCAGCTCTCTTCAATGGGAACTTTTATAAAGATTGCCTAGGTCTTTTGGGTCAGTTTTCATTAATTGAGCCACCTGCTTTGATTCCACTTTATTGGGGAATCATGACCCCAAATGTAGGGAGGTTGCCACTTGCAACAGTTGGAAGTGGTTTGAGGATGCTGCCACATGTCTGTTTTCTCTCCACCCAGTCTCCTCCACCAATTTGACCAGTAAACACTCTTTTATCAGCTCTCCTAAGCTGTTGTCTCTTCCTTTATTTATTTATAATAAAAATATTCAGAATTACATTAAATATCCTTGACTCTACTGAGTCATCAATTACAACTTAGCATAAAATTTAACATATTGTCCTAAAATAAAATCAAATAATATAATTTTTTTTTGCAAAATTGGGGCATGTGACATACACACCCCCTTAGAACATAACATTGTCCTCGATGTTATTTATTCTTCTTCCTCAGAATTCCCCTAGAATAGAATTGGATATGCATCCCGCATACTACTTTCCAATTCCCATGTGGCTTCTTCTGTACTAAGGTGATTCCATTGCACCTTCACCTGACCAATGGTGTGGTTCCGAAGTGTGATCTCCCTTCGCTCGATGATACAGTCTGGTTGCACCAAAAAATCTCCTTCTAGTTCCACCTATACATCATTCCAGTTAACAACATGAGTAGCATCATGAACATATTTCTTTAATACAGAAATGTGAAAAACATTATGTACTCTTAAATTTGGTGGTAATGCTAATTGATAAGCTACTTGTTCAATCCTGGACAGTATTTCAAATGGACCACAGTAACGAGGTGCTAGTTTTGTACAACTTCCCAATCTAAGAGAGCTCTTTTTGGGCCTCACCTTGATGAACACATGTTCACCTACCTGAAACTCCTTTGGAGTTCTTTTAAGGTCTGCTTGAATTTTTTGTTGATCCTGCGCAACTTTCAGATTACCTTGTACCTGCTTTACAATTTCTTCCATTTCCTTTAATAGTTTATGACCTAATACTAATCTATCCACCAGATTACTCCAAGATATAGGAGTATTACATTTCCTTCCATACAAAATTTCGAAAGGACTAAATCTGGCTAATGCCTGATAATTATTATTATAAGCAAATTCTACCAGATGCAAATAATTCTCCCATTTACCTGGCTGGTCTTTCACATACATTCTTAATAAATCTTCCAGTACTTGGTTTACTCCTTCAGTTTGTCCATCTGTTTGAGGATGGAATGAAGTACTAAAATCTAATGTAGTGTTTAATCCTTTAAATAGAGATTTCCAAAAGTTACCTGTAAATTTAGGATCTCTATATGAGATTATAACTTTCGGTATTCCATGTAGTCAAAAAATTTGTTTTAGAAAGATATCAGCTATGTTTGCAGCTTTATACGTAGTTTTAACAGGTATAAAGTGAGCTGCTTTACTTAACCTATCGACCACTACCATGATAGAATCATTTAAATTCTGATTTTTAGGCAGTCCAGTAATAAAATCGAGACTAATTATCTCCCATTTCCAGCTAGGAATGGGCAATGGTTGAAGTAATCCAGCTGGGTGTTGATGTTTAGTTTTCACCTACTGACATTCAAAACACCTAGCGATATACTCTACTAATTCAGTCTTCATATTTGTCCAAAAATATTATTTTCTTAACATAGTTATAGTCTTTTGATAACCTGGATGACCTGAATATGGAGTTTTATGGATTTCATCCAAAATTAGCTACTTAACTTTAGGTACGTTAGGTACATGCATTCTGTCTTTATACAGTAAAAATTCTTTTGCATTCAAACTGTACCCTTTACTTAAGCTTTCTGCTGGATTTCTTTCGTTTTATCTTATAAGTTTTGGTAAATTTCATCTTGTTCTATCCCTGCTTTAAGCTATTCATCCAGATCTGTTGTATAAGTGCTGATAACTGCTGTGAAATTCAGCCTTGCATTCCTACTTAATGCATCAACAACTTTATTTTTTTTACCTTTAATGTGTTGAATTTCGAAATCATACTCACTTAGAAAAGATAACCACCTAGCTTGTCTAGCATTTAGATTAGGCTGATCTAACAGATACTTTAGTCCTTTATTATCAGTCATTAAAATAAATTTTCTTCCAATTAGGTGATGTTGCCACTTCTTTAGAGCATGTATAACAGCAGCTAATTCCAGATCATAAGTTGCATAATTCTTTTCATGAATTTTTAATTTCCTAGACTCATAGGAAATAACATGCCCTTCTTGAGTCAGAACACTGCCTAAACCATCATTGTAGGCGTCAGTGCACACTACAAATTCTTTATTTGCATCGGTTATTCTTAAAATAGGTGGGCTGGTTAATAAAATTTTTAACTTTTTAAAGCTTTCCTCGCATTTCTGGTTCCAATCAAATTTGTTTCCTTTCTTCTGCAAAGAATTTATCGGATTCGCGATTCTTGAAAAACCTTCAATGAACCTATGGTAATAACTGGTAATTCCCATGAAGGATCGAACATTAGTTACATCCTTAGGAACTAACCAATCTTTGACTTCCTTTATCTTTTCAGGATCTACCGAAATCCTTTCCTTAGTCACTACATGACCTAAGTACTGAATCTTATCTTTGAAGAAATCGCATTTACTAAACTTTGCAAAGAGTCGATGATCTCGTAACTCTTGTAAAAGAATTTTTAAATGTTCTTTATGTTCTTCTTCAGTTTTTGAATAGATTAATATATCGTCGATAAACACGACTACAAACTTATATAGATACTTATGCATAACGTTGTTCATTAAACACATAAAAATAGCTGGGGCATTACTAAGCCCGAATGGCATGACAACAAAATCGTAATGGCCATATCGAAATCTAAAAGCTGTTTTAAAGATGTATTCATCTTTAATCCTAACTTGATAATATCTAGACCTTAAATCAATTTTCAAAAACACCGTGGCTCCACATAGTTGATCAAATAGATCATCTATGTGGGGAAACGGGTATCTATTTTTAATATTCATCTTTATCAACTGACGGTAATCTATGCAAAGTCACATGGTTTCATCCTTCTTCTTAACGAAGATGACAGGTGCCCCCCAGGGAGACACACTAGGTCGAATATACTTTTTGTCAATAAGTTATTTTAACAGTGACTTTAATTCATTAATTTCAAGTATGTTCATTTGATAAGGGGCCTTTGAGCTAGGTACTGCACCAGGTACCGACTCAATGGTAAAATCCAGTTCCCTTTTCGAAGGTAGTCCCAAAATTTCTTTTGGAAATACATTAGCATACTCTCTTAAAACTGGTATCTCTTCCAATTTTAATTTATCTATCTTATTTAAATTCTCCTCATCAGTTATTGTTACTGCATAAGATTTACAACCCTTCCTAACAGCTCTCTTAAGCTGCAGAGCAGAAATATGCCTTATGGTGGTTTTTCTAGGGATTCCTTTTACACTTACTGATTTTCCATTACTTTTTATACACGTAAAGGTTTTATCATAACAATTTAAAACTACCCTATGTTGTTCTAACCAATCCATACCGATCAGTAAATCATAAGAACCAAGAGGTAATACATTAAGATTTACAACAGTTTCAAAATGATCCATAACTACTGCACATTCTTTTACAAAACAAGCTACCTTCCTTTTAGCACCAGTGGCTAACTGAACCAACCAAGAATTTTCAAAATTTTCAACAGGTAACTTACATTTTTCTACCATTTTAGGTGAAATATAACTGAGACTAGCTCCTGGATCAATTAAAATAGTTATAGGGGTTTGGTTTATCATACCTTCTACTTCCACAATGGAAGTTTGATATTCTACTTGTCAATTCTCCAAGGCTGCATTGATTCTGGGCATAGTCCTCGCTAACTCTCCAACAATCATCTCCTCCTGTATAGTATGGATATTACTGACATTCTTTTTCCGATTAGGACAAACTGAGGCATAATGTGGGCCATTACACTCCCAGCACTTTATAGGTTCTTTTTGTTCAAAGTTCTTGGTGTAACTACCATGGTTATTAGTAAATTCTTTACCCTTGGAATTATTCTGATTGCTTGGTGAATTATTCTTATTCCCTTGGAAATTCTTGTTAGGAAAATTTCTGGCCTTATTGTTTTTAGAATTTCTGTTGGGCACAAATTCTTTCTTCTTTTGATCATAATGATTATTACTCTTCTTGGCCTTCCAGTTGGCCATGCTTTCCTTCTTCCGATTCTGTTCATAACAGAAGTTGGCTTTCCTCATAGCTTTTTCCAAAGTATTTGGATTTTCATACTCAATCCTGTCCTTAATATGATAAGGTAGACGGTTGAGGAATCATTGTACCTTTGGTTTTTCATCTACAAGGTATGGCACATACCTAAGTAGACTTAAAAACTTGTTGTTTAGATCTTTCATAGTCATTGATCCTAATTTAAGCTCATAGAATTCTTTTGCTCTCTCCACATAGTATTGCTTAGACATAAATTTATTTTTAAAGTACCTCTTAAAGGTACTCCAATTTACATTCTTCTCTTTTATTTCCTTCACTCTCTTCAAGTCCTGCCACCAAATATCATCCTTTCTTGAGAGATTGTAGATAGCCATTCTAGCCTTTAATTGGTTAGAATAGTTATAAATCTAGAAATACTTTTTCATCCCAAATAACCAGGATTCCACTTCCTCCCCCTTCTCAGTCTCTCCATTGAATGTTGGTGGTTTAATCTTTTTAAACTCCCCAAAAATTTCCTCATAGGGTTTATATTTTCTCTTTTTAGTATAATGATTGTCATCACTACTATCACTAGTAGAATGCAAATTTCGTTGTTCACCAAACACCTCTGAGGATGAGCTACTTTCATTTTTAGTCTGTTTAATCTTTTTATTTTTATGTTGACTTGTATCTTCTGAATCAACTCTTTTAACCCTACCCTCAGTTTGAAATATTTCTGTTAGGATCTGGTTCAGCTCCTCCTAAGCTCTCAGAATCCTTTCATTCTCTCGTTTAACTGATTCCATTTCATATTCTAAATATTTTATTGTTTGTAACAGTTCTAAGGAATTAGTGGTTAGGTCTTCTGGTATAGGATCTCTTGGTAAGTTTTTTGGTTCAGTAAATGGAGATTCCTCTTCCGCATATTCCTCCTACCTTTCCATACATGTTGTTAAACTTCAGAAACAATTTCTCCGATTGAATAACATTTAAAAGAAAATACATCAGCAAAATAATTCAAAATCACTGTTTCATAAAAGCTAGTTGGGCTTCATTAAGGCCTAGTTTTTGAGCCTTGTGCTTTGATACCACATGTTTTTCACAAAAAATTAAAATTTTGAGATAACACAAAATGCTGATTATGCGGTTTACTAACAACTAACGGTTAGCAGAAAATGAAACAGTCCAACGATTAGTATTACAAATTTTCAAATTATGTTAACCAAAGCAACTTCTTTTTCATATCATAAATAAGATTTACTTGCATACTATTTTCTTTCAGTTTACTAATGAGTCTACTTTATGGCAAGTAGGTGGAATCTAACTTTGAATCCTAGGCTTACTTAGCATTTATGCTAATGCAGACAGATTGCTGGTTCTTACAGGTTCACAGGTATGATTGAACAAGTAGACGTTTTAAAATCATAAAGTATCAAGAAGTGTTTCTATTAATATGCTAGTAAAATAAGTTGATAATTTTCAAGCAACTTCAATGAGGTAAGGTAGTTTATCTTTTCTAGTTTTTCTTGTAAGCAGAGTTTAGATAAACAAGTTTCTTTCTTTATCAAGATTAGCGACACCAAAGATACTTACTATGAACTCTAAGCTCGTAATCTTTGTCACAAATTCATTTCTATTTTAACATGCTTAAATTGCAAATGCTATACTTCTTTGTACTATTTGTTTTTATTCTTGGAAGAGCTTTTATCAATACTGATAGTAAAGATTCTCAGAAGAATATATGATTCAATTTTATTTTTAACTTACCGGTTATGGTAAGTATCAACTTGTTACCTATTTGTACAAACCAATTGCTCACTGATAGGTTATCAGCTTCCTCATCAACGTCATACTGCATGTACTATTATAATCACCTACAATATCGTAGTCTTTACTAAAGTACCATACTAATCGTTATTTACATTTTGTAGGTAAACTTACTGCCTATAAAACTCCTTGATATTATAAGCTCGATTATTGTAAAAAATAACTGCATCGTTTTACATGGAATAGTGTTTTCCCTTACTTCCTAAATCAGTATCATTCCCATGATTATAGACTTGAGTAAGGTTATTCCATTGTAATTTTTATTATTACCATAATGCTTTTCTTACATTAAGTTTCTGTCTATGGTAACTATTTGGTAAATCTTTCTACTATGATCAAAATTCTACCCTATGCTAAGTACAGGTTATTTTGATCAATCACCAACTATCTTGTCCAATATAAACAATTATAGTAAGTTATTAGTATTGACAGGTCGAGAAGCAACTAGTGTTTATGAAAGTTTAAACCAACATCGAACTTGGTAAAAGTCATGTTTATACTCTATTATTATGTTATTTAAATCCATACATTATAACCATCCGAGTTGTTGGTTTATAAGTGATAAGTTTGGATTATAAAACTTGCATACTTAACATTATTTTGCAAGTATATAAGCCTACTTGTTGTAAGCATGATCGATTTCGGGATTAACCAAAAGCTTAAGTGGTTATCACCTTTCACTAGGTCAATGTTAACATATTATTGTTTTACCCAAATGCCAAAATTGAGCTATTGAACATTATGATAAAAATTACATATGATTAACGATGTGATATGTATATGCATATATCATAGTTCTTGCAAAGCTGATACAAATCATTGTTTGAAATAATTCGGATGATTGAAACTATAGGTGGACTTTGGAATCGACCCATGCATGGTTGGAAATATTTGAGGGCACGTGGTCACCTCCTGTCCATGTATTGGAGATATAAAACTCTTCCAACCCTAAATTCTTTGTCATTCTCCCTTCGAAGTTCATGCTGGCTTTCGAGATGCTCTGCAAGGTTTCATGGCGGCCATGAGTGTTCTTCCTGTTCTAGCTTTCTCCAAAGCTTGGGTTTAACATTGCTATAGTCTTCAGTGTTTGGTCTTATTTCCAACCTTCGTAGCTGTGGGTTTTTACTCTGCAAGGGTTTGTTGGTTTTGTTTGCACTTGTTTTGCGGCCTGTCCGTAGCTCCATTTTTCCTTCACTGTGGCCTGTCACTGCTGTGCGAAGCTAAGGCTTCGTTGCTATTGGTTGTGCTCCATTGTTGTCATAGGGTTTGCAGGTTTGTATGAACACTTTGTAGTTGGTGATAGTCACGTTGCTAGACTGTTTGTTACTCTTTATTAAGGTAAATATGTTGTTTTCTTTTCAGCATAGAAGACTCACAGTAAGTTAGTTTTATAGTAGGGTTTTTAATAGTGAAAGAGTTTTGAAACTAACACACAGCATCCTATTCTCCATGTAGGAACTTGTGGCTACACTTGCAACCTGTAACGAAGATAATACTGGATGTTTTCGAGGTCTTGTGGCTCCAATCCGGTAAGCCCTGGGTTCAACGAATGGGTTCTTACCCTACTTGCAATAGGTTGTCGACGGTGAAACCCCGAGCTTGGAAGCTTGTCCAATTTCACCATTAGTTATATGATTTTCTTGTTTTAAAAATGTAGTTGGTTCCACTTTGTTTACAAACCCTCGCTATGTCATTGGGTTGTCTTAGCATTGAGCTAGGTGTTATAATTAGTTTAATTTTCTAGCCTTACGGCTTGTCAATGTAATACATTGGTTTTTAAAAATATTTTCTTCGAGTTCAGACTCGTTTTTTGCTGTGATAATGTACAATGTGACTCTGTGTATGTTAGGTTTTTCCCTAACCGACTGTTAATAAAGAATTTTCCTGTCTATTATATTTTGTAAATAGATTATTGTTTTTAATTAAGAGTGTAACTCAGTCATAGTGTATAATTTATAAAATTAACCTACCTGTTCGGAAAGAACAAACTAGGGTTTTCCTGAATGAAACCCTTGTCTAATTTAATTTTTCAATTTATTTTTAAATAGGTTTTGTTAATTATTAATTTTTGTTTTATTTAGTATTACAGATGTGTTGTGATAATTTTAAGTTGTATCTGTACATTTGTCTTTTCATTTGACCTTAAAAGGACTATAAATAGTCTATAGTAGTTTAATGGCTTATTAATATAATAATCCAAATAAATGGATTCTAGATTAAATGTTTTTATTTGTAAAGATTAAATTTGGTTTAGGGTTTCGACCCTATAGATTTACCTTTACAGGTATAAACCTGTTTGATAATTATAAAACAATTCTTTACATAGATAGATATTTATTTTTGTAATAGTTATTAATCCTATTCTCATTGTTTTTATGTACTAAACTGACAGATAGAATTTATTCAGAGTTCTTTGCAAAGATAAGCATAGATTCTATAACTTAGTTTTCTCTTTATAAGTTAAGTACTTTTAATATAACCCGATTTAGTTTAATAGTGCCCATCAGGACCAACTTGTCTTGCTCTTGGGCCAAGGATTCCATGAAATATGCAAGTGAAGGCATCTCCCAGTTTCTAGCTGTCTATTTGGTGGCATGGAAGGTCGAAACAAACACTGAATAGTTAGGTCCAAGATTTGAAATTACGGTGAAGACGAGTTGTTCATCTTTATTTTCAATACCACACTACTTTAGCTAAAGAACAAGACATTTGAACTTGGAGAAATAGAGTTGTAAGGACTCAAAATTGCTTGGAATCAATGAGATAAGATCATTCTCAAGCTAATGTCTCCTCATTTCATCTTTATTTACAAATAAATTTTGGAGATTCTCCCATACTTTAATTGGTGATGTCAATCCATCTAGATGGAAAATAAGGTCTTTGGAAATACTAAGACACAAGAGACCATAAACCTCATCCCTCCTATTATGCCATATTCTATACTACTGCATTAGGCTCAGCCTCAGTTTCCATGGTCACTCTGTAGAGTCCCTTGATCCTCATCACAATCTCCATTCGTGCCTTCCATTTGAAGTAGTTGAATGGAGTCAATATCATATGGCGAGATTGATCCATTTCCTCAGCAACTGCGCCATGAGTGGATTGAATGCACTCCTTGGGAGAGTGATAAATGGTCCTGCAATATAAATAAGAGAGGATAACAATTGAGATAAAGAGGATATGATACCATGCAGAAATTAATCCCAATTTTAGTACAATTGAACTCACAATTTTTTTCTAGAAAACATATAAAGATCCACTCAAAATTGGAGACGAAAATTGGTGCATAACACTAACTTGAATTGTATAAGTGTACATAATCCCACCTTATCAAATAATAGGCTGATAAAATATATAATTACATTAGATATTTGAATTCCTAAGGAGGCAAGATGCATCCTCACAATAGAAAGCTTACGAAAAGTAAAAACCCCCCCTAGGTGCATAAAACACTTTCCAAATTAATCCAAGAAGGTCATGATTTAGATGAATGATCTATGCTAGCTGATAAATGATGGAAATTCAATATACTCATGCTTTCAATAGATAAAAATAAGGAGGACAAGTTGGTAAAAAAACAAGGCAGTTTCCATGTGACTAACTTTCATCTTTTTACCTTAAAGCTGTTAAAAGGTAGTCTAACTCTAGATAAGGAAGGACGACATACTTACTAAACTAGGAAATGTCTATAGTTTGAAGAATATTATCAAAATCCTATGAAAAGCACTCCTGGATGCAGTTATGGAAAGTTTTGACCAAGTGGTGCAAGTGGATGGAAACTAACTAGTATATAACCTAGGAAATTGACCATAAAGATTAATAAATGTATCCTAAGTATGGGACATGGTTTTTTATTATTCTAACTATTGTAACACTCGTAGCTCAATGAAATATTACTACCAAATTGCTAGATAGAGCATGGGGTTGTCAATCAATTTACTTTTACCAGCATAGACCCATGTTAAAAGTGGATCTACCAAGCGCCCAAAGGGATCAAATCTCTAGAGATACACAAGTCTTTTTTGGAGTGTAAAAGTTGAGGAAGCACTTTAATTTATATAATTTGCGTATTTCTCTCTCTCTCTCTCTCTCTCTCTCTCTATATATATATATATATATGCTTTTGTAAATGTTTTAAAATAATTTGAGCAGAGATGTTATTTTTTTATAATGTTATGTTTTTTTATAATATTTTATTGTTTTTTCAAAAGTACACGTGTTAGCTCTAGGATGAGAATGGAAGTAGTTACACATCTCCCCCTACTTGGATGTAGACTCGTGCCTATTCGACGCAATGAAGCAACCTTATTTATAAGGTTTCCATATTCATGTCATCCATAACATTTTAATGGGAATTACTCATAATACAACAAATACAAGCAAAATTCCCTTTGGCAGAGGTTATAGCATATGCTCCTCTTAAAAGAGGCCAAATTTTTGTTTATAGCATAGGTAACTAGCAAAGGCGAGCAACCGAAGGTTGTAGTGAAAGTTTTTATTATCCTGGTGTCTTTAGTAGATAAACACACTGATGTGTTTGTAATCAATGCACACCGGTCCACTTCCTAACATGTCGCACCATGACTGGAAAATATCATTGTTAAAACAAAATATTTTCCAAGAACTAGAGTAGTGTGTTTATAAAAAATAAAATTCCCCAATGCGTATAGTAGAAACAAACACATTGTACAATAACTGTAGTAGTGCATCTTATCAACACTAACACACCGAACTATATTTTAAAAAAAATCACAAAATTGTATGTGAAGCATATAAATGGTGTGTGTCATATATAGAAATGCAACGACCTTTTTCTTATTAAAAATAAAAAAAAAATATAATTTTATTAACAAGCAACCTTTTAAAAATAATACCAATGCACTAACTTACATTACACATCGTGATGCATGTGAACAAACAAAACACATCGGGAACTATTTTGCTAAGAAATAAAAATAAAAATTATTTTTTTATTTTATTAAAAACAATTATTTTATTTTCACACCTACTTGTATCAATGTGCCTGATTGTCGAGCGCACTAGTGCTCCCTAATATCAAGCACGTGGAAATATGGTTTAATCAAAATATATATAAAAGCGATGACCAACTTATTTTTACCCTCTTTAGTGTGTTTGAGCCCATCTGCGTCAATGTTGCACTTCACCCACCTAAAATCCCTAAAATCTGTGGTCCACATGGACAAATTCCTCTCTCTTATTGGATGCTGAGTGTAGTTTTAATTTTGACAAATGACAGGAAACAATTCAAATTTTCCCTACATAAGCTAATATGCCGCCTCGACGGTTCGTTTAGTAGGTAAAATGATTTTACTTCAAAATTTAAAATTTTAGTGGATTAGTTTTTAAAATTGAGCTTAAAATTGTCCTTAATTTTTTTTTTAAAAATACGTAGTGCGTTCGAGCCATTAGGCTCACAGCACTTGACAGTGTATGGTGTAAACGTTTACAGGGAACACCACTTGAAGTGTGAACCAAATGAATTCAACACACCGCACCATCATGAAAAAATAATTTTAAAAAATGTTGAGCGGTGCGTTGGAAACTAACGAGCACCGGTAGTTCAGTGCTCTTAAGTGTATAATACACACTGGTAAACAAATATTAAAAACAAACAAAAATTATATGGTGTAGTTATGTCACATCATTACAGTGATTATTGATGCTATGACATGTGTTAAGCACACCATAAAAATGTTGTCATAATCACATTAAAATTTAAAAAAAAAAACAACGCTCTTAGGTCGCGTAAACACACCATTTATGGTGCATTGATGCTATCTAAATCCATGGACACATCGAAATATAAATTTTGAATGATAGAAAAACTAAATTTAATAGCACTCCTATGGCATGTCATTGCATTGGTACTTGGTGTTCTGACATGCCATAGGCGCAACGTGAATTGATTTGACTAAAAACTAGTTTAGTTAACAAACGTAGGTGCATTTAGATCATTGAAGAGCACCATTTACAGTGCACACATTTCAAATAAACGCACCAACATTCGCAATTTTTTTTTTGAAAATATAAGAAATTATAGTTTAGCGGTGCACCTAGTTCATGTGAATCATTGATGTGCTAATGAGCTTTAGGCGCACTGTGAATTAAATTTGTAAAACTTCTTGGTGCATCAGCCATTTGGAGCACCATTGAAATTAATTTCACTAAATAGAAATATAATAACGGTGCATGGTACATATTAGAGTGCACCGATGTGCAGTGTTGTTTGCATATAAGTGCACCATTGTCGGTGCGTTAGGATTATCTGGGAACACTGTTTGTCATTTTTTTTAAAATTTACGGTTTTATTTTAGTAGATATAATTCTTATTCAATGCTTTTATATGTATGCTTATGAGATTGATTTGTGTTATAAGTTAAATAGAGATGTGATCATGGTGAGGAGGTAGTAGCATGAAGCACAAGTAGATCAATATAACTCCCAGAGAGAGTGGGAGGCCAAGGAGAGGGATAGAGATTTATACCATTGACTCATTACTCCTCATACCAAACACCTCTTAAGATTTGTCATCCTCTTCAATTTCTATGAGGAGGTGACATCACCCGAGTGGAACAATATGTTCTTGAGGCACTTGATCTCACACTAGGATCATCATCGGAAGGTGTTTCGAGTTGGTCCCCATGAGTGGTTCAAACCTACTAAGGAGGAAATATATTTTGTCACTGGGCTCTCTAGGAGAGGTGAGGAATTTCCTCAGTTCCCTAAGGTCCCACCTATATTTGTAGCAATAATTGAGCTAGTGTATGTTCAGAGATATGTTGATCCTTACATCCTCGACCCTAATAAGTTTCAAGTCAATGGCGGGAATATTTCCATTTCTTCTCTTGGTAAAGAGGATCATAGGTTCCTCTCTTTGTTGGTAACAACCATCACATGTCACACCAATGATCAGAAGCATATTATCTTCCCTTTATTATATTATGTTGATTTCTTAGTACAAGCACCTATATGTGTTAGGTGGTATGCTATTTTTTACGACAGATTTTTATGCTCTTAGTTGATGTTGTGTGTCTATTGGTGGGAGGGTGAACTTCCCTTTTAGTTCATTATTGTCTTGTATTTTTTTGATAGATTTCCAGTGACTCGGTCATCTTTTGACTGAAACCCTACTAGATATATGGAAAATGTGTGTATGTGCATGTGGGGGTAGATGATTCCCAAGAGGGGGATTACCGAGGATGTGCTTGACATGTTAGGAAACCAGGACCAACCTTGATTAGACATGGATGCATATCCATATGCGGGGTTGTATTGGAGAGAGTGTACCGACATCTTCTTCACCCAGGATGATCAACCCGATGATAGAGGTAAATTTAGCCTTATATATAAATTAATCTAGTTTCATTTTATTCTCTTTATACTTTAATGTAAATGAAATATTTTTAAATTGTTATATTAAATTTATGTTTAATGAAATTGTTTAATTTTTATTGTATACTATATGTTTTATAGATATTGGCACGTTTGATGGCGGCATGGGGCATCCATTATCACATAATGAGGATGAGGAAATGGAGATTTATGATTATCTCGAGGTTCCTCAACTAGTCATACTCAAAATTTGACAGCAGAGGTTCTGACATGACATCAATGTTAGGTTGTCTAGGTTATTATCATATCAAGGAGTTCGTCCTATTCTGGTAAGGAAGATTTAGAGGTAGGAATGGTACATTGAACTATGGATGATGCTTCCTCCNTGGGGGGGGGGGGTTATGAGAAAAGAAGTGTTGTTTTTGCAAGTTTCTCAACTTCAAGCAAATCAAAATTATATTTGTGTTTAGAATTTCATTTTTTAGTAAAACAAAACTTATAGAGAATTGCGTTATCTTTCTATCGATTATTTTTCATATTTTTTTATTGGAAGAATTTGATATGTCATTTTTGCAAGTGTTTGATAGTATGTTCTTATTTAATAAAATTATGATAAATAGTCATGTTTAAGACTACAATTTATTCATTATTAAACTATTGTTCATTAAAAAAAATATTTTATGACGATCTAGACACTTAGTACTGATGTGTGACTATACATGTGTATCCAAGAACCACATATAATAATTATTAGAATTTTTTGAAGTGGACCAATCTGAAAAAACTAGCATAAAAATCACATGTTTATTTAGTCACAACATATTCCCTAATTTCCAATTCAAAACAAAAAAAAGTGAAAGTACCCTTTTGAAGACAACACATCAAGGTTTTGTACCATGGGTTTTCCAAATTTTTTCATTGTGTCTTTATGAAGTCATTGAATTTTCATTTCACTGAATTCTATTAAATTTTGAAGTAATCAAGATACCTTATAAGAAAGCTAATAAATAAAATTAGTGGATCACACCAAATTCAACAAAATTCACATTTATAGAAAGTAGATTGAATTATGCAACTAATGGTATTATTTGTGAAGAGAAATTATAAGTATTTCATATGATCTGATCTATCTGAAGTTTAAAGAAGACTCATAAATGTGATGGAAGGCCATGTCTAAAGATTTCTTGGTTTTCGGTTGAAAAAATCTTCCGGCAGAAATTTATAATAGTTCGGTCGAAAGTTATTTTTAACGGATGGAAAATAGTTCGAACAAACTAATAGTTTGGACAAAAACACTTTATTTTTTTACCGTTAGCCAAAAAATTGACACGCCTTTTTGGAACACCGTTCCATTTACATTCATATTTATAAGAAACACGTAAAACATATTTTCACATGATTAAAAAGATCACAATTTTACAAATACCTTTACAATCAAAGGTTAATTTTTGTGGTAAGTGTTCTTTAGCAATTTTTTAATGGAAAATATTATTTTGGGATTTGTTTTATAGTAAAGATGTGAGAATTTAACCTAAAACATGATCTAAGATCCCAAGAGACTCTCACAATTCGAATTACTTGCAAAAATGAGAAAACAATCTTGAAAGAGGAACAATTTTACATACACATGTGAACACAAAATGGATATTATTGAGAAATATAACAGATGAATGTGTTTAGAAGAGGTTTATATTACATCTGGATCAAGTCATGAGGCTTAGGAAGCCATATCTGAGTGTACATGTGACATGGCCAAAATTTTGTCCTCAATCCCCCCTAGGTGGACCACACAAGCTCCAAATCAACCCAAACGTTCATGAACCAAGGTGTGGATGTGGATGAAGTGTGCTAGGGAAATGGTGACTCCATGGTATGTTTGGGTGAGCAAGTAGAGGTGAGTGGGAGGCTCAAGGTGAGCAATAAATGCTCCAATAGTCAAAAAATTGGGCTAGAAACACCCCTAGCACTTCTAGTCAACAAAATATCCTCAAAAGGAGGGATGGGAGTTCTCTTGTCATTAATGAGGGTGCACATGTGATGTTTTACTGATATTGAGCACTCATGTAGGTGTGAATAGGCCAACATAAATGGTTATATTGCTGGATTAACTTCCCTAAGTCCAAACCATAGCGTATCAGTGGATAAATGAAAATAAAAATGAATAAGGTTATATACCAAGGTAATAAGCATTGGATTACTGTTCTAACACCCCCCTTGAACCATGAATTAGTACAACTCATCAAAAATATTATTAGAGGCCTTGGAAACAAAGGCTCAAGTCACCTCATTACAAACATAAATTTATTTGTCCATGTAAAAATGAGGAAAAGAGGAAAACCTCATGGTAAAAAACCTCCCCTCTAAAATGGACATGGGGATGAAAATTTGTAAGTGAATGGAAAAAATAACCATCCATCACTCACTCCAAGAAATTATCTCAAGCAAGTGAAGGTCTTATCAGTAAAACTCTTGGTGAATATGTTGGCAGTTTGCTCGGTGGATGGGAAATACTACAAGGAAATCACTGTGTCATGCAATAAGCCCCAAATGTAGTGCATATGGATCTCTATGTGCTTTATTTTCTGCCTATGTACTCGATATTTATATATCTTGATGACACTTTGATTATCACACCAAATGGTAGGGGTGAATCAAATTCAACATTAAGCTCTCGAAGAATACCTTGCAACCACACACATTGTGTGGTTGCATTCATTGCTCCCCTATATTCGACCACTGCTGAAGAAAGTTAAATTGTGTGTTGTTTCTTACTATAGAAGTAAATGGGACCATTTGCAAGCATAAAAAAAAACTTGAATTGGACTTCCTGTGATTGGGATCTCCATCCCAATATGAATTAGAAAATCCAACTATTTCTAGTGAAGAACTAGCTACATAGTGTACCCCAAAACTATTTGTTCCCTGAACATATTGAAGGATATTTTTGGCATCCTTAAAATGGAATTCATGTGTATTTTTCATATATATTTCTAAAAAACTAAAAACATAATATAATTTAGGTCTAGTATGTGTAAGGTACATCAAACTACCAACTAGATGCCTCTACAATGAACAATCTACCAAAGGAGAATCACCAAATTCACCTAGTTTTATGCCAGAAAGAAATGGGCACTTGCCTTCCTTACAATCATCGATCTTGAACTTTATTAGCAGTTATGAAGCATACATATTTTGTTTGAGCATGATGCCTCTTTCATATTTCTCAATCTCCAATCCTAGAAATTGTTTTAGCAATCCTAGATCTGTCATTGCAAACTCACTGTGTAGAGATTCCTTAATTGGTCCAATTTGTTTGGTGCAGCTCCCTGTAATTAAGAGGTCATCTACATACAGAAAAATAACCTACAATACAACATCATTTTTCTAAAAATACACATTTTGTATTATATTTTCATAGAATGAAACCAATTAAGAGCAAGAAACTATCAATTTTAGCATACCAAGCCATGGGGGCTTGCTTGAGCCCATAGAGTGATTTCTTCAACCTGAAAAAAATTGAAGGATCCTCTTGGAAATATTTAGGTTGCTGCATGTATATATATTCCTGTAGCTCACCAGGTAGCAATGGCGAAGACTAGCCTGATTGAATCCATCTTTGCCACCGGTGTAAAGGTCTCGGTGTAGTCCACTCCTTGGACTTGAGAGAAGCCCTTAGAAACTAATCTAGCTTTGTACTTAACATGAGAACCATCTGAAGAATCTTTGGTTCTAAATACCCACTTACATTACACAAGCTTCCTCTTGGGAGGAAAGGGAACCAATTCCCATGTTTCATTCTCTTGTAGGGAATTGAATTCCTCTTGCATGGATTATTGCCACCTTGGATCATGAAAATATTCCCGATATGACTGTGGATCAAATCCAATCATCATGTAATATTTATCAGTAAGATAAATTTCACTTGCATAGGAAGCATTGTGAAATTGGGATCTTGTCTTCCTAGGATCTATAGGGTTGCCTACTAGATCGCCAACATCTTGTATTGTTTTCTCAGCCCATTTGGGCCTTGAAGGTGATTCATGTACATAAATGTCATATTCATCCATGTCATTATAAGAATTATCAGAAAAAATAGAACTTGATTCATCACCTACATCATCATGGTGTTGGGGAGGAGCATTCCCCCGGTGCAAGCTCAAAATATGGTATTAGTTCCTCTTCAAATTGCACACTCCTCTCAATGAAATTCTTGAGTGTGGATGGATAAAAGAGATTATAACCCTTTGTGTCTCCACCATATCTAGCCATGATACATTATTTACTTTGTGGCTGCAATGCTTTCCTCTTTTCTAATGGAATTCGAGCCCATGCCCTTGAGCCAAAAATTATGAAATGTGAGGCATTTGGTTTGTGGCCAAACCATGCCTCGTAGGGATTTTTTCCTTTGACGAATTTATGTAATTCCCTTTTATAAACATATGCATAAAAATTGATGTTCTTAGACCATATCTTGGGACTTTTATCCTTTTCCTCAATCACGCATGTGGCCATCTCTTTGAGAGCCCTATTTTTCCTCTTTGCCACACCATTTTGTTGTGGTGTGTAGGGGATCAAATGTTGCATTTGAATGCCACATTCCTCACAAAGATTATGCATATTTTTATTGAAATATACTTTAGCATTATCAGTGTTAAGTATTTTAATCATATCCCCACTTTTATTATCCACTAGGGCCTTCCAAATCTTCAATGTCTCAAAGACTTCAGATTTTAACTTAAGGAAGTATACCCAACAAAATCTTGAGTAGTCATCTATGAAAGTGAGAACATACCTTGATCCTCCATAAAAAAAATTAGAAGAGGACCAATGAGGTATGAATGTTCCAATACAAGTGTTTGTGTGGATATCCTTGCCTTCCGCTTCTCATAGTTGTGCTCTGGATGTTTTCCCACTACACATACAATACAAGCACCATTGAAAGATTTGATTTGAGGAAGCCCTTCCACCATATCATCCTTGTTCAGTGCTTGAAGATACTTGTAGTTCATGTGTCCAAATATTTCATGCCATATATTGGAGGTCTCATTGGCATGTGATAGAAGGGATTACCCTCTAGAGTTATGAAGAAATTTTGAGAGCTTGTACATTATAGCTTGGTGGTATGCATACCCCAATGCTACAACTTGGTTGGAGGATATTTTTGCTATCTCTACCAAATTTGGAGTAAAAGTTACTCTCTTAGATTCTCCTGTATGTGCCATTTGGTATACTGACAAAAACATTGCTTCCAAGTCTAGTACATAGAGGACATCACTAAAATATCAACGATCAAGGTTTATCCTCCCAACTCGTTTGGTCTGGATCTCAGATTCATCTCCCATTCGAACAGTTGGGCCACTATTCGAATGCATAGAGGAGAAGAGCTCTCTGGTGGAATCCATATGTCTAGATGACCATGAATCAATAATGAATGTGGAGGGATTAAAATAACCTTATACCAAGGCATGAAATTTCTCCTTGTTGTCAGAACTTGATCTGCCATCTTTCTTCATTGTGCCATTTGGGACAAGGATGTTGTTTTTCTCCAGCAGCTGCGCCATCATGTCAATGGTATTCTTCATGCAGGAGCTCTTTGGATTCCATACCTTATGGAAATAGGTGCACTTGGATTTCTCCTTTCCTTTATTTTCCATATCCTTAGGAGTATTCAAACCCCCATCAATGGTTTTGGGTTTATCTGGTTTCCTTTTCTCTAACTGCTTTGAATTCTTTGCCTTCTACTTTCCTTTGGAGTAATTCAAAACACCCATAGCCAGGGCTTGATCCTTGATTGATTTGATGGTTCCCATTTTAATGATCTTATCCTTATCCATAGGAAGGACTTGGAAGGGGACCAATGAGTTATGATTGTGCCAATACAAGTGTTTATGTGGATCTCCTTGCCTTCCCCTTCTCATAGCTACACTCTAGATTCTTTCTCACTACACAACCAATACAATCACCATTGGAAGATTTGATTTGAGGAAGCACTTCCACCATCTCATCCTTGTTCAGTTCTTGAATATACTTGTAGTTCACGTGTCCAAATATTTCATGCCATAGCTTGGAGGTCTCATTGGCATGTGATAGGAGCACTTACCCTTCAGAATTAGAAATACATTTCAAGAACTTGCACATTCTAGCTTGGTGGTCTACATACCCCAATGCCACAACTTGGTTGGAGGGTATTTCTGCTATCTCTACCAAATATGGAGTAAAATTTACTCTCTTGGCTTCTCCTATATGTGTCATTTGGTATACTGACAACAAATTTGTTGCCAAGTTTGGTACATAGAGGACATCACTGAAATATCCATGATCAAGCCTTGATCCTCTCAACTCCTTTGGTCTGGATCTCAAAGTCATCTCCCATTCGAACTATTGGGATGCTATTCAAATGCATAGAGGAGAATATCTCTCTAGTGGAACCCATATGTCTAGATTCCCATAAATCAATAATGAAGGTGGAGGGATTAGAAGAACCTACTACCAAGGCATGGAATTTCTCCTTGTTGTCAAAACTTGAGCTGCTACCTTTCTCCCTTGCACCATCTGAGGGAGGGATGTTGTTTTTCTCCAGTAGTTGTGCCATCATGTCAATGGTCTTCTTCATGTAGGATATTTTTGGATTCCATCCCTTATGGAAATAGGTGCACTTGGATTTCTCCTTTCCTTTCTCGTCCATATCCTTAGGATGGTTTGAACCCCCATTAGTGGTGTTGGGTTTAATTGGCTTCCTTTTCTTTGATTGGTTTGAATTATTTTCCTTCTGCTTTCCTTTGGAGGAATTCAAAACACCCATAGCCAAGGCTTGATCCTTTCTTTATTTGATGGTTCCCATTTGAATTATCTTGTCTTGCTCTTGGATCAGGGATTCCATGGAGCCAGCTAGTTTTGGCATTTTCCAATTTTGAATGGTTAGCTTTCTAGACATGAATGTGCTAACAAACACTAAATATTCTAGCCCCAACTTCGAAAGGATTGAAAATATCAACCTTTCTTCCTTCTTCTCAACTCCACATTGTTTGAATTGAATTACTAGGGACTTGATTTTGGTGAATAACTCTTGGATAGTGTCAAAATGCATCGGGCTCAGGCTAATGAGCTTGTTTTCAAGATGGTGTACCCTTAGAGCATCACTTTTCCCAAAGAGAGATTTGAGCTTCTGCCACACCTCATTTGGGGTTGTCAAAATGTCAACATGAAATAGGATCTCTCTTGAAATGCTTAGACACAACAATCCAAAGGCCTCATCAAGTCTATAGAAGTATTTTGACTTCTCTACTGCAGAGTTTGGCTCCACTTTTGTACCCATGGTAACCCTGTAGAGACCCTTATCTCATTTGGATGACCATCTCATCCTTCCATTGAGGGTACTTGAATGGAGTGAGAAATATGTGGTTCTTCTCCATCTCTTCTTACGCTAGTGGTGAGATTTTGTTGAAAGTTCCTATAAAAACACTCAAATTTTATCCGGAGAATCTCTCAAAATGCAGTTCAAACACTTAAGATTGATCTACAACTCCAATAATATCTTCTGATACCATGTGATAATTTGTTCTACAATATGATATAGGAGCCCAAAATACTCTCACAATTCGAATTACTTGCAAAAACCAACAAAAAAGCTTGAAAGAGGAACAATTTTACATACACATGTGAACAAAAAATGGATATTATTGAACTGTCTAACATTTAAATTTGTTTACAATAGGTTTATATTACATCTGGATCAATTCATGAGGCTTAGGAATCCAAATCTAAGTGTACATGTGACATGGCCAAAATTGGTCTCAATCCCCCCTGGGTGGACCAAACAAGCTCTAAATCAGCCCATATGGTCATGAATCAAGGTGTGAACATTTATGAAGTGTGTTGGGGAAACAATGACTCCATGGCATGTGTCAATGAGCAAGTAAAGGTGATCAGGAGGCTCAAGGTGAGCAATAAGTACTCCAACAGTTCAAACATTGGGATAGAAACACCCCTAGCACTCCTAGTAAAAAAAATACCCCCAAAAGGAGGAATGTGAGTTCTCATGTCATTGATGAGGGCACACATGTGATGGTTTACTGATCTAGAGTGCTCCTATAGGTGTGAACATACCAAAATAACTAGTTATATTGTTGAATTAACTTCCCTAAGTCCAAACCATAGCATATCACTACATAAATGAAAATAAAATTGAGTAAGGTTATATACCAAGCTACTAAGCATTGGATTATTGTTCTAACAAAAGTGTTCTTAGAAATTATCTTCTAAGATGGAGGCTCTTTTTCTTTGATAGTAAAGACTCTTTGGGGAAATTTTTTATAGTAAATGTTCTTAGAAATATTATTCTAAGATGGAGGCCATTTCTTCTTTGATAATGAAGAATTTTTTGGAAATTTTTTATATTAAAGTGTTCTTAGAAATTATCTTCTAAGGTGGATACTTTTTTCTTTGATATTGAATATTCTTTTGAGAATTTTTATAGTAAAGTGTTCTTACAGGAATTTCGACCTCAGTTGGATCACCATTTCGGCCTTCCATTCGAAATAGTTGAATGGGGTCAGAAATACATGAGTCTTCTCCATCCTCATTTTGCATTGAGTGACTGAAATTCTATTTTACCTGCACTGTAAACACTCAAATTTTCTATGAAAAATTCCCTAAACAACAAGGGCACGTCCCCAACCCTTACTCGACGGAGAGAACGCGACTAATATCTGTCAACCCGGACAATCTAAGCCCCCATTAAAATAATACATATATAAAAATGCATTCAACGTAAAGCATATAAATAAACATATGCACAATAAAATGTAAATGATATATACAGTGAAAGTAAATCATTCATTCAAAAAATTCATGCATTCAACATGTTCATGATAATTTCATAATAATTCATAAGCAAATACAGTTGCAGAACTTAAATAAACAAGAATACTTATATTTGGAGAAGCTTTTCCCTTACCAGCTATGTCGCTGCAATGTTCCACCCAACCATGGGCCGATGTGCTCTTTAATCTCTCAGCAACACTGCCACCCTCGAGATGAGCATGATTTTCTCCAAGGAATAAGGAACACTAGTAGACTTTTCCCATAGCCAATGATACAATAAAATGTAGTCAAGCCAACACAGTTGGGTTTATTAGACTTACACAGGCGGTGGTTTACACTTATCTAAATTCACATGAGACACGGCCAAGCCATCCTTCCAGTTGGGTTTATCAGGCTGCCAAGGAGGTGGAAATACTAACTACTAATCTAGCGATCTCAATCCCAGAGCTATGAACACCCACATTAGATCTAGCCTGATTTCTAAAAAATTACACCCAAAACAAGGAAGCATTACCTTCTCTGCTACACAGTCCCTGAGGCCATGCCTTCCCTTCCAGTGCTATTTAGGGCATGTAAAGAAGAAAACCATCCTTGTAGATTAGTTTGTGAGGTTCTTTCACACACTAGGTTTATCAAGCAAGTCTAGACTCTATTTCCATTCCTTCAATCAATTCATATGCCAAACATGGATGCACACACAGTGATCTCATCCCTGGGATTTATCAAAATGTAGCAGATGCCAAGGATTACATACACACACAGAAATTTATGAATTTCTGAACATTTTTGGTGCCAGACTGACTGCTGCAAAATACCAAAATGAAAATGGTGATGGTCTTTCAAATCAAAGACACAAAATCAGATTCAGGGAAATCATGGTTAGGAAAATAACTAGCAGATAGGAGAAAACATGAGAGAGAACAATCCACATAGGAAAACAAAAAACATGAAGGATTCATATCGTCGGACAGGAGAAATTCCCCAAGAGTCTAGACTCAAGATCGTTTTTTCTTTCTTGATGCTATGTGAATGCCAAATTAGTTTTCCCAAAATGTTTTTCCATTCCAAAATCGTGAGGGAAAGGTGGCCATTTTTAGTGTTTTCTTTCCCAAGAAAATTTAAAAACGTTTTTCCAGAAATGGTGCTCTTCCCATTTCGAATTTATTCCCCCTCTTCCAATCCCCCACTCCCTCATCCTTAGGAACAATCATGCCCCCATCTCATTTTATTGCATTGACATATCCGGCTGTGGGTTTTTAATTAAAATTGCAAATTTAACATGGTGTCCAGCTTTTTAATGTTTAGCTAGCATAAAATACCATCAGCTCAACCTTAATTGCTAAAACATAAGCACTAAACCAATGGTGGGGCTTTTTCCTAGCTCCACACCATGATTATTTACATCATAATATTTAAATGCAAACGGGGTCAAAACATGGGTGTTACATTCCCCTCCCCCTTCAACATCATTGTCCTCAGTGCTTTACAACATTCAACAAAAATGCTTGTTGGCACTGCCCTCATCAATCCGTAGATTCAAACAAAAATGGATGTGCCAATCACATGGCATCCTCTATCTACCATGTAGCTTTTTCAGGACCGCAGTGCTACCATTGCACCTTCACCTGTCCTATTGCTTGGTTTCAGAGCATTGTGACCTTCCTGGAGAGGATGCACATAGGCTTGATTTGGAACTCTTCCCTTGGTTCCACCTGTATCACATCCCAATTTATTACATGGTTAGGATCATGTACATATTTCTTAAGTAAAGAAACATGAAAAACATTATGAGCTCTAGTGCTAGCAGGAAATCCAAGTCAATATGCAACTAGCCCTATTATTTCAAGCACTTCAAATGGCCCATAGTATCTAGGTGACAACTTGGCACAACTTCCAAGTTTTGAGGAATTTTTCTTTGCTTTCACTCTAAGGTAAACATGATCCCCAACACTGAACTCTTTGTTCACCCTATGCTTATATGCATAAATTTTTTGTCTATCTTGGGTTGCCTTCAAAATATTCCTAATCTTTACAACTTCTTGCTCCATATCCTTGAGCAATTCTTGACCAAGCACAACCCTTTTCACTCGATTATCCCAAGTCATTGGTGTCCTACACCTTCTGCAGTACAAAGATTCATAAGGAATCATCCCTAAGGATGCTTGTTGTCCATCGTTATAAGAAAACTCTACCAAGTGTAAATAATCTTCCCACTTGGTTGGTTTGTCCATCACATACATGCAAAGCATGTATTCTAGCACCTGGTTAGCTCTCTCGGTCTGTCCATTGGTCTAAGGATGGTAGGCAGTTCCAAAATTCAACTTTGTACCCAAATCTGTAAACAACCCCTTTTGAAAATTGGAAGTGAAGTTGACATTTCTGTCAGAGACTATTGCCCTAGGAAATCCATGTAGTTTGAAAATCTCCTTCATGAATATCTTTGTAATGTCATTAGTCTTATGCGTAGACTTAACCGGTATAAAATGTGTTGCCTTTGTCAACTTGTCTACCACAACCATGATGGAATCATGTTGTCTCCAAGTCATTGGCAATCCTGTAATAAAATCCATGGAAGTAACTTCCCATTTGCATTCTGGAACTGGAAAAGGCTGCAATAAACCTACTGGGTGTTGATGTTCAACCTTCACTTGCTGACATGTCATGCACCTTGAAATATATTCAGCCATGTCCTTTTTCATTCCTCACCAAAAGTACTTCTTTCTAGCTGTAGAAATCGTCTTCTGATATCCTGGGTGACCAGAATATGGAGCTTGATGGATCTCATCCATAACAACCCTCCTCAAATCTGCTACATTTGGAATATAAATTATGTTCTTATAAGTAAGAAGTCCATCTTCTTCCAATTTATACCCTTCATACTTCCTTTCAAGGATTTGCTGCTGCAACTTGTCCTTGACCTGTGCATACAATTCATCTTCAGCAATATGATTAGCAATATGCTGCCTCAAATCTGATTGGAAATTACTAATGGATGCCACATGCATTTCCTGCACATTCCTGCTGAGTGCATCAACTACCTTACTCTCTTTTTCCTTTATGTGATTTATTTCAAAATCAAACTCACATAAAAATGCCAACCATCTCGCTTTCCTAGCATTCAGAGTAGGCTGATCAAAGAAATACTTCAGACCACAATGGTATGTCCTTAGCTCAAATCGTCTTCCCATCAAGTAATGTCTCCACATCTTGAGAGCATGTACTATGGCTGCAAGTTCTAGATCATGAGTGGCATAGTTCTTCTCATGCTCCTTCAACTTCCTCAATTCATAACATATCACGTGGTTGTCTTGCATAAAAACTCCTCCAAGTCCTTGGCCACATGCATCTGTACACACCACAAAATGTTTATCTAGGTTTGCAACTTTCAAGACTGGTGCACTTGTGAGAAGATACTTCAACCGCTGGAAACTTTCTTCACACTTCAAGTTCCATTCAAACTTTATCCCCTTCCTTTGCAAAGAAGTGATAGCATGTGCAACCTTGGATAATCCTTCAATGAATCTCCTGTAATATCCCGCAAGCCCCATAAAAGATCTTACCTCTATGACATTCTTTGGAGTAGGCCAATTATTAATAGCTTCAATCTTGTCAGGGTCTACAGATATACCCTTCTCTGAAATAATGTGACCCAAGTACTGAATTCTATCCCTATAGAAGTCACACTTGGTCAGCTTTGCATACAGCTGATGTTCTCTGAGAAATTGCAACATTAGTCTCAAATGTTCTTCATGCTCTTCTTCATTCTTAGAATAAACAAGAATGTCATCAAGGAAAACAAGAATGAATTTGTCCAAATACCTGCTGAAGACACTATTCATAAGGCACATAAATGTTGCTGATGCATTTGTGAGACCAAATGGTACCACTATAAACTCATAATGTCCATACCTTGTCCTGAAGGCTGTCTTACGAATGAATTCATCCTTGATTCTCACATGATGGTAACCAGACCTCAAGCCAATCTTGGAAAATACCTTTGCTCCTTTCATTTGATCAAAGAGGTCATCAATTCTTAGCAAGGGATATTTTTTATTCACCATGACTTTGTTCAGCCGCCTGTAATCAATACACAATCTTAGTGTACCATCTTTCTTCTTTACGAACACAACTGGTGATCCCCAAGAAGACACACTCAGCCTGATATAATTTTTCTCCAACAATTCTTGCGGCTCCATCTTCAGCTCTAACATTCCTAGTGTACTCATTCTGTAGAGTACCCTTGACACTGGTGCTGCTCCTGGCACAACTTCAATTGTGAAATCTATGTCCCTCTTTGGAGGAAGTCCTGGAACCTCATCAGGAAAAACATCCTTGAAGTCTTGCAACACAAGATAGTCATCCAACCTAGGAGTTTCATTCTCTGCTACCTCCTCAATATGGGTTGCATACAACTGACAACCTTTTCTACAAAACTTCTTTAACTGCATTGTTGAAATTTGCCTTACCAAGATTACCTTTGGAATGCCTCTTACAACTACTGGGTTCCCTTATTCATCCATGCATTCAAAAGTCTTATTATAATAGTTAAGCTTCACTCTGTGATCTTTTAACAAATCCATTCCAATGAGAACATCATAGGAACCAAGTGGTAGAAAATTCATATCTACACAGGTGATCAATCCATTCATCACCAATGGATATTTGTCCACCAATTCATTTACTTTTCTCTTAGTTCCAATGGCTAGCTAAACTAACCAAGACTTGCTATGCTTTACCTTCCTAAGAGCGCAAACCTACACTACTGTAGGAGTAATATAATTGTGAGTAGAACCAGGGTCGATCAAAATAGAAATAGATTTCTCAACAATCTTACCTTCAACTTCAACCCCCATTGACTAGTGATCTGCCTGATGGTCTTCTAGTGCTGCATAAATTCTAGGTACAAACCTTGCTACTTGTCCCACTGTTTCTGCCTCTTGAATATTGTATGTTGGCCTTGCATTCTCATTCTCAAGTGGACAGTACCTACAAATGTGGGTTCCTCCACATTTCCAACATTGGAGTGGTCCTCTGTTCTACTGTGGTATGTGGATCTTTTGGATTCTCTCCCATCACTCTAGCCATCTGCTTCTCAACTTGTGTTGGATTCTTTTGTTGATTCCTGAAGTTAGAAGGTTTGTAACCTTTCTTCCTTTGGTTAGACTTCTCACTCCTTTTTTCCTTCCATGTTTTCTATTAATATGGTTTGTTCTTTCTTTGCTCGTAGCAATACTTTATTTTCTTATTGCTTCTTCTAGAGTTCTAGGTTCATAGAACTCAATTTGGTCTTTGTAAGACTGAGGAAATCCACTCAAAAAACGCTGGATCTTCACCTTCTCATATTTTATGTACCTGACATACCTCAACAGCTCCAAAAAATTATTGCCATACTCTTCCATAGTATGTTGTCCCAATCTCAGCTCATGGAGCTCTTTGATCTTGTCATCATAGTACCTGTCAGAGAGGTACTTCTCCTTGACATACTTCCAGAATTGCTTCCACTGTATCACCTCGGTTTTGACCCTGTTTGCATTAAAAATGTATATGATGTATATATTGTAATTAATCATGGTGTGGAGCTAAAGGAAAAATCCCCACCATTGATTTAATTTTTTATGTTTTGACAACTAAAATCGCCACCGATGGTATATCCTGCTATCTGGCACATTATAATTTTGGCATCATTTAAATATGATTTTTAAATTAAAATACCCACAACCATTTGTTTCTATGTAACATTAAAAGAGATGGGGGCATAATTTTCCTAAGGAATAGGGAGGGAAATTATTTAAACCTTTGGGCCAATGGAGAAAAGCCAAATGTCAATGGGAGAACCCATTAAACAGCCAACTACTTTTCTTGTCTCATTCACCCAATCATTTAATTCTGCTAGAAATTGGTTGAAGTAGTTATTGCATGGAGATGGGAAGAGTATGGGCATGAATTTCGAATTTGGGGAAAACCCATTTTTGACTTTTGGGGTAAGAAAACACCCAAAAATGCATGCCCATTTTCCCATACACCCACATTCTTCATTTGATCACGCAGGGAAGCTTAGGAGTTTTTTTCTACACCCATGATTTTGCTAGCTGTGTGTTCTTCCTTCACGATTTGGGATCCTAGATGTTTTCCCCCATCTTCAGAAATCCACATTGGGTCTCTCTCTCAAATAGATGGAAGTTGTTGTTTGTGAAATCCACGATTTTGGATTTGCTGTGTATTTCTTCCTTTCGCGGACAGTCGTTCTTCATTTTGTTGGTGTTTGAGAATTTCGTTTTTGTGATGTTCTTGTGGTTGGGTTCTTCCCCAATGTTTTCTGTTGCATTTCCCCAATGTTTACCAAGCTGAAAATCATTTTTGGTGTTGCCCAATGATTTTGAGGAGAGACCACATCCTCTTGGGTGTTGTTGATGATTTCGCTTTTGGCCACGTTAGGGCCAAAATGTCCCTAGGATCCAAATTGTTGTTAGTGGGTTGTTCTTACCCTCCTTGGCAATAAATTCCATGGATGAAGTGTTCTCCTCTACCCATAAATGGTGTAAACTGCTGTGTATGCAATTGGTCTTTGGACTGTGTACGAGTGGAAAGGAGATTGCTTGACAAACATAGTGTTTTGCAGGAGCCTCACAGACAAAGCTAGAGGGTTGATTCTCTTCTCTACACCCCCTAAATAGCACTGGAAGGGAATTTATGTCTTGAGGGACTATGTAGCAGAGAAGGGAATGATTCCTTGTGTTGGGTGTGTGTGGATGTCTTAGGAGTCAAGCTAGTTCTAGTGTATGCATCCTTAGCTCTTCAATGAGCCCACTAGCTTAGCAGACAGTGCTTCCATCTCTTGATAACCTAATAAATCCAACTTGTTGGCTTGGTTATGTGTTGTTGTGTACTCTCGGTCTAATAAACACAACCGTGTTGGGTTGAATGAATTTTGACATATCTTTGGCTATGTGTGATCCTTCTTAGTTTCCTTATTCCTTGGGGAATCATGCCCAGCTCAGTGGTGGCACTGTGGCTGATAGATTAAGGATCCCACTAACCTATGGTTGGGTGCAGCGTTGCAACGACGTAGCTGGTTGCGGGCGTCCTTCTTCATAAGATAAGTATTCTTGTGTTTAAATCCTTGCAATTAAATTTAATAAAGAATTACAATGAACATGCTGAATGCTTGAATGTATTGTTTTGCTTCCACTGTATGGTAATAATGTATGCATATTTTAGTTCAAAGGATCTCAATTTTCATGTGTATGTTGATGGGGCTAGTTTCCCGGGTAGATAGTATGTTGGCAACATCCTCTTCGTTGATTGGAGGGTCAGGGATGTTACAGTGTGGTATCACAGCACACATTGTAGCATGGGCCTCAATGGGCCATGAAGAAGCAGTGGCAGAGGCAGGTTACCCTCTTCCCAATAGAGGAAAAATGTGAAAATCAGGGAGAATTTAAAAAAAAAAAATTCTAAGTATGGAAAATATCGGATGACTTAGGATGAAGTCCATCTGATATGTCAGATGAATTAAGAGGGAGTCCATCTTATACGTCAGATGACTTGAGCTAAGTCCATCCGATAAAGAAACCAAGCAGAGAGAAAACTTTGAAAATTTCCTAAGTTTGAAATTTTTCCAAAGGTATTGGCTGGAAGGAGCCGAAGGTCTCGGCTTGGAGGAGCTGAAGGTCTCATCTAGGTGGAGCCAAGGTGTTGGCAAGGCTCACCAGAAGGGAGCCGACACGGCGATGGAAAGAGGAAGAAGAGAGGAACAATTTGAAATTTTTTCTAAGTATAGGAAATATTGAAAAACATTTTTCGATGGCTCTCGAGTGAAAATATTCGAGGCATCTCGGATAACTTTTCGATGTCTCTCAGGAGAAGCTCTCCGATACATCCCAGATAAGTTTTTGATGTCTCTCAGGAGAAGCTCTTTGAGGCATCTTGGAAGATGTTCATTGAAGCACAACCGAGGTGTCAGCAAGGCTTGCCTGAATGGAGTCGACGCATCGAAAGAGAAAAAAAGATCGACCTGAGGCATCGAAAGGGAAATGAAGATCAACTTGATATGGCATCAGATGACAGAGGAAGATCGACCCGATGTGCATTGAAAGGAAAAGAAAGATCGAGCCAAAGCATCGGAAGGAAAAGAAAGATTGATCCAATAAGGCATAAGAATAAAAATGAGGACTCACTCGATAAGGCGTCGAAAGAGTTGTCAACAAGTGACCTGATACATCGGATGACTTGTTGGGAAGGGATCTGATTAAATGGAAAAATATAAGTTTTTCAATGGAATTACAGGGTCCAAAAGGATGAAAAAATGGCAGGGAAGCCACAAGGGGACAAGCCCCCTTGACCC
Source organism: Pseudotsuga menziesii (assembly GCA_001517045.1). Taxonomy (NCBI): domain Eukaryota; kingdom Viridiplantae; phylum Streptophyta; class Pinopsida; order Pinales; family Pinaceae; genus Pseudotsuga; species Pseudotsuga menziesii. Next base: position 291,313 of record LPNX010778470.1, on the reverse strand, counting down.
CTGTCGTCCCCCTAAGACCGTCGTTCTTGGTGAAAAGAAAATTATGTGACTTGACCAAGTTGTCAATCTAGTATGTTCCAATAGAGGTAAGTAATTATGAACTCATGAGATTGTTATCCAGCTAATAGTTATGTTTATTTACACATTTTGCAAAACTATAGTCACCTTCAAAGACATTATTCCGCATAAGAGCAGTTTCAAAAGAATTTGTTCTTGGTTGGGCCAAGATGAGAATCGATGACATGAATGATGCATAGGACCCCTGTGAGTTCGAGGAAGATGCTATGGGAGAAAATGTCAGAGTTGGAAATGACGAGACAGAGTCCAATGGGAGAATATTTCAAGATACTCCCCCAAATTTTGCAGCCACCATGAGGAGCCTGAGGGTAGATTTGCAAAGTTGCAGAGAAGATGATGAAAGGATGCTTAAGGCTCAAGAAGATCAAAATCAGATAAATGCAGCTATACTGTAGAGTTTGACGGACTCCCAGGGATAAATAACTATGGACATTAGATAACTAATCTAGAAAGAAGCAAGAGTAGCACCAGGGGAGATTCCCGTAAAAGGTACCATGTCTCCAGGAGGGCTTCCAGGGATAGAAGGAATACTCCAGAATGGACTCCTAGCAGGTCATCTGATTCTGAAAAACCCAGTGGGGATGCAAGCTCTCCATCTCGTAGGAATAAGAGGAGGAGATGTTACAAAAACAATTCACGAGATGAATTCAAAAAGGCAAGACCTCCTACTCTTAATGGTGAGGTCAAGACTGGTCAAGAAGCTGAGGCTTGGCTTCTTGGGATGAGGAAGTATTTCCAGGTTTGAGACTACTCCAGAAATATGAAAGCAAGAGTAGCCATATTCAATTAGACTAGAATAGCATCCATATGGTAGGAACACCACAGACAAGTAATGAAGGTTAATGAAAGAAGAATTGCGTGAAAACAATTCAAGAAATAATTCAAGTAGAAGTACCTCTCTGACAGGTACTATGATGACAAGATTAAAGAATTCCATGAGCTGAGATTGGGACAATAGACTATGGAAGAGTATGCAAATAAGTTCTTGGAACTATTGAGGTATGTCAGGTATATCAAAGATGAGAAAGTGAAGATCCAACTTTTCCTGAGTGGATTGCCTCAATCTTACAAAGACAGAATTGAGTTTTATGAACCTAGAACTCTTGAAGAAGCAATAAGGAAGGCTAAGTATTGCTATGAGAAAAGCAAAGGTAAACCTGATTATCATAAGACATGGAAGGACAAAAAGAATGAGAAGTATGACCGAAGGAAGAAAGGTTTCAAACCTTCTAACTTCAGGAATCAGTAGAAGCAACCATCATAAGCTGAGAAGCAGCCAGCCATAGCGATGGGAGAAAAGCCTAGAGATCCACAATAGAGCAGAGAACCTCTCCAATGTTGGAAATGTGGAGGAACCCACATGCACAAGAATTGTCCACTCAAGAATGAGAGTTCAAGGCCAACTTACAATATTCAAGAAGTAGAAACAGTGGGTCAAGTAGCAAGGGCCGTCCCTAGGATTTATGTAGCACTAGAGGACCGCTAGGTAGATCACCATTCAACTATGGTTGAAGTTGTAGGTAAGATTGTTGAGCAATTTGTTTCTATTTTGATTGACCTTGGTTCTACTCACAGTTACATTACCCCTAGAGTAGTGGATATTTGTGCTTTTAAGAAAATAAAGCATAGAAAATCTTGGTTAGCTCAGCTAGCCACTGGAAGTAAGAAAAAAGTTAGTGAAGTGGTAGAGAAATTTCCACTGGTCATGAATGGATTGGTCACTTGTGTATATCTGAATGTTCTACTAATTGGTTCCTATGATGTTCTCATTGAAATGGATTGGTTAGAAGCTCCCAAGGTAAATCTTGACTGTTATAATAAGGCATTTGAGTGCTTGGATGAATAAGGAAACTCAAGGATTGTGAAAGGCATTTGAAAGGTGATTTATTTGAGGTAGATTTCAGCAATGCAGTTGAAGAAGTTCTGTAGGAAAGGTTGTCAATTGTATGCAGCTCATATTTTGGAGGCAACAAAGAATGAAACTCCTAGGCTGGAAGACTTTCATGTGTTGCAAGAATTCAGGGATGTGTTTCCTGATGAGATTCCAGGGATTCCTACAAAGAGTGACATTGATTTCACAATTGAACTTGTGCCAGCAGTAGCACCAGTTTCCAAGACACCCTACAGAATGAGTACACTTGAGATGCTAAAGTTGAAGATGCAACTGCAAAAGTTGTTGGAGAAGAAGTATATCAGGATGAGTGTGTCTACTTGGGTAGCGCTAGTTCTATTTGTAAAGAATAAAGATGGTACACTTAGGTTGTGTATTGATTACAGACAACTGAAAAAAGTCATTATGCAGAATAAATACCCATTGCCCAGAATTGATGACCTCTTTGATCAAATGAGAGGAGCAAAGGTATTTTCCAAGGTTGACTTGAGGTCTTGTTACCACCAGGTGATAATTAAGGATGAAAACATTCATAAGACAGCCTTCAGAACAAGGTATGGACATTATGAGTTTGTAGTGGTACCATTTGGTCTCACAAATGCACCAGCTACATTTATGTGCCTTATGAATAGTGTCTTCAGTAGGTATTTGGACAAGTTTGTTCTTGTTTTCCTTGATGACATTCTTATTTATTCTAAGAATGAGGAAGAGCATGAAGAACATTTGAGATTGAAATTGCAATTTCTTAGGGAGCATAAACTGTATGCAAAGCTGAGCAAGTGTGACTTATATAGAGATAGAATTCAGTATTTGGGTCACTTTATCTCAGAAAAGGGTATATCTGTGGACACTGAAAATATTGAAGCCATTATGAATTGTCCTACTCCAAGAAATGTGATAGATGTAAGATATTTTATTGGATTTGCAGGATACTACAAGAGATTCATTGAAGGATTCTCCAAAGTTGCACATGCCATCACTTCTTTGCAAAAGAATGCGATAAAGTTTGAATGGGCATCAAGGTGTGAAGGAAGCTTCCAGCAATTGAAGAATATTCTCACCAGTGCACCAGTATTGAAAGTTGCAGACCCATAGAAAGATTTTGTGGTGCGTACCGATGCATGCAGACAAAGGATTGGAGGATTCCTTATGCAAAACATCCACGTGATATGTTATGAATCAAGAAACTTGAAGGAACATGAGAAAAACTATGCCACTCATGATCTAGAACTTGCAACCATAATACATGCTCTCAAGATGTGGAGGCATTACTTGATGGGAAGAATATTTGAGTTAAGGACAAACCATTGTGGTTTGAAGTATTTATTTGATCAACCAATGTTAAATTCTAGGAAAGCGAGATAGCTGGAAGTTTTATGTGAGTTTGATTTCAAAATAAAGCACATAAAAGGAAAAGAGAATAAGGTAGTTGATGCGCTTAGTAGGAAGTTGCAGGAAATGCATGTGGCATCTCTTAGTACTTTCCAATCAGATTTGAGGTAGCAGATTGTTAGTCATAATACTGAAGATGAAATGTATGTGCAGGTAAAAGACAAATTGTAGCAGCAAAGTCTTGAGAAGAGGTATGAGGGGTATAAATTGGAAGAAGATGGACTTCCTACTTATAAAGGAAGAATTTATATTCCAAATGCAACAGAGTTAAAGAAAGTTGTTATGGATGAAATGCATCAATCTCCATATTTTGGTCACCCAGGATATCAAAAGACAATTGCTACAGCGAAAAAGCAGTACTTTTGGCTAGGAATGAAAAAGGACATCGCTGAATATATTTCAAGGTGCATGAAATGTTAGTAGGTAAAGGTTGAGCATCAACACCCAGCAAGTTTTTTGCAGCCTTTTCCAGTTCCAGAGATGAAACAGAAACTTAATTCCATGGATTTTATTACAATATTTCGAATGACTTGGAGACAACATGATTCCATCATGGTTGTGGTGGACAAGTTGAAAAAGGCAGCGCATTTCATACCGATTAAGTCTATGCATAAGACTGATGATATTGCAAAGATATTCATGAAGGAGATTTTCAAATTGCATGGATTTCCTAAGGCAATAGTCTCTGATAGAGATGTCAAGTTCACTTCCAATTTTTGGAAGGGGTTGTTTGTATATTTGGGTACAAAGTTGAACTTTAGCACTGCCTACCATCCTTAGACAAATGGGCAGACAGAGAGAGTAAATCAAGTGCTTGAAGACATGCTTCGCATGTATGTGATGGATGAACCAACCAAGTGGGAAGATTATTTATGTAATGTCCTCATCTGATTACCCATTAAGGACCAAAACCGCTAACCTATGTTATTCCTGTGGGTTTGAGTGGTTACTGACAGTTAGGGAATCAACTAAAGACTGATGCCATCTACAAAAAATCTAGGGAATCAATATGTTATCACCATTTGGTCAAAGAGGGCCATCGGGGCCAAAGGCCATAATCATGCATGGAATCTAAGCATTATTTAATGATACATTCACCCATTTAAGTCTCCATGTGCATGCATGCAAGTCAACTGCAAATTAAAAATTAAAGTGACCTAATTAGGTCAAAAGTTAGGGTTTTCATAGTTGAAAGTTATAAAAGGTAGATAAAGTGAAAGGAGACTTAATTTTGATGATTATTGATTTTGGAGCTCTTGAGTAGTAGCACAGCGTGCGGCCACAATAGTTGGGGTTGGAGATGACATCTTCAACTAACGTGGTTTCGGTAGTGAGCTATCTGCCCTAGTCTTATCCAAGGTAAGCCATTCAGGTTCACCATCCGCTCTTCAATTTATTCACAGTTATCCAGTATTTCAAAGATTGTTTACAGGGGCATGTGTGCAGTCGTAAGGGGTTTTTAGCTAGAAATCCTAAATCATTCACCGAGTCTTCAGATCTCAGTTTATCTTCAAAACCCAGGCACCATTCTCATCATCGGTATCATACTTCGGTTCCCGATGAATATCAGATCCGATCTTGCTCATCATGAGCAGTTATCATCCATTTCGGGATCAAGGGGCATGAGCACGTGAACCTCCAAAACAATTCACTAGCCTGCCTAGAGACCTTTGAATTTCCACATGTTCCATCCATTCTCTCTGGCATGGGAAGGCTATCAATCTTGCAAATTCTCAGCATCATCGAACACCTCCTTCACTGAAAACATCACCTTTAGCTGTTTTTGGGTTCGTGCTACTGGGGTATCACCGGAAGCAGAAGATACTAGGGTATCTCTGATTCATCTCTTGATGCATGCATATTCTCTAAGGAGCATTCCAACCAGCTTATCAACGGTAAGTGTTCATTCTATCCTACAAAACCTAACCCTAATTTTATCTATAAAATAGGGAATTTTGCATGGCATTTTGCATGCCCGGCTCTTTCAATATATTTGCATAGAATTAGAAAATATCAGGATTTGGGATATTACAGTGGTATTAGAGCTATCTTCTTGGCTATTTGTGGGCTTAAGAAATGAGAAATAAATGAATACAGAAGGAGACCCTTTCGTAACCTATAGGAAAAGAAGGAGTAGATACACAGGGGATTTTGAGGATATCCAACTAGAGGATATTAGCTCAGACATGGAACAAATAGGTATACACTCTGACAAGGGAAAGGGAACATGAGAAGAGGAGGATAGGATGGAGTTTTGCAACTTAGTATCTACATTGAAAGACTTAGACAAAGGTCCAAAAGATGTCAATCAACAGATTATCTGCGAAACCAGAAATAGGTAACAAAAGTACACCTACCTCACTGATAGATCGAGGATCTACAAGCAGCAGTGGAAAGGTTGCGTACACCAATATACAGAATACACCGCACATATATAATAGACCTTCCAACATGCCTACTATGCCTCACTTCTTGGCAAATGTAGTAGGTGGTCTAGTCATGCAGGTAGAGCCTAGCGAACCTTTTGGGGTTGATTTGCATGAATATCGGGACTGAGGGGATGAATTTCATGCTACGATGTCTTTCTCATATTTTTGCAACATGAAGAGTAGGAACAGGCCTAGGAATTTCAACAAGGGATTCAATCACAACTATGAGTTGTAGAAGACCTTGGGCAGGTTGACCATCCCAAACTTTGATGGGACTTGCGGAGGTTCAGTGAGGATATGGGTTCAAAAGTTGGATACCTATTTCCAACTCAATCCCATGATAGAGACATATGCCATTAAATTGGCTACACTCCACTTGGACAGAGAGGCTCACGAGTGGTGGTACCATTGATTGGTGACATTGTGTTACAACACCATACTCTCCTATGGTGAGTTCACTCAGAAGCTCATGGAGTGGTTTGACAGGAAGGATCCAGAGATACATTTTAGGGAGTTGGTTCAACTCAAATAGACAGGTAGTGCAGAAGCCTTCATCTCAGAATTCCAGAGGATAGCGGTCATGGTAACAGATGTGTTAGAGAGCAGGTTGACTATGTTATTCATTGAGGTCCTAATAGAGCCACTACGAGGATGGCTGAAAGCCTACAAACCCCCAACTCTACAAGATGCCATTAGCAGAGCCAGAGATCTACAGGATTCATTCCCAAATAATAGGTTCCTTCTCAAAACCAACTTTCCTGTTAGGGACAAGGACAAGAAACCTTTCTAGCAGGATGTTCCCAAGAAAACCTGGTTATACGAGGACACTAGAAAATACTTGAGGAGGAAGAAACTATGTTTCACTTTCCAGGAACCATGGGTTCCTAGACATAGGTGTGTAGGGAAGGAGAAGGATCACTACATCAAATTATATTCAGATAGTGGTGAGGATGACTATGAGCAAGAAGCCACAGAAGAACTACGGGCAGCTGAGGAAGAATCACACTAGGGTGATACACAAGAGGGAGTCATTGCTACATTATCTGGAGTACCAAGATTCCATACTCTCAGGGTCAGAGGAGTAGTATAGGTTCATAGAGTAGGAGTATTGATTGATGTGGGAGTAACACACAATTTCATTGACTTTGCTTGGGTAGCCAATAGAGGTATTCAGAGTGAGAAGTTCAAAGGATTCATTGTAGAAGTAGCTGAAAAATCTAGCATGGAGTGCAACTACTGGATTCCAAAATTGTATGTCACATTAGGTAACTAACAGATGAAAGATTCATTCTATGTAGTAGATGTATCGGATACTCATGTAGTATTGGATGTTCAGTGTATTTATTCAATAGGGAAATACACTACAGACTACCGAGCAATGGAAATGGAATTTCAGGGGCTAGACGGCAAACGAGTAGTTTTGAGGGGCATGAAAACTTATCCCCCAAAACCTGTCTCGTCATAGAGAATGGAGGTAATACTTAGATAGGATGATATAGAATGGGCCACAGAATGTTTTGTCACCTTTAGGAAACTCCCAGAAACCAGCAGACAACACCCAAGTGACATTCATGCCTTGTTACAGAAGCATGAAAAGGTATTTCGGGACCTTCCATCAGGTAGACTGCCAAACTGAGGATTTGAACACATTATTGAGCTAGAGGATGGGACACAGGCAGTCATCACCACTCCTTATCACCATCCCAAAAGATACAAGGATGTGATCGAGAAAATGATCAAAGAATTACTAGATCTTGGATACATTTGGCCCAGTTCTAGCTCCTTTGCATCTTCAGTAGTCTTGGTCAAGAAGAAGGATGGTACACTGGGAATGTGCATCAAGAACAGGTATCCCATCCCTAGAATTGATGAACTCATGGATGAACTATGGGGTGCCAAATACTTTTCCAAGATTGATCTTCGCTTGGGGTACCATCAGATCCGAGTAAGGGACCAAGACATCTCCAAAACAGATTTTTTTTGTCACTGTGGTCACTATGAGTTTTTTTTCATGCCTTTTGGACTTACCAATGATCCATCCACTTTTCAGTCGTGCATGAACCATACCTTCAGAGTTCAGCTATGTAAGTTTTTGCTAGTATTCTTTGATGACATCCCGATTTACAACAAAACATGGGAGGAGCATCTGAAGCACCTGGACGAAGTACTAAACATTCTATAAGAACACTCACTTTAGGAAAAAATGTCCAAGTGTGAATTTGGCATGAAGGAAATGTTGTACCTAGGGCACATAATCAGTGAGAAAGGAGTACGGGTTGACATGGAGAAAATCAGAGCTATCAAATATTGGCCCGCGCCAAAAATAGTCATAGAATTAAGAGGTTTCTTAGGTCTATGCACTTATTACTGAAGGTATGTTAAGGGATTCTCCCAATTTGTAGCACCCCTCACAGATCTCACAAAGAAGGGAGCATTCACCTGGATAGAACTAGCACATAAAACTTTCAAGGAGATGAAAGTCATTATGAGTTCTTGTCCATTTTTAGCATTACTGGACTTCTCACAACCATTTGTAGTAGAATGTGATGCCTCAAGGGAAGGGCTAGGAGCAGTATTGATGCAAAATCATCACCCTATTGCATTTGAGAGCCGTAAACTGAAGAACTATGAGTGCCACTACTCCATATATGGCAAAGAAATTCTAGCCATCTTACATGCTCTCACGACGTTCAGACAATACCTGGTGGGCAGTAAGTTCAAAATCAAAACAACTCGTAACAGTCTCAATTATTTCTTGGAGCAGAAGGAACTGAATGAGCACTAATAGAAATGGGTCAGCAAATTACAAGCCTACGATTTTGAGATCGAGTATGTAAAATGTAAGAATAATATAGTAGCTGATGCATTATCCAGGTGACCCGCATCACTATCTTTCATGAGTATATCCTTATATTAGAGGGCACTTCTCTTAGTAGAATAATCCAAAAATAAATTCGCTTGCAAATTATTGGATGGACAAATTTAGGATGACAGGTACAGGATTGTCAATGACGTCATCTATTACAAGAAAAGGATATACCTCGTCCTAGAATCCACATTGAGGAAAAAGATCATACAGGAAGCACATGACTCTCCATTATTAGGACATCAGGGTTTCTTGAAGACCTATAGATAGATCCGAGAGAGGTTCTCATGGAAGGGCCTCAAAGGGGAAGTTATGCGGCATGTACAGGAATGTAGCATATGTCAACAGAAAAAGATTGAGAACATCCATCCAGCAGGGTTGCTTCAGCCACTACAAATTCCATAACAAAAGTGGGAAAGTGTCTTCATGGACTTCATTACAGGATTTCCCAAGGTCCAAGGGTGGGATTGTTTATATGTTGTAGTTGATAGAATGACAAAGTTTGCACATTTCTTTTCTATATCATCTGATTACTCTACAGCTCAAGTAGCTGATTTATTCTTCAGGGAGGTATTCAAGTTACATGGGTTACCCAAGACCATTGTCAGTGATTGGGATAGTAGATTCATAGGTTCCTTCTGGCAGGAACTATTCAGATTAGTGGGGAGCGAACTAGCTACCAGCACGAGTTATCATCCCCAGAGTGATGGAAAAATTGAATTTGTCAACAAGTGGATTGAAGGATATCTGAGGAACTACATAACAGGGCAACAACGAACCTATATTAAATGGCTACACTTAGGGGAGTACTACTACAATACTACCTATCACATGTCTATTAGGATGACACATTTTAAGGCATTATATGGCTATGAGGCCTTGGACTATGCATATTTAGCATTTGGAGATAGTACAGCTCCTAAGGAAAAGGATTGGATATAGGATAGTCAAGATATTCTTAAAATGTTGACAGCCTAGAATCAATAGAATTTATATGCAGACAAACACAGGGTTGAGCGGAGCTTTGAGGTAGAGGATTTGGTATACTTAAGAATCCAACCTTACAGACAGTATTCGCTTAAGAAGAAATGAGTGAAAAAGTTAAAACCCCACTTCTATGGACCCTACAGAATAATCAAGAAGGTGGGAGAAGTGGCATATGAACTAGAACTACCACAGGAAAGCAAAATTCACAATGTATTCCATGTGTCCAACCTGAAAAAGACCCTTGGGAAACACATTGCTCCATCAACAAAATTACCTCCTTTAGATGATGAAGGACTATTGATATTGATTCCTGAACGGATCATATAGACTAGAGAAAGGAAACTCAGGGACAGGGTAAATAAGGAATACTTGGTTCAATGGAAAGAACTACCGCTAGAGGATGCCACATGGGAAGGTGAACATGTATTGCAGCATCCGAATTTGCAGTTGCTTCAGGACAAGCAATCTCAAGTGGGGAGGACTATAATGTCCTCATATGATTAGGCATTGAGGACCAAAACCACTAACCTATGTGATTCATGTGGGTTTGAGTAGTTACTAACAGTTAGGGAATAAACTAAAGACTAATGCCATCTACAGAAAATGTAGTGCATCAATATGTTATCACCATTACGTCAAAGAGGGCCATCGGGGCCAAAGGCCACTGTCATGAATGACATATAAGCATTATTTAATGATGCATGCACCCGTTTAAGTCTCCATGTGCATGCATGCAAGTCAACTGCAAATTATAAATTAAAGTGACCTAATTAGGTCAAAAGTTAGGGTTTTCCTAGTTGAAAGTTATAAAAGGAAGATAAAGTGAAAGGAGACTTACTTTTGATGATTATTGATTTTGGAGCTCTTGAGTAGTAGCACATCGTGCGACCACAGTAGTTGGGGTTGGAGACAACGTCTTCAACTAATGGGGTTTCGGCAGTGAGATATCTACCCTAGTCTCATCCAGGGTAAGCCATTCAGGTTCACCATCTGCTCTTCAATTTATTCATAGTTATCCAGTATCCATCAAATATTGTTTGCAGGGGCACGTGTGCAGCTGTAAGGTGTTTTCAGTTGGAAAGCCCAAATAATTCACCGAGTCTTCAGATCTCAGTTTATCTTTTAAAACCAGGCACCATTCTCATCATCAGTATCATACTCTAGCACCCGACAATTATCAAATCCAATCTTGCTCATCCTGAGTAGTTATCATCCATTTTGGGATCAGGGGGGTGTGAGCAGCTGAACCTCCAAAAAAATTCGCTAGCCTTCCTATAGACCTCTGAATTTCTACATGTGCCAGAAATTATCTCTGGCATAGGAAGAATATCAATCCTGCAAATTCTCAGCGTCATCGGACACCTCCTTCACTAAAATGTCACCCTTAGATGATTTGGGGTTTGTGCTGCTGGGGTATCACTAGAAGCAGAAGATACCAGGTCATCTCTGATTCAGCTCTTGATGCATGCATATTCTCTGAGGAGCATTCCGGCCAGCTTATCAGTGGTAAGTGTTCATTCTATCCTACTAACCCTAACCCTAATTTTAGCTATAAAATAGAGAATTTTGCATGGCAGTTTGCATGCCCAGCTGTTTCAGTATATTTGCATAGAATTAGAAAATATCGAGATTTGGGATATTACAATTTACACTTGGTAGAGTTTGCTTATAACAATGGACAGCAAGCATCCTTGGGGATGAGTCCATATGAAGCTTTGTATGGAAGGAGGTGTAGGACACCAGTGACTTGGGATAATTCAGTGAACAGGGTTGTGCTTGGTCCTGAATTGCTCATGGAGATGGAGCAAGAGGTTGTAAAGATCAGGAAGAATCTGAAAGTAGCTCAGGATAGATAGAAAATATATGAATATAAGCATAGGGTGAGTATAGAGTTTAGTGTCAAGGATCATGTTTACCTCAGAGTGAGGGCAAAGAAGAGTTCCTTGAAGCTTGGAAGTTGTGCCAAGCTGTCACCTAGATATTGGGGCCATTTGAAGTGCTTGAAAGAATAGGGCTAGTTGCATATAGAATTGCATTTCCTGCTATCACTAGAGATCATAATGTTTTTCATGTTTCTTTGCTTAAGAAATATGTACATGATTCTAACCATGTGATGAATTGGGATGTGATTCAGGTAGAACCTAAGGGAGAGTTCCAAATCTAGCCAATGTGCATCCTCGCCAGGAACGTCACAATGCTTTGGAACCAAGCTATAGGGCAGGTAAAGGTGCAATGGGAGCACTAAGGTCCTGAAGAGGCTACATGGGAGCTGGAGGATGCCATGCGGTTGGCACATCCATTTTTGTTAAATTCTGTGGAGCACTGAGGCGGTACCAGTGTAGGTTTTTGTTCAATTTTGTAGACCACTAAGGACAATGCTGATTGAAGGGGGAGGGGAATGTAACACCCTAGTTTTGACCCCGTTTGCATTAAAAATGTATATGATGTATGTATTGTAATTAATTGTAGTGTGGAGCTAAATGCAAAAGCCCCACCATCAATTTAATGTTTTGTGTTCTTGCGATTAAATTCGTTGCCGATGGTATATCATTCTATCGTGCACATTATAATTTTCGCATCATGTAAATATTCTTTTTAAATTAAAATACCCACAACCAGTTATGTCTATGCAATATTAAAAGATATGGGGGCATGATTTTCCTAAGGAATAGGGAGGGAAATTATTTAAACCTTTGGGCCAATGGGGAAAAGCCAAATGTCAATGGGAGAACCCATCAAATAGTCAACTACCTTTCTTGTCTCATTCACTCTATCATTTAATTCTGCTAGAAATTGGTTGAAGTAGTTATTGCATGGGGATGGGAAGAGTATGTGCATGAATTTTGAATTTTGGGAAAACCCATTTTTGGGGAAAATTGTTTTTGACTTTTGGGGCAAGAAAACACCCAAAAATGCATTCCCATTTTCCCATACACCCACGTTCTTCATTTGCTCACACAGGGAAACTTAGGAGTTTTTTTTATCCCCACGATTTTGCTGGCTATGTGTTCTTCCTTCACGATTTGGGCTACTGGATGTTTTCCCCCATCTTCATAAATCCACATTGGGCCTCTCTCTCAAATGGATGTAATTTGATGTGTGTGAAATCCATGATTTTGGATTTGCTGTGTATTTCTTCCTCTTGTGTACAGTCGTTCTTCATTTTGCTGGAGTCTGATAATTTTGTTTTTGTGATTTTCTTGTGGTTGGGTTCTTCCCCAACATTTTTTGTTGCATTTCCCCAATGTTTACTAAGCTACAAATCTTTTTTGGTGTTTCCCAATGATTTTGAGGAGAGATCACATCCTCTTGGGTGTTGTTGATGATTTCGGTTTTGGCCACATTAGGGCCGAAACCTCCCTAGGATCTGAATTGCTATCAGTGGGTTGTTATTACCCTCCTTGGCAATTAATTTTGTGGATGAAGTGTTCTCCTCTACCCAGAAATGGTGTATACTACTGTGTATGCAATTGGTCTTTGGACTGTGTAGGAGTGGAAAGGAGTCTTCTTGACAAACCTAGTGTTTTGTAGGAGCCTCACAGATAGAGATAGAGGGTTAAATCTCTTTTCTACACCCCCTGAATAGCACTGGAAGGGAATTCATGGCCTGAGGGACTGTGCAATAGAGAAGGGAATGATTCCTTGTGTTAGGTGTGTGTGGATGTCTTAGGAGTCAAACTAGTTCTAGTGTAGGAATCCTTAGCTCTTCAATGAGCCCACTATCTTAGCAAACAGTGCTTCCATATCTTGATAACCTGATAAACCCAATTTTTGTGTACTCTCGGTCTGATAAACTAAAACATGTTGGCTTGACTTACTTTTGACATATCTTTGGCTATGTGTGAGCCTGCTTAGTTTCCTTATTCCTTGGGGAATCATGCCCAGCTTGGGGGTGGCAATGTGGCTGAGAGATTAAGGAGCCCACTGGCCTAAGGTTGGGTGGAATGTTGCAGTGACAAAGTTGGTTGCGGGCGTCCTTCTTCATAAGATAAGTATTCTTGTGTTTAAATATTTGCAATTACATTTGATAATGAATTACAATGAACATGCTGAATGCTTGAATGTATGGTTTTGATTCCACTGTATGGTAATAATGTATGCATATTTTAGTTCAAAGCATCTCAATTTTCATGTGTATGTTCAAGGGGCTAGTTGCCTGGGTAGATAGTATGTTGGTAGCGTCCTATTCGTCGGTCAGAGGGTCGGGGACATTACATCCACACAATATTCCTTTCATTGATCTTCTTTACTTGCATGAAATGCTCCCACCATATGTATGCTCTTTCGGTAAAATTGAATATGGATACCCTAACCTTCATATTTCCTGAATAGGCTTCAACTTGTAAATAATTTCTCATCCTAAGAAGACAAGATTCAACTTCTTGACCATTCTTTATCTCACCATTCTAGTAGCACATTTCCTTCTTAAATTGATCTTGTGAGTGGTTCTGGTAGTGCCTCCTTCTCTAATTCTCGTGAGAAGAAGAAATTGAATCTCCAGTGGACCCTTCAGAGTCAGATGACTCACTAGGTGATCTATCTCTTCTTCTAGCAGTGTTCTTACTCCCTTCTGGATTTTCTGTCTGGTCCTCAAAGTTCATCTTTCTCTGAATATCTGTCAAAATTTGCAGCATGGATGCATTCAGCGGATTTTGCTCCTCCTAAGCCTTAACCAGTCTTTCATTATCTTCCTTGTAACTCTGCATCCCTGCCATTAGGCTTCTCATGGTGGCTGCAAAATATGGGGGATTCTCTTGCAATATTCTCCCATTAGAATATGTCTCAGCATTTCCAACTCAGACATTTTCCCCCATAGCATCTTCCTCATACTCATTGGGGTCTCGTGCATAATCATCCATGTTGTGTGTCCTCATGGTTGAACCACAACTCACTTAACCCAACTGCACTATCTGGAATGCTGCTTTTCAAGGTAGCAATGATTCTACAAAAATGTGTTAATAACACAGTTTGTTAAATTATAAATTTATAGCATTCTCAGAAATTCATAACTACTTACCTTCATTTGGGAAAAAAAATATCATATATTGACAACTTGTCAAAACCTATAATTTTATTTTCACAAAGAATGACTGTCTGAAGGGGATGATGGTTGTAAATCATTCTATTTCATGCAATCTGGTGCATAAACAGGCTACCATTTTTCATCTTTCTATCCCCGTAGATCTCACTAAAAAACTCTACTGAATTTCTCTGTTTCGACAAAAATTTTTAGAAATTTCACCTGCTACATTGGAAAAATTTTTGAATTTTACCTGTCATAGCAGCTCGTTCCTCTTTTTCTACCCACCACTGTAGAGGATCCCACTTCATATTTTCTTAGCCACTGTAGCGGCTCCTTTGCCAAATTTTAGTTGCCATTGTTGTCGGCTCCCTCTTAATTTTCCATCTGCTGCGTAGAGGCTTGATTTTCGGTTCCCAGCTACCGTAGTGACTCGTTCTTCTTTTTCCTTCCACCGCCGCATCGAAACACTTTTCGAGTTTCATCCACCGTAGAGGCTCTTTCCCCATCTTCCATCCACCGTAGCGGCTCTTTCTTCTAATTCCTTCCGTCGTGGCGGCTCTTTCCCCAACTCTGACCCGCAACTATGGCCCTGATCTTCTTTTGCTTGCCGTCATTGTGGCTCGAAACTTCTTTTGTCTGCCGTCATTACGGCTCGAAACTTCTTTTGTCTGCCACCACAAAGCAAACAATTAGACAAATTTTGGTATTTTTCCTTTGCGGTGAAAAACTTGGTTTCCACCCACCGTTGTGGTTTGGGTCTCATATTCCACCCGTCATTGTAGCTTGGGTTTTGGATTCCGCTCACCATTGCGGCTCGAAGCCCAAATTTTGCCCTCTATTGCAGCTCAAATATTGACTTCTGCCCGTCGTGAATCGACACTTCTCAGCCGACATGGAAGAATTTTCATACTCAGAAAAATTTCCAATTTTTTTTTTCGGCTCATCACACCCAATGCTCGTCGACTCGACTCACTCGATGCCCGTCGACTTGACTCACTCGATGTTCGTCTGCTCCTTCCAGGCGACCCAGCTGCTATAACGGCTCACTCTTTTCTTTTCTACCACCGCTGCGGCTCAATCAACAAAAACCACCCAATGTGTCAGTAAAGAAAGACAGTCATAACCGTCGTTACGGCTCTCTTCAGGTTTCTTAGCTGCCACACAAAGAAGTATTTTCTCCAATACTTAGAAGAATTTCAGAAAAAATTTCCTTCCTCCCTCTTCTTTCTACTGATCACAGAGGCAGGCTGGTTCTTCATGGCCCATTGAGGCCCAAAGCTGAATCCAGAGCTCTGTTACCATAGTGTCACGTCCCCAACCCTTACTCGGCAGAGAGGACACGACTAACATCTGTCAACCTGGGAGACCTAAGCCCCCATGAAAATAATACATATATAAAAATGCATTGAAATGAAAGCATATAAATACATAGATGCATAATAAAATGTAAATGGTATATACAGTGGAAGTAAATCATTCATTCAATAAATTCATGCATTCAACATGTTCATGATAATTTCATAATAATTCATAAGAAAATACAGTTGCAGAATTTAAATAAACAAGAATACTTATCTTTGGAGAATCTTGTCCTGTAAATAGCTATGTCGCTGCAACATTCCACCCAACCATAGGCTAGTGTTCTCTTTAATCTCTCAGCATCACTACCACCCCCGAACTGGGCATGATTTTCCCCAAGGAATAAGGAACACTAGCAGACTTTCCCCATAACCAAGGCTACAATAAAACTCAGCCAAGCCAACATAATTGGGTTTATCAGGATTATAGAGGAAGTGGTTTACACTCAACCAAATTCACATGAGACACAACCAAGCCAACAGATGGGTTTATCAGGCCACCATCCAAGCCATCCTTCGAGTTGGGTTTATCAGGCTGCCAAGGAGGTGGAAAGACTAACTGCTAATCTAGCAAGCTCAACCCTAGAGATATGAACACCCACACTAGATCTAGCTTGATTTCTAAACAATTACACACCCATCACAAGGAAGCATTCCCTTCTTTGCTACACAGTCCCTGAGGCTATTCCTTCCCTTCCAGTGCTATTTAGGGCATGCAAAGAAGAAAACCATCCTTCTAGATTGGTCTGTGAGGTTCTTTCACACACTAGGTTTATCAAGCAAGTCTAGACTCTATTTCCATTCCTTCAATCAATTTAGATGCCAAACGTGGATGCGCACATAGTGATCTCAGCCCTAGGATTTATGAAAATGTAGCAGACACCAAGGATTACATACACACACAAAAAATTATGAATTTATGAACATTGTCGGTGCCATACCAACTGCTGCAAAATACCAAAATGAAAACGTTTATGGTCTTTCAAATCAAAGACACAAAATCAGATTCAAGGAAATCGTGTTCAGGAAAATAACCAGCAGACAGGAGAAAACGCGAGAGAGAAAATGCCACATAGGAAAACCAAAATCGTGACGGATTCATATCGCTGGATAGGAGAAATTCCCCAAGGGTCTAGACTCAGGATCATTTTTTATTGCTTGTTTCTATGTGAATGCCAAATTGGTTTTCCCAAAACGTTTTTCCATTCCAAAATCATGAGGGAAAGTGAAACGTTGCCACATGAGGGAGAGGTGGATGTTTTTGGTGTTTTATCGACCATGAAAATTTAAGAACATTTTTCCAGAAATGGTGCTCTTCCCATTTCTAATTTCTTCCCCATTTTCCAATATTGCACACCCTCATCCTTAGGAAAAATCATGCCCCCATCTCATTTAGTTGCATTGACATAGCCGACTCTGGGTTTTTAATTAAAATTGCAAATTTAACATGATTTCTAGCTTTTTAATGCTTAGCAAGCATAAAATACCATTGGCTCAACCTTAATTTCCAAAACATAAAAAACTAAACCAATGGTGGGTCTTTTTCCTATCTCCACACAATGATTATTTACATCATAATATTTAAATGCAAACAGGGTCAAAACCGGGGTGTTACAAACAACTCAAACACTCTAGATTTGATTTGAAACTCCACAAATCTCTAATACCATGTGATAATTACTTCACAATGAGATCTAGGAGCTGAGGCAATCTTCAAAATCTAAGTTATTTACAAAATATGCAAGAAAACAGTAAAAGAGAGAAAAATAACACACATAGATGGTGCCAATAATTGATGTTTCTATTAGTGTACAACTTGTACATACGTGTGGTACATACTTATAATACATTGGGAGAAAATAATTATCCTATGGAGTCCATTTGGATGCATACATGTGTCAAGATATGATTTGACCCCTAAACCCCCCTAGGTGGACCAATAAGCTCCTAACCATACCAAAAAGTAACAAATGCTAGTGTGAACATGGATGGAGCATGTTGGATCATAAATGAAGGCATGGGAGAGTACATGGGTGAGTGGGAGAGTCTCTAAGAAGAAATAAATTCCCAAAAAGAGTCCAAACCCACTAGATACATGCACTAACACCCTTAGTCAAACAAGATCCATGAATTAAGGGACGAGGAGTGCTCCCAAGAAAATATGTCATCAATGAGGGTGCCTGGGTTAATAGAATGATCAAATTAGAGCACCTCAACTCTCATGATGATCAAAGTGGAGCACCTCAACTGTGAGTAAATGAACCATAATCACCTAAGATACCAAGATTGATCAGTATAACGTAAGTTAAACCATATGACATAAGTATAATACAAATGAAAATGTCACCTAGGTGTATGACCATGGTACTAAGGTGTATTATTGCTCTAACAAACTCCTACTATGAATATACCACAAAAGAGAAAGCATGATTGGGTAAGAGAAATTATAAAATAAACGGACAAGTATGGAGCTCCAGAAGGATCCATAAGTGTAAGCAAGAGATCAAAGCCATTTTCTAGTTATGTAGCTTTGATGTGTGATCTTGTAGATCAAGAACCTACCATCTATGAAGAATATGTATAGAAGAAAGAATGGATAGAAGCAATGACAAAAGAATACCAATCAATAATGAATAATGATGTTTGGGATATAGTTTCCAAACCAGAAGGCAAGAGTGTGGTGTCTTCAAAGTGTATGTCAAAGATAAAGCATGCAGATGATAAAATTATTGAGAAATACGAGGAAAGGTTTGTGGCTATAGGATTCTCTCATAAAGTGGGAATTGATTATGAAGAGACATTTGCATTAGTATCAAAGTACACTTCCATTAGAACCATCATGGCACTTGCATCCAAGATGAAGTGGAGTTTAGACAAGATGGATGTGAAGACAACCTTCCTGAATGGTGTTATTGAGGAAGAAGTGTACATATACCAAGCACAAGGATTTGAAGTTGAATATCGATGGACTCACGTATGTAAGTTGAAGAAGGATCTGTATGGATTGAAGCAAGCTCTTAGATCTTGGTATGGAAGGGTAGATATATTATTGACAAGCTTGGGATTTACAAAAAGTAAAGCCGAACCTAACCTTTACTTTAAGGTTATGGATGATGAACCTATCATATTATTTTTGTATGTGGATGAATTATTTTTGACATGAAATGAGAAACAAATTTTAGAGTGCAAGAAGAAGCTCGCTGAATAATTTGAGATCAAAGACCTTCGATTGATGCACTATTTTCTAGGTTTGTAAGTATGGTAGAGCCTAGAAGGAATCTTTCTCAACTAGCGAAAGTATGTTGTGGAAATTTTAAAAAGATTTGATATGTTGGATTGTAAATCCATGGCCACACCCATGGATACCAACCTAAAGTTGTTCTTTGATGAATCATTAGAATTATTGGACATGATTCAGTACAGATAGATTATTGAGTTGTTGATTTATATGACGAATACCAAGCTAGATATATACTTTGCTGTGAACACCATTATTTAGTATCTAGTTAAACCTAGACATGTTCACCTAATAACTGCAAAGAATGTGATGAGGTATTTGAAAGGTATGATAGACTTTGGTTTATGCAATGTTGGAGATCATAACTATAGTTTGTTGGTTACATAGACGCAGATTGGGATGGAAGTGCCTGTGACAGGAAGAGAACCTCAGGTGGATGTTATTGTTTGGGATCCTCCATGATCTCATGGTTTATCAGGAATCATTCTAGTGTTGCTCTCAACAAAAATAAAGTATATTATCTAACAGCTTGTTCTACTAGTTGTGAAGCCATATGGCTTCAAAATTTGATGTCATATAAAATTGACCTAGAGTTGGATACCACGGTGATTCTATGTGACAACCAGAGTTGTATAAAGATGACAGAGAATGCAATGTTCCATGAAAAATCAAATCACATAGAAATCCAGTTTTTTTACATATGAGATATGGTATAGAAGTTATTGATAGCTGGTCAATACTAAGAGGAGGGGTGAATCAGTATTGTTGAATTTTTTCCTTTTAAACCACTTATTAGACTTTAATCAAAACATTGAATCAACAAGATACACAGAACATAGATTTTATGTGGAACCCTAATAAGGTAATCCACCAACATGTTTTTATTATCTACAAAACTTTGTTTTTACAATCACAATATTTATTTGCAAGCACCCACTTGTTGGACACCACAACCCCCAAGTTTCTCAGACACCACTGAAGGATGCACCCACACCCTGAATTCTACCTGCACCTATAGACAAGGATACACCAATACCCTAATTTTTGTCTACACCTACAGACAAGGATACACCAATACCCATATTCTCTAGCCACTACTAGATGGAGAATAAGACCTCATTGTAGGCATGTAGCCTTCCCTAGCACCACCCTGCCACCCTAATTTCATGTCAATAAACTTCCTACACCATCTTCAAACTCTATTTCTGGATTTCTTCACCCTGTCTACTATCTTGCTGCTACACAGGTATGGATTGTAGAGATTCACTTTGAATTCTCTGACTACTGATCTTTTTCTTTAGATATTCATTATTCACCCATAGAGACACATATTATTCTATTTCGAAGTTTGTTTATATACAATCATGTGTCTTCTTATTTCTATGGTTGCATCCATTCACAAATGTGCCTTTTCAAATCTATGTTTACTCCCGATTTTAATTAATTAATTAATTAGTTGATATTTCATTTGATCATCCTTCAAACCTATGGGATACATCCCAAGACTATGAGATTCCTCTTCCTCTCAGGTTGTAGGATTCTTATCTCATGGATGCGGGCTTCCTTCATTACAAACTCATCTTCCATCTACAGGAATCAGGTTTCTTCTGATCACAGGCTTCCTCAAACCCAATCATGTGGGATTCCTACGGGATTCCTTAAGCAACCTTACCTTTAGTGGGCATGTTTATCCCCCTTTGGACATTCCTAGGCCCTTGTGAGCTTAATACTAGCCACTCTAGGCATCCTTAGGCCCCTTTGGGATTACCTTACCTCTTGCAGGCATTCTTCTTTACCATTGCAAATCCACACAACAAGAATTCCGATCTAGTTAGCACAAACCTATATTCCATAATAATTTCAGATACAGTCTCTTGGTTATACACCTGGCTATTTTAACGGGTGAAATAATTCTTAAGCGTTGGATATTTCAAACACCTCAATCAACAGTGGAGAACAAACCAAACTTAAATTGTTTTTATGATTTCTCTCCCATCGCGATGGTTAACTCACCTACATGTTGAACATCAAAATCTCATGTAGCCGTTGATATTCATTCACCTCTAATTTCGAGCGTTCAATCTTGAGTTGTGACTTTCCACACTTTTCTTTCCACCTCAACCATTCTGCACATTGATCTCCTTCAGTTTTCTTCGTGACTGTTTATCTGAGGTGAAAATCAAATATCGGATGTGCCTTTTTCAAATATCATTCCATGATTTCCGAACCAATATTTATGCACCAAACGTTCTGCACCGTTAATCTCCTATGGGCTTCTTTATGACCGTCGATCTTCCGGATCGCGGGATGTGAAAGTCAGAAACTCAATGTTTCAACGAATTCAACCTTTTGATTTCCACGTTTCCACACCCGCACCTCTATTCCCACACTGCGGAATGCGGAAGTCAGAAACTCAATGTTTCCAAAAACTTCGACCTTTCGATTTCCGTGGTTCCATACCCATAATGACTTTTATGCACTGGTCTTTCCACACTATCGATCTCTCATGGAAGTATTTCTAGCCATGGAATTTATGGATTGCGGAATATGAAAGTAAAAAAATCAACGTTTCAATGACTTTGACCTTTTGATTTCCACAGTTCCACACCCGCACTTCCATTCCTGCACAGCAGAATGCATAATTCAGAAACTCAATATTTCCAAAACTTTTACTCTCTGCTTTCTGCAGTTCCACGCCCATACTTATTTTTCGAACCGTAGATCTATTTTAGTGGATCACTTCTTAGCTATTGGATATTGGTTCTACATTGAACTTCTATCCTATCCACTTTCCCTGTGGATCTACTATCGACCATCGATCTTCTTGCGGACTGATTCTCAGTCATTGGATATTGGATCTTTGTTAAACTTCAACCTTTCTACCTATCTAAATGCTTCATGATCATCGATCTATCGGGTAGCAAAAACCCATACTGTTGTAGACATCTTTCTGCACTTCAAATCTTCCACACCGTCGATCCTCTTTGGCTTAGCTCTCAACCATCGATCCACGATTTGATGAAGGTTACAGATCCTCACTTTAATTTGTTTTAACACCACCATTTTTAATCTTGAGATGCAAATTAACAATTTTCTTAGCTTTTGGCAGGTTGACAATTCACACGTGTGAGAGCCAAGCGAGAATTTGACTTCATGGATGGGTATCCAGTTCACTAAAAAGCATGCTTACTTCTTCTGATGAAATTATCATCACATAGATAAACCTTGGTGGACATTTCCAAATTCCTTTTTAAACCTTGTGAATTTAACATAGTTAAATTTCTATCTTTAGTGACCTAAAGTACATTTTCTTCTTTTTGGTAGACTGATATTTTACTTATTTGATCTCCATAAGGAAAAATAAGAGAAAGGCTTGAAATCCATTTTAGTAGTGAACAATACCATATCACCTTTAAATATTACTAACAAACACACAACCTCTGGAAGGCATTTGAAAATAGTCTCCCAACCTTTTGTAATGAGACTTGGACAAATTTCCTAGTCTGTTCCAATCTGCCTAAAAACACTATTATGGAAGGTCCATAACTTCTTCCTTGGCTTCTTCCGAGACAATTTGAAGAGATGGTGAGATAGAGAAAACACAACTCTACAAGACCTCTATGTGTTGCAGGCATTTAGTCTAACCCATAATTTATGGCAGGCATCCTCTTGAGACTACTTAGTAATTTTTATCTCCACTGGTGTATAACCCTGTTTTGGCAGGCCCATATCTTTCTCCTTAGAGATGTTTAAGTCAAACCGATACCTTTAATATATAGCCATTATAGCAAGGTATAGACTACCATGGTCCTTCTTGCCACCTCATCATCTATGTCATGCCATGACTTGTCATCATATCTTCCTTTTCATCATTCATTCCAAGTCATCACTACCTTTGTATCTCCTTTGTCTTATATTAAGTTCACCTTTTGTCTTTCCTTTTGCTTTCACTGAGTTCACTTTGCCATAATGTCCTTTTCTTATCCTTTTTCATTCATGAATTACTTTGGCATCAATGACAACTATAACCCATATTTCCAACAATCTCTCCCTTTGGCATTAATGGAAACACCTAAACCTTCTCCCCCTTTGACAACAATGATAAAGGATAACTTATTATGCTCTTTGTTGTAACTAAATTGACATAGAATTTTCAATTTGTTCTTTGTACTTATATCATAGTTTGAAGTACATACATGTACATACATACACATGCACACAGAGAATTTCAAATTCAAACTTCTGGTGATTAGAAGCGAAGGTATAAACACTCAATAACTTGCAGAGTAAACTATGTTCTTCATTTATTCAACCAGAAGTACAATTGCTCACAGAAGCTGTACTCTTCATTCCTCACTAATTCCTCTATCCTCTTATTTTGTCTCTCTTCCTCCAATTAACTTGGACTTGGTGTTGATCATACTATTAACATCCTTCTTGTAGTGATTCTTTGAGTAAGAACTTTGGATGATTAGTTCATAGACTCCCCCTATCATAGTGCTTCTCCTAAACATATTCCTTCTTCAAAGATGAGATCAAATCCAATTGTGGTAGTTGAGACCAATTTTTCGGCTCTACTCTTCTTGTTTTGGTGGCAACTTCAAAACATTCTTCTCTTCTTACCAAAATACATTTTCTAAGTATTAATTGCAATTTTCTGATATTAACTCCCCCTAAGTTTATGATCCCTTCTAATGCTCATGAGATCTTTATAACATACATTCAACTTCAGCTCCATCACCATCACTAACTTATTCTTCAGTATTTTCATCATTCTTTCCATTATAATGGTTGTTATTATTGTCTACAACACTATTATGCTTAACATCATCTTGGGAAATTCTTTGATGTTTGAAATCTTTGTTTCTTCTTCACCATTGGAGTCTTCCTTTCTTCTCCATATCTTTCCATGAGGTACCTTGCTAGGCTGACATTGTTTGTTTCTTGGATTCTTTACTTAGGTCTTTTCTCTTGATTCTGCACTCAACAGCCTTGTGACCAAACTTGTGACAGTAGTGACAATAGCCATATAAAATTCCTTCATATTTGAGAAATATTTGACTTTTCTAATTCACAGCTTCATCCTCTTCTATTCCTTCCTTTTATCTTGGACTTTTATTGAAGAATTTTTCCTTACCTTACATTCTCTATCCATATGTCCAAAATTATGACATGTATAATAATGACCAGGAAATATTTTCCATACACTGCTTGTCCTTGTTCTTTTAAGTATCATTCCAGTTCTGTCATTATAATGGTATGAGGGGACAAAATTATGACTATGATTAATTGGAATATTTAGTACATTAAAACAAACTCTTATATTATTTCTTTCTCGATTAGTGAAGGAGAAACACTTTGACTTCCTTTCATTATCATACCCTAAACTAGTTTTATCATTTGATGGTTTCTAGCTCCTTAAGATGTCATATAAAATCATTGAGTGGTTCTCAAACTTTGTTTTAATAGATTACTCATAAATATTCTTCTTAAGAAAAGTAACTTCTTGTCTTAATCTCTCGGTCTTTTCCATGTGGTCTTCTAGCATCTTGATTTCTTTCTTGAAGTTAGAAACTTCCGTTTTAAGACTCTCAACCTCTTCCATGCTAGCCATCATTTGCTGTCTTGCAATGTATAGTTCTTCTTGGAGAGTCTTGACTTCCTCTTCATTTGAATGTTTCTCTCCTTGATACTCTAAAAAATTTTCTTTCAAATACGTGTTCTCCATCCTATTTTTTTCTCAATTCTTCCAAGGCTCTGTTTCTAAGTTCACCTCTCTTTCCATATCTGAATTATCTTTCGAAGTTTGTGATATTGTCCCTATGAATAGATTTTCTTCATATTCAATTATATTTTCACTATTATACTTGCAAATAGAAAGGGTTATTTGTGCTATCTCTTCATTTGAGTAAATCGTTTCCAATTTTACCCAGAGTTCCTTGGTTGAGAGACATGGTCCAATGTTTCTTTTGATAAATTGATATATTCCATTTAATATGGCCTCTATTGCATCTGCATTATTTTTCTTGGCTTTCTTTTGAGATGGAGTCCTTATTCTCTTTGGTGGGGTGTAATCAGTGATCACTGTATTCCATACACCAAGTTCCAATGATTTCAAATAACTTTCCATTCTTGTTCTCCAAAATATGTATTCTTCTTTTCCAAGTATTGGAGATCCATTTTCTGTGTAAATCTCTTCTTGTTGATCCATAGTGGTTTTTAATAGGATATTCCTTCCAGTGGTTAAAATGTTAGTGAAGGATATCACTCTAATACCAATTGTTGATAGCTAGTCAATACTGAGAGGGGGGGTGAATAAGTATTGTTGAATTTTTTCCTTTTAAACCACTTGTTAAAATTTAATCAAAAAATTGAATAAAAAAGATACATAGAACACATATTTTATCCTGGAACCCTAATAAGGTAAACCACCAACACATTTCTATTATCTTCAAAATTTTGTTTTTACAATTACAATAGTTATTTTCAAGCACCCACTTCCCGGAGACCACAATCCCCAAGTTTATTAGCCACCATTGAAGGATGCACCACACCCTAAATTCTTCCTGCACCTACAGACAAGGATACACCAATACCCTGATTTATGTTTGCACCTACAGACAAGGATGCATCAATACCCAGATTCTCCAGCCACTACTGGATGGAGGTTAAGACCTCCTTACATGCATGTAGCCTACCCTAGAACCAACCCTCCATCCTAACTTGATATCAATAAACTTCCTAGACCCTATTCAAACTCCGTTTCTGGATTTCTTCACTTGGTCTACTGTCTTGCTGATACACAGGTCTGTATTGCAGAGATTCAGTTTGCATTATTCTTTAGATACTCATTATTCACCCAAAGAGAGACATATTCTTCTATTAAAAAATCTGTTTATATGCGATCATGTATCTTCTTATTTTTATGGTCACATCCATTCACAAATGTACCTTTTCAAATATCTGTTTACTCCTGATTTTAATTAATTAATTAATATTTCATTTGATCATCCTTCAAACCTGCGGGATCCATCCCAAGACTATGAGCTTCCTCTTCCTCTTAGGTTGTGGGATTCTTATCTCATAGATGCGGGATTCCTTCATCACAGGCTCATCTTCCATCTACAGAAAACATGCTTCTTTTGACCATGGGCTTCCTCAAACCCAATCCCGTGAGCTTCCTGCAGGCTTCCTTAAGCGACCTTACCTTCAATAGGAACCTTTATCCCCTTACAGAAATTCCTAGGAACTTGTGGGATTAACCCTATCCCCTACATGTATCATTATCCCCCTTTGGTCTTACCATTACCTCCTACGGGCATTCTTCATTACCATTGTGAATATGCACAACAGGAATTCTGATCTGGTTAGCAAAAACCCAGATTCCACGATAATTTCATATACAGTCTTTTGGTTATACACCTAGATATTTCAACGGGAGAAATCATTCTTAGGCATTGGATATTTCAAACACCTCAATCAACAATGGAGACCAAACCAAACTT
Organism: Pseudotsuga menziesii; assembly: GCA_001517045.1. NCBI lineage: Eukaryota > Viridiplantae > Streptophyta > Pinopsida > Pinales > Pinaceae > Pseudotsuga > Pseudotsuga menziesii. Next base: position 264,546 of record LPNX010778470.1, on the reverse strand, counting down.
CAACTGTTTTTATGATTTCGCTCCCATCCTGGTGGTTAAATCACCTACATGTTGACAACGAAATATCCTGTAGCCATTGATATTCATTCACCTCTAAGTTCCACTGTCTGACCTCAAGTTGTGACTTTTCACACTTTGATTTCTGCCTCAACCATTCCACACCCTTGATCTCCATCGGGTTTCTTCGTGACCGTTTATCTGAGGTGGAAATCCAATACCAGATGTGCCTTTTTCAAATATCATCCCATGATTTTTGAACCAATCTTTCCACACCAAATGTTCTACACCATTGATCTCCTGCAGGATTCTTTGTGGCCATCGATCTTTCGGATCACGGGATGAGGAAGTCGTAAAATAGACATTTCAATGACTTTGACCTTTTTATTTCTGCGATTCTGCACCCACACTTCTATTCCCACGCTGTGAAATGTGAAAGTCAAAAACTCTATGTTTCCAAAACTTCAACCTTTTGATTGCTGCGGTTCCACACCCGTACTGACTTTTTTGCAATGGCATTTCTACATCGTCGATCTCTCACAAATTTTTTTTGGCCTTCTATATTCCGTATCGTGGGATGCGGAAGTCAGAAACTCAACGTTTCAACGATTTTGACCTTTTGATTTCTGTGGTTCTGCACCTGCACTTCTGTTCCCGCACTACAGAATGCGGAAGTCAGAAACTTAGTATTTCAAAAAATTTGACTCTTTGCTTTTCGCAATTCTGCACCCACACTTCTTTTCCAAACCGTTGATCTATTTTAGAGGATCACTTCTCAGTCGGTGGATCTCGGTTCTATGTGGAACTTTAGTCTTGTCCGCTTTCCTTGTGGATCTACTATTGACCGTCGATCTTCTTGTGGACTTATTCTTAGCCGAAGAATCTTGGATATTTGCTGAACTTCAACCTTTTCGCCTATCTTATGCGAAATTGATCCTCAACCATCGGATCTTGTGTAGGAATGCTTCTTGATCGTCGATCTTTCGGGTAGCGGAAAACCATATTGTGTTAGACATCTTTATGCACTTCAAGTCTTCTGCACCGTCGATCCTCTTCGGTTGAGCTCTAGACCATCGATATACAATTTGACGAAGGTTGCATATCCTCACTTTAATTTTTTTAACACCTATCCATTTTTAATATCGACATGAAAATTAACACTTTTCTTGGATTTTGGGAGGCTGATAATTCACACATGTGAGAGAAAAGTGAGAATATGATTTCATGGTTGGGTATCCAGTTCACTAGGAAGCATGCCTACTTCTTTTGATAAAATTATCATCACATAGATAAACCTTGGTGGACATTTCCAAATTCTTTTTTCAACCTGACATAGTCAAATTTCTATCTTTAGTACCTAAAGTACATTTTCTTCATTTTGGCAGACTGATATTTTCCTTATCTGATCGCCATAAGGAAAACTAAGAGTGAGTCTAGAAATCCATTTCAACAGTGAACAAGACCATATCACCTTTAAATATTACTGACAACCACACAGCCTCTGGAAGGAATTTGAAAATCGTCTTCCAACCTTTTGTTATGACACTTGGACAAATTTCTTAGTCTGATCCAATCTACCTAAAAACATTGTTTTTGCGGGTCAATAACTTCTTCCTGAGTTGATGACAATATGAAGACATGTACATATAGAGGAAACACAATTCTATAAGACCTCTATGTGTTGCAGGAATTTACTCTAACCCATAATTTATGGTGAGTATCCTCTTGAGACTACTTAGTCATTTAATCTCCATTGCTGTATAACCCTATTTTGGCAGGCCCATATATTTCTCCTCATGTATGTTTAACTCAAATTGATACCTTTAATAGATAGATATTATAAAAAGGTATAGCATACCATGGTCCTTCATACCACCCCATCATCTATGCCATGACATGCCTTGTCATCATATCTGCCTTTTTGATCATGCATGCCAAGTCATCACTACCTTTGTCTTTCCTTTGACTTATACTGAGTTCACCTTTTGTATTTCCTTTATCTTTCACCTAGTTCACTTTTCCATCATGTCCTTCTCTTATCCATTTTAATTCATGAACTAATTTTTCATCATTGACAACTATAATCCATATTTCCAATAGAAGGGTTCTATAAATCTCCAGTATGTGAGTACCGATGAGAAAGTTGGGGATGCATTGACCAAGCCTTTCTCTTGAGTAAAGTTTGAATACTTCCATGAAAAGCTTGGTGTGGTTCGAAAGGAAATTCCTCGTATGGAGGAACAATGATGATGATGTTGTAGACCCTCCTAGAAAGTGGGAGCATGTTGATGAGGTTACAATGGGATTGTATCATCCCTGGACATTAGTCCTAAAGTGATATGCAAAATTCTATCTCTGTGTTGTAGTAGGATTGTATCATCCTTGGACTTATGTCCTAAAGTGATAGGGATTGATCATCCTGTAACTGGATCCATAGAATTTTTTCTTCGTGAAGTGGTAGGTGTTATCAACCCAAATGGCACTTCTCCATCCGAGTGCCAACACTTCACTTGTTGGCACACAAAAGGACATTTATGGATTGAAGGTTGCCTAAAACACTATAGATGGGCATGTTATGAAATACATTCACTATTCATTCAACTTTCCATTTTTACCTTTTCATATGTCAATTGCTGTAAGCGGCTTTTCCTATAAGCAACTCGTGTACATACGCGACTTTTCCTATAGCATATCGCATATTGTATGCGAGTATTGTCATTGCATCCTACGTACAGATCTGTAGGCAGGTTGCCCTTATAGCAACTCGTGTGTCATACGTGGGTTGTTAGTATCAATACTTGTGTATGCCTTCCTTTGACATTAAAAATAATAAATCATGATTAATGGAGATGTGTTAATCCCTAATCAATAACTATCTTAACTGTCTCAACCTCCTCAACCTTCGAAACTGCTCTATTTTCCTAAGTATAAATAGAGGCCTTGGGGAGGGAATTAATCAATCATACTTGGAGAGCAAAGTTATGCTGGTGGTATCTATTCAGAAGTATTTGGAGCAGCAGAACTCATAATCCTTTGGTTGCATAGGAGTCCTTGTTTCAAGCGTTGGGTTGTAATCTTACCTCATTCACTATTGTTAATAAAGAGAATCCTTATTCCAAATGCGTGTTGAATGTCTTTCATGTATCATGGTTTGATGAATATTTATGATTAAGCACTCTATATATTGTTTATCTAACTTGTCATATATACATGTATGAGATTGTATTTGGAAGATTTTCTCTTTGTAGGTGAAGGAGATGCATCCCTGAAAGCTTTGAAGAAGAAGCAGAGCGGAAGAAGTCAAGGCTTGGATCAACCATCGTTAATCGGGTGAGTTCATTCTATCTTCCTATTTCCTTTCTATACTTCGAAGCTGATTTTATGCAAGTTTTAAGAGTATGTTGGTCACCCCAGACCTTCAGTTATAAGGTGTTTATTCCTGAACAACAAAATTGGCGACTCCACTGGGGAGCCCAGACTGTTGTAGGTTATTTCTGTTTACCTTTGACCAGTCTTTTCCTTGAGTTTGTGTGTGGTATCTTGTCCTGGTTCATGCTTAGATAGTGTTTGAAGACCTTAAAAAATTTCTTTTTTATTAGAAAATTTTGAACCTATACACGGGTTGCTCTTGCATACATCCATGTACAAAGGCCTGCATATGCGGGTTGCTCTCTTGGAAAGTCGCATACAGTACATAGGTTTCCCTTATACACAGTCGCATACAAGCCTTAGCATTTGAATTTTTGGGTTAGGGTTTGCGTGTCCCTGTCCCTTTATAAAATTTGTTTGCGGGTTGGTCTTCCTTATAAACATTATACCATTAGTTTGATGACCTTTTTGGCCACACCTTGTTCTTTCTTGTAAAGCCCTTGAGTTCCTTTTGTTTGGATTGCCTTCTATTTGCAATTTGAAGTGGATTTTCTTGTTTTGGGTTATAGGTTTAAGTGTTGGTTTTCCGAATCAGTGATCAGGGTTCTGGACACTCTTTTTCCCATTCTATCCTTGGATAGTGATTGGTTTGCCACTTACCTTTGTGTGATCTCAGTGATTTCTTTTCATTGTTCCCGCCCAAGCTAGGGTTCCAAGTCTTCCCTTGTTGGTTGATATTTTGGTCTTATTAATCTGTTTACTTCACTTTGCTTAATTCAAGTATACTCAAGTTTAGTTCATTTAGGTGCATAAGTAGTCTTTGAGCATTTTAAAAAGTGAAAAGAAAACATTTTGAAGCTTTTGCAAGTAATTTTGCATAGAGTAGTTTTACTTTCATTTTTTAAAATATAATCTCAAAAACTGCAAAAAAAATAAAATATAGTCTTAGTTTTTCTTTTGCATTGATAAAAGAAAAAGAAAAAAACACATGTTTGCTTTATATGCATGTAGATTAGGTTTTTAGTCTAGATTGCATGGCATACCATTTTTTTTGAGAAAAATAAAAATAATTTGTTCTTTTGTGGCTTTCAAGTTTCTATTTGAAAAAGAAGAAGAGAATAGTTTTGCTTTTTGCATTTCAGTTCTCTTTGTGTAGTCATTTTGTTCCAACTTTGAGTCAAAACACCACATAAGTTTCATTCCATTTACCCTCTGACTAAAAACAACCCTTAAAATAAATTATATAATTTAAAAATTATTAGTAAGTTTTATTTTATAGGGTCATGCACCAACTAGCTCAGGCTAGACTTGTGGATTAGGGAGTTTCAACTCTCCACAAGTGTTAAAATTTTAGACGTAGTTGGTCAATCACTAGATAAACCCTTTTGTATGTTGATTGTATCTGGGAAGCTCCTCTCAAATGGGATTCAAGTACGAGGTCGTGTGGAGGCTTGGACTGAGGAGATAACCCTTTGATTCCTTGTCAAAGCGTAGACCAAGGTTTTTGTGCATCTGTGGATTTTGTCTTAGACAGGGTTTAGGGCTTTGCTACCCTGACAATGAGTACAAAACATGATTGTAACTGTCCCCCCAGACTTTTAATATAGTTAAGGTAGCCTTTAGTCTCTTTGACATCTAGGGTTCATGCATAGGTACACTGAAAGGCTATTTCTGGTTGACCTTGGACGGGCTTGGAAGGTAACCCTAGTAGAAAGTGTGGGAGGGTGGTGGGTGATTCCTCCGCTTGTGCCTAAGAACATCTACAGGGATGCCAAGTAACTTTCTATCAACCTTATTTTGGAAAGCATATCTTATACCTGTTTGTTTGTTTGGCTTTAGGAATTTTTAGTGAGTGCTTTGTGGTTTGTCTGTACTTAGTGTGCCTTTAGGTGTGTGCTTTATAATTTTGGTTGCTTGTCAACCTCAGACTTTGTCTTCTTGTTTGAAAATATGGCTAACACCCCTTTGAACACCAACCAAGAGATCCCCATGCTGGGAACTCCTTGTACTATTCCTCTCACAGGGAATGTTGGTGTTCCCTTGATGGCCACCCTGAATCTACCTAGATTCACCCTAGGGCTACCAGTGTGGTTGTTTTCCACTCCAACTATCTTCAATGCTCTTGATGCTTCACAAGTAAGCTCCTTATATCAAGGGCATCAAAACACTGCTTCCCCTTCACCTGTAGTCGATTCTCGTCGTCCTTCTAACTCATGAGGTGAAAGTACTGATACTAGTAACCGACAGTCTAAAAGGAGTAAAAGAAGGAGGAATAGGAAGAAGGAACATAAGCAAGGGGGCACCTGTTCAACCTCTATAGGTCAAGTTGAAACTCACCACCCAACCTCTATATTCCATGTTGGGGGCACCCATCCAACCTCTGCATGTCATGTTGGATCTAAGCACTCAACCTCTGCATGTCAAGTTGATCTTCACCATCTAGCCTCTGTTGATCATGCTGGTGGGATCCTTCCAACCTTTCTAGGTCACATTGGATCCTGTCACTCAGCCTCTGTAGTTCATGCTAAGGGAACCCATAAAACCTCTGATGTTCAAGTTGAACCTCCCCATCCAACCTCTGCAAGTCATGTTGGATCCGTCCACCCAACCTTTGCAGTTCATGCTAGGGGCACACACTCAACTGTTGCAAAGCATGTTGATCCTAACCATTCAGCCTCTGTTGTTCATGTTGGTGGTGCTCATCCAACCTTTGCAATCCATGTTGGGTCAACCTCTGTAAGTCATGCTGGGGGCAGTCTCTCAGCCTCTATGGTTCATGTTGAAGACAATCCATCAGCCACTGCAAGTCATGTTGATACTGTTGAAAAGAATAACCATTCAAAACAAAATCCCAAGTTTCCTTGTAAGCTTTTTGAGGGATACCACCTTACTTATAAATGCCCTTCTATCGTGGAGGTGTGAATATTTTGGTTTCATGGTCATCCCATTTTTTAAAATTCTGAAGCTTTTCAACAACCAACCTCTCTTAGTCAGGTTGGACCCAGTTACCCAGCCTCTGGTGGTCATGCTAGGGGAAAAATATCAACCTCTTGTTGCTGCCGCAACCTTTCTCCCCGATTTTAGTTTTTCACTTAAACTCTGGGACCCCTCCTCATCATTATTTGCTTGGATCGATTGTTGAAAGCTTGGCGCCTTTGAGCATATTTTTGCATTTGAATTTGATTGCCCACCCTTCTGCTTGCTTCGTTCAATTTAGCTTGAGTCGTGTGGTCTGTTTTAGTACCCGTAGAGCATGAAAATTTTGCCTTAACGAAGGAAATTGATTTTTTGACCGCAATTGGGCCTTAGCACTGTTGGTTTTCTCTTTAGATCAGGCCTCTTTCGGAAGATGTTGAGTCCTCACTCACCCGCCGTTGCGACTCCCAGATCAAACTACCCTCCCGATTGAAGTTTCATCCGACGCTCGATTCATTGGTTCAAACCGCTTGTTCCTGAGTTTCTACTTACCCGTCATTGCGGCCGGGGGGATGAAGTCAGCTGTCGACGCGAGTTTCATCCGACGCCCGAGATTTGTCTTTTTAAGCCCCGTCGCCTGTCTTCAGCATCTATTTCCCCTGCCGTTGCAGCTGGAAGAGTAATCGATCCTCTGACACACCTCCACCCGGCGTCCGATTACCTTTGTCGCTCATGTTGTTACTCACCCACTTCTTATGCTCCTCTGCTGTTGCGGCTCCTGTAGCCTTGTCCCGCCCGATCTAGGTATCGCCCGATCGCCGACTTATCCATCTGATGCCGCCCCAAGCTTATGCGAGCCCCGCCCGGATGAACTAGGCCAGCTCATTATGGATTTATCATTATGGTTAAAAGAATTGTTAATGCCTAATATTTCCGATTAGTGGATAATGCACCGTAGTTGTATGCAGGGAGCATCCCATAGAGTGCTGAAGCAATTTACAATGAAGAAAAGGACAACATAAATGGATGACAGGGGCACCGACGAGGCAGTTCAGCAGTTACTATCAGAGGGTAAACGCTTATGGAAAATGATTGGGGAAAACGTAACGCTCAGAGAAGGAACTGAATCGTCAAGGGTGCTGAAAGGTCACGCGCTGAAGGTGGCCCAAGAGACATGAGTTGTAGTTTAAATAAAGGGGAAGCCTGACTAAAAAAGGGCTTTTTCCCTTAGAAAATTTTGTAATTGTTTGCTTGTAAGAGGAACTACTTTGTTTTACTAAGAAAACTGCAATTTTGTCTGCTGGAAAGAGTAAAGAAGTGGAATGTACCAATGCAATTCGATGAATAACGTTGAAGAGGAACTATTTCGTTTTCAGCTGTATTTCATTTGCTGTAAGAATATTTGATGTTCTGAGCCTACGTTCTTATTAAATGTTCTTCAGTGGTTTTCTGGGATATATTTTCACTAAGAGCAATAAATGTTGTTATAGAATGATCGGCTATCTGGTTATTTGAATATCTGTAAGCGTTCATGTGCTTTAAGAGAAGTATCAGCTATCTGTGATTTTTCTTACTGTATGTGATAATGTATTGCTCAGTCCAATTGATAACCATGCTCCCTAGGGATAGTGTAGATAGTTAGCTTATTTCTTTTGTATCCGGTTGAATGCTTGTGAGCAAGACGAGAGGTAAGAACCTGCGCATCACTTTGTGACCGCTCCCTGCATTTTGACCGCCCTGCATTTAGTTAGGCACTTGCATATCATTTCCTTAAGTCAAAATACAAAAACTCGGTGGGCCAGGCCGCAACCGGTAACCCCTTTTAATTTTGTTTCTTGACCTACGGTAGCCGGACCGCAAACCGGACGGATTCCCTATTCCAAATAGTCAACGGGCTAGTTGGGAATGTTGATTGGGGAGAATCCCTTACTGTTGCCGCCTGCGAATTTCCAGGCCTCAACAGTTTTGGCGCTAGAAGGAGGGACACCAGTGCATGGCTGGCCGAGGAAACCCGTTTTACAGAGATTATTCCGCTGGTTATAGTTCTGAAAGTAGTGGACCACTAAATCCAATTCCAGAAGAAGAAAACAGAGAACATCTATATCCTGTTCGCAATGAAATTGTAAATGATCTAAGAAGACATACCCGTGCTTATGTAAAGAAGATCGGAGGGTTGCCAATTATCCCCAAGTTGCCTAGAAGAGAGTACAAGAAGAAAGACTGTCCTATAATAGAAGATTCGGTGCTGGTTGGAGACTGGCAAGAGCTTGTGGAGACTGCCTTACAAGAGATTGAATTGCCTTTGAACCAAATAGGCCCAGACACTCCTTACAGCTCTCCTGTTCACACCCCTGTTGGTTCACATCCTCCCACCCCTGTTGTTTCACCTCCGCATTCTCCACCCCGACTCATGGCCGGTGTTAACGCCAATCAACCCCCACCTAATCCTCCACCGCCCGCATGGAAAGCCAGATCACCTCTAAATCTGACCCCACCTTTGCACGACCTACCTCAAGCCTTCGAAAAGTTATTGCCTAAGTTTGATCCCAATGAGAAGATATTGGTAGACGACTACTTGCAGATTTTTTATTTGGCTATAGAAGGATTAAGGGCAGGGGAGCATGAAGATGTGGTTTGTAGACTTTTCCCACATACCCTCAAAGGAGCTGCGGCTTCATGGTATTTTGGATTTCCCGCTAATTCTATCCCATACTGGGATACTTTCGAGAGAATGTTCAGAAGTAAGTATGCCGTCCAAAAGACTCACGCTGCCCTCATGAAAGGACTGTGTGCATTGAAGAAAGAGAAAAAAGAAAAAGTGCACAGCTTCACCCAAAGGTTTGCAGCATATCTAAAAAACTTCTCCGAAACAGATAAGCCTTCAGACAAAGTACTGATTGAATACTATACTTCAGCGTTGGGTCCTGATTTAGCCATGTTTGCAAAAGGCAGAGCCAAGCCTACATTGACAGAGACCTATGAAGAGGCAGAAGTGGTGGAAGCGGAGAGAGAAAGTGTGGAGGACTATCCGAAGCAATCAGGAGAGAGAGGTGCGGGAAGAAAAACCTTACTGTTCACCAAGCCGAAAGAAGAAAAGATGCCAGACTATGAAAGCATGGCTAAAATGATGCAAAAGCTGTCCAATAAGATCATAGACTTAGAAAAGGAAAAAGAAACACAAAAGTTTTTCAGACCATATTATAAGAAAAGGGAGGATAGCAACCAGACTCAACCTCCCTCTCAGAAAACTGCATCCATGAACCTCACAGAGATAGGGATGGAAAATTTCTGTACTTTTCATCAACAGCCTCATTCCGAAAAAAACTGTCCGCAATGGATAAATTCTATGACATTGGTCATGAATCAGATGTTGGATTCGAGATTGACAGAAGAAGATGATGATGAAAGGAAAGAAAATGCCGCATCCACTTCTACGAAAGATCAGGAGGAAGAGACTATGGCATTATGGAGTTTTGTCTCCGTACTCGACGCAGAAGAAGAAAATACACAGGGATGCAAAGATATCAGGGAGGCTAACGTCACAACTAGGAGCAAAGGGGAGGTTAGTGATGAAAGTCTTCTGCTCCCAAAGATTCGAAGGCTGCAAAGAAATATAAAAAAGAAATTTCAAGACAAATCATTGGCTGATCAGATTCCGGAATTTACCATTACCAGCCAGAATCCGAAGCAAAACAGAACGCCGCCCAGGCCAAATGAAGAGAATGCGAACGCTGATAAATCTCAGTCCATTAGACAACTAATCGAATATGACGTTGTTGAAGATTTAAAGAAGATAAAGGCAAACGTCCCGCTGTTTGAAATGTGCAAAATACCTCAGCAGAAAGAAAGATTATTGAAAGCACTAGAAACAGCAGAAGAAAAGCTACCCACTGACAATCAGCCGCGGCAAGAAGAAGAAATTGGGGAAGCTAGTAGTGGAGGTAAGTCAAAAAATAAACATCCACCCTTCCTCTTGACGTTTGAAATTTTTAATCATAACGTGCACAATTGTCTAGCGGACTCAGGAGCATCAATTAATGTCATGCCCATATTAGTATGTAAGAAAATAAATGGGCAGCCCAAGCCAACCACGTGGAAAGTGGTGCAGTTGGATAGGACGGACGTCAAGGTAGTTGGTGAAATGGAGGACGTTTTAATCCGCCTGGCGTCCGATGATAGAGTGTGCCAAGTCATCAACATTGTAGTGGCTGACATACCAGATGCTTACGGCTTGGTCTTGAGCAGAGATTGGTCGGCCAAATTAAATGGGTATTTCGCCACAGATTGGTCACATCTTTGGTTGCCGTACAAAGGGAGTCCTAATCAGATCAAGGTTTTGAGAGAACCTCATATGAAGTACAATGTCACTCAATTGGATGGGAAGAATGTACCAGTTGAATCTGTATTGGGAAACTACTTTCTTGAACTAGAACCAGGGAATTATGAAGCGGAAGAGGCTAGCAGCACACCTAACACCCATCCTGATCTTCTTCGTTTTTCTCAGGCTGATGAGCTTGACTGTAAAATAGTAGATTTAGCTATAGGAGTAGATTCATTTTCAGTAGACAATGTTTGTTGGACTTTATATTTTGACGGCTCAAAAACATTAGAAGGATCAGGGGCCGGCTGCGTCCTTATTGATCCACAAAAAAATAAATACTTCTTGTCATGTAGGTTAGAGTTTGAATGTACTAACAATACAACTGAGTATGAAGCACTGCTGCAGGGACTCAAGAAGGCCATTGAGCTTTAGGTTTGTAATTTAATAGTTTTTGGGGACTCAGAAATAGTTGTAAAGCAAATAAAAAATCAAATACACTGTATCTCCCCTCATTTGAAGGATTACCAAAACGAGGTATGGGAATTGCTTAAATGTTTTCATGCATTTAACATTATTTCAATTCCAAGGATAAAAAATGCAGCCGCTGATCTTTTAGCCACATTAGCTGCCAGGCTGGTTCCCACTAATAACAAATGCTCTATTGAATTACTCTTCAGGCCTTCCGTACCGGACATGATCACCAACCTGCGAGTATTTGACGATGATCAGCAGATAATTGAATGCTTGACAAATGACGAAGTCTTTAAAGGGGCTATCATAGACGATGAGGAACATCAGGCTGAAATGAAATATAAAAATTTCATTCCCAAAGGAGTCAGGACGCTGGAGAAAATGTTTGATTTGAATGAGAAATTTAGGAGACCCGCTAACGTGAAGACACACAGCTCAACTTTACAGTTCGAGCTAATAAACTTAGGGACTGAAACGGAGCCCAAGTTCGTGAACCTCAGCAAATGTTGTTCACCAGCAGAAAGAGACAAGTTCCTCAGTTTGTTTAAATAGTACAAAGAGGTTTTTGCATGGACGTATGCAGATTTAAAAACCTATGACACTAATATCATCAAACATATCATTCCTATTAAAGCAGGCATCAAGCCATATCAGCAGCCGTTGAGGAAAATGCACCCAAAGCTGGAGCCGCTAATTCAAAGCGAGGTGAAGAAATTGCTGGACGCTAGAATTATCTTTAAAGTCAGGCATTCTGAATGGGTGTCAAACCTGGTACCTGTCCGGAAAAATTCAAGAGAGATCAGGCTATGCGTGGACTTCAGAAATCTAAATCGTGCCTCAGACAAAGACAACTACCCGGTACCTCCCATGGAGCAATTGCTACAAATGGTTTCTGGCTCTGAAATGTTTTCTTTGTTAGACGGTTTCTCTGGTTATAACCAAGTGTTAGTAGCTGAAGAAGACTGATTAAAGACAACGTTCAGAACGAAATGGGGAACTTTCGCCTACAGAAGAATGCCTTTTGGACTGATTAATGCTGGAGCAACATTTCAAAGAGCTATGGACATAGCATTCCACGGACTGATTGGATGAAGTGTGGTGGTCTACCTTGATGATATCACAATATTTTCGAAGAAAAGAGGGGAGCACGCATTCCACCTGAAGCAAATTTTCGAACGCTGTAGGAAATATGGTATCTCCCTCAATCCTAAAAAGTGCGTGTTCGCGGTCACTGAAGGCAAGTTACTGGGGCACATAGTTTCAAAAAGAGGTGTATCTATAGACCCAGAAAGAATTAAAGCCATTGAACAAATTCCCATGCCCCATAATAAAAAGGGAATGCAATCCTTCATGGGAACTATAAATTTTGTGCGTAGGTTTGTGCCTGATTTTGCCCAGACTGTTAAGCCATTACAGCAGATGGTTAAGCAAAACACACAGTTTAAGTGGACTGAGACTGAAAAGAATGCTTTCAGTAAAATCAAGACTGTTGTTGCACATGATCCCTCTCTTAAAAGTCCAGACTTTGACAAGGATTTTATTATGTATACATTCGCGTCCGATGATTCACTAGCAGCTGTACTCACGCAAAAGGAAGAGGGAGGTGATGAATTTCCAATTTCTTTCATGAGCACTGGGCTACAAGGGGCTGAATTAAACTACCCAGCCATTGACAAACAGGCATATGCAGTATTTAAGGTAGTCAAGCAATTCAAACCTTATATACTAAAAAATCGAACCAAGGTAATAGTCCCTTACCCAGCCGTAAGATCCCTTCTCATTCAAAAGGAATTGGGAGAAAGAAGGGGCAACTGGGTAACAGCCCTTCAAGAATACGATTTGGAATTCAAACCAGCCACTATAGTGAAAGGTTAGGGGCTATGCAAGCTAATGACTGGAAAGACAAACAATGAAGAACAAGCATGGGAAGATGAAGCTAAATTGCATGTAGCGGATGTTTGCCCTTTATTCACAGCTCCTGAGTCTTGGTATAGAGACCTTGTGCATTATTTGTAGTCAGGGGTATTACCGGAACATTGGAATTCCAAACAAATAAGAGCTCTGCGCCTGAAATCAGCTTCCTATCAAATCATAGAAGGCTTGTTGTTCAGAAAAAACTATGATAGAGTCCTCCTGAGATGCTTGGAAAAAGAAGATGCCGAGAAAGTTATGTCTGAATTGCACGATGGTCCGACTGGGGGACATTATTTGGGGGACACTACAGCCCATAAAGTCCTCAGAGCCGGTTACTATTGGCCAACACTTTTCAGGGATGCACATGCACACATCATAAAATGTGATATTTGCCAAAGATGCGGTGGAAAACAACCTAGAGCAGCAGCACCTCTAAAGCCGGTGGTGATCACGGAACCTTTCGAACAATGGGGGATAGACATCATTGGAGAAATAAAGCCAAATTCTTCCCTGCTGCATAAATATATTCTTACTGCAACTGATTATTTCACTCGCTGGGTCGAAGCCATCCCATTGCGCAAGATAAACGAAGACGAAGTCATCAGTTTTCTACAGGATCATATCATGACCAGGTTTGGGGTTCCAAGTTCGTTAGTTTTTGATAATGCTAAGTACTTTTCTTCCATTAAATTGACTGCATTCTCTCATGAAAAAGGAATAAAACTGCATTACTCTGCTAACTACTATCCTCAGGGGAATGGCCTGGTAGAACCCTCCAATAAAAACCTCATTAGAATCCTGAAGAAGGCTGTCATTGAAAACCAGCGAAGTTGGCACTCAGCCTTACCCAACGCCCTGTGGGCTGACAGAGTCACTCCCAAGTCTGCCGTAGGAGTGTCACCCTATACCCTTGTGTACGGAAAGGAAGCCATCCTTCCCCCAAACATCCTGCTCCCGTATTCCATACTAGCTCAAGAGTCTAGGGGATCGGATGATGAAGTTCTCCAAGTAAGAATATACAATCTTCTGAAAGCAGAAGAGGCCAAATCCAAAGCTAGAGAGCATTTCCAACAGCAGCAGGAGGTAGTAAAAAGATGGTTTGACAAGCACAAAGCCGGGAAGAAGGACTTGGAAGTAGGAGACCTTGTCCTTAAATGGGATCATCCCCATGATGAGAAAGGGAAGCACACTAAGTTCCAACAGTTATGGGTAGGTCCGTTTCAAATCACCGCTAAACTTGGCCCTGCTACCTATATGTTACAGGATTTACAGGGATGGGAGGAGAACCTGCCAGTTAATGGTCTGGTTCTCAAACCTTATTTTTCTTAAGTTGTTTTTGAGCTTTCTGACTTGTACATAAATAAACTGTGTTGAGTTATGCTTTCATTTGTTTTAATTTGAGTCTTTGTTTTCAATAAAGGTGGTTGACTTGTGGTTATATGGGGAACTCCAAATTTCTGGAAATGGTAAACATTTGTTGAATAGTCAGACTGTGGGTTTCCATGTGAATTGCTTCCACCAAATAGTTTCTCGAAACCTTTGTGTGCATTGAGGTCCTGCTTAAACTCCTGTAAGGTCAATCAGATTTAAAAGTCTAGAATACTATGCTGAGGCTCCGTACACTTCACACTTAAAAGTCTAAGGGGCGATGACAGGGGACCCACGGAGAAGAGCAAGATGAACAGAGTGTTAAATATAAATGATCCCATGCCAGGAAATGAACGCCAGAAAGCAAATAAGAGTCAGAATTCCTATGAAAACATCATGCTTCAAAGCTAAATCTAAACCATAAAGTACTAATTTGCCAAATGATCCTCTCCGTCCGTGAGCTGAAACTTTAAGTACATCGCTCACACAAAAGGGCACTATGGGATAGAGGATCCGGAATTAAAATTCAGTAAGAAAGGCACGCATGAAGACTCGCATTAAAAAGGGGGACAAAACCCAAAAAGCACAAAAGCTGCTAAGATGGCATGGGAATGAGGAACAAATGAACGCTTCTGTTCATCACCTGCTACAATCCTGTTGTGTCCAATGTCGTTAGCCCGTGAAAACAAAATTAATAATGAACTCATATTTTGGCCTCAGCAGAGTTATCCGGACTCTAAAATCTTGACTTTCATCACCCGAATTGGACTGATATCGATGATTAAGGTACACACTTTTGTTATTAAGAAATCTGTATAGCTGGAAGAGTTCAATGGATACATTTGTTTTAGGACAGTCTGCTATTCAAGGAAGAAATCACCCAGAGATCTAGGTTCACCAGGAAATCGCCAGTTGTTGCTGCCGCAGCCTTTTTCCCCGATTTTAGTTTTTCACTTAAACTTTGGGACCCCTCCTCATCATTATTTGCTTGGATCGATTGTTGAAAGCTTGGCGCCTTTGAGCATATTTTTGCGTTTGAAGTTGATTGCCCACCCTTCTGCTTGCTTCGTTCAGTTTAGCTTGAGTCGCGTGGTCTATTTTAGTACCCGTAGAGCATGAAAATTTTGCCTTAACGAAGGAAATTGATTTTTTGACCGCAATTGGGCCTTAGCGCTGTTGGTTTTCTCTTTAGATCGGGCCTCTTTCGGAAAATGTTGAGTCCTCACTCACCCGCCGTTGCAGCTCCCAGATCAAACTACCCTCCCGATTGAAGTTTCATCCGACGCCCGATTCATTGGTTCAAACCGCTTGTTCCTGAGTTTCTACTTACCCGCCGTTGCGGCCGGGGGGATGAAGTCAGCTGCCGACGCAAGTTTCATCTGACGCCCAAGCTTTGTCTTTTTAAGCCCTGTCACCTGTCTTCAGCATCTGTTTCCCCCGCCGTTGCGGCTGGAAGAGTAATCTAGCCTCCGACACACCTCCACCCGGCGTCCGATTACCTTTGTCGCTCATGTTGTTACTCACCCGCTTCTTATGCTCCTCCGCTATTGCGGCTCCTGCAGCCTTATCCCGCCCGATCCAGGTATCGCCCGATCGCCGACTTATCCATCTGATGCCGCCCCAAGCTTATGCGAGCCCCGCCCGGATGAACCAGGCCAGCTCATTGTGGATTTATCATTATGGTTAAAAGAATTGTTAATGCCTAATATTTTCGATTAGTGGATAATGCACCGTAGTTGTATGCAGGGAGCATCCCATAGAGCGCTGAAGCAATTTACAGCGAAGAAAAGGACAACATAAATGGATGACAGGGGCACCGACAAGGCAGTTCAGCAGTTACTATCAGAGGGTAAACGCTTATGGAAAATGATTGGGGAAAACGTAACGCTCAGAGAAGGAACTGAATTATCAAGGGTGCTGAAAGGTCACGCGCTGAAGGTGGCCCAAGAGACATGAGTTGTAGTTTAAATAAAGGGGAAGCCTGACTAAAAAAGGGATTTTTCCCTTAGAAAATTTTGTAATTGTTTGCTTGTAAGAGGAACTACTTCGTTTTACTAAGAAAACTGCAATTTTGTCTGCTGGAAAGAGTAAAGAAGTGGAATGTACCAATGCAATTCGATGAATAACGTTGAAGAGGAACTATTTCGTTTTCAGCTGTATTTCATTTGCTGTAAGAATATTTGATGTTCTGAGCCTACGTTCTTATTAAATGTTCTTCAGTGGTTTTCTGGGATATATTTTCACTAAGAGCAATAAATGTTGTTATAGAATGATCGGCTATCTGGTTATTTGAATATCTGTAAGCGTTCATGTGCTTTAAGAGAAGTATCAGCTATCTGTGATTTTTCTTACTGTATGTGATAATGTATTGCTCAGTCCAATTGATAACCATGCTCCCTAGGGATAGTGTAGATAGTTAGCTTATTTCTTTTGTATCCGGTTGAATGCTTGTGAGCAAGACGAGAGGTAAGAACCTGCGCATCACTTTGTGACCTCTCCCTGCATTTTGACCGCCCTGCATTTAGTTAGGCACTTGCATATCATTTCCTTAAGTCAAAATACAAAAACTCGGTGGGCCGGGCCGCAATCGGTAACCCCTTTTAATTTTGTTTCTTGACCTATGGTAGCCGGACCGCAAACCGGACAGATTCCCTATTCCAAACAGTCAACGGGCTAGTTGGGAACGTTGATTGGGGAGAATCCCTTACTGTTGCTACCTGCGAATTTCCAGGCCTCAACACCTCTGTAGGTCATGTTGAGAGCAAATAGTTAGCCACTAGTAGTCATGTTGACACCATTGAGAAAACAGGTCGTTTGAAGTGCAAACTTAAGTTTCCTTGTAAGTTATGCAAGGGAGATCATCTTACTCACCAGTGCCCTGCTATCACAGAGGTGTGAAGAGTGTGGTCTGAGACTCAAGAATTTCCTTCTCCTGAACAACCTATAGTTTCTCAACAACCTACTCAACCCTTGGTTGATCAAGTGGTCAAACCAATCTTAGCTTTGGTCGATCCCACTCTTCTTTCGGAGAGTGATCCTAATGTGATTGAACCAATGTCATATTTGGTCAATCCCACTCTCCCTTCGGAGAGTGACTTTCACGAAGCGGTTGAATCGATTCCATTATCGATAAATCCCACTCTTCCTTTGGAGAGTGAAGTGTTTTCTAGTCACATTTTCTTCACTGCTAGTTCAGAACTTATTGAACAAGGGGGCACTGAACTTTCTTCAGATCAACCCCCACGATGCTCTCGGATTGCTTCCTTTGATTGGGATAGCCTAGTTGAGCCACACCTTCCTTCTGATGCACCTTTCCAGATAAAGGTCAAAGTTGAATCATGCACAATTTATCGTTGTAATGTTGATGAAGGAGCCTCAGTTAGTATCTTGTCTGCTCGTGCTTGGCGAGGCATGGGATCTCCCATCCTTGTGTCAACTTCTAGTTAGTTACTGGCGTTTGATAGAAGAACTTGTATAGCATTGGGAATTCTTGCTCAAACACCTGTTACTTTGGGTGGGAAGACCATCTTAGTTGACTTCATGGTGATAGAAGACCCCTTGGACTTCAATATGCTCCTTGGACGTGATTATGTCTATGCCATGCAAGCTGTAGTGTCAACATTCTTTCATGTGATGTACTTTAATCATGGAGAAGAAATTGTCACTATTGATCAGTTGGATTTTATTGATCTGTCTCCTGACCCGACTAGAGACCAGGTCTTTCCTTTATTGATTCCCAGTGTTTGTATAGAGACTACCCCACCATAGGTGAGCTATGTGGCCTCATGTTCTTTGTGTTCAATTACTACTGAGAAGCAACCTCTGTTTTTATGCTTACCTTTTTGAGACTTGGCCCCAGCAGTTGAATAGGTGAGTCATCCTATACAGACTATGGAGCGTGCTCTCCACTCTATTGATCCATTTGAAATTTTAGACATGTGTCCTATCTCGGATGATCTCCTTCCTTCGGATGAAGTCTTCCTAGATTCTTTGATACAGTCTGACCTTCTTTTGAATGTTGGTTTAGTTGTGACTAAGTCTAACCCTGATTTGGTTAGTAAGCCTAATTTTGCCATGGATTGGTCTTCTTTTGTTGGTCTTGTTGAGTTTTTGGACTCTCCCTTCGAACAACAAGTCAGTGATCTTGATGAGTTTGATTTTTCTTATGAATTTTTCAACTCCTGTGATACTGAGTTTGTTTCTATAGACTCTATCTCCCTTGTTGATTTTTTCTCTCCTTCCAAGGTTGATCTTACTGATTATAAACCCTCGAGCCTTCTTACTATAGAATCTTCTTCGGTCGATTCTGCCTTGACTTTACCTTTTGTAGAAGATAGCAAAGTCACATGTGTTTTTGCCAAAGTGACCTGCATCGGATCTTTTCTTTTGAATATTATCCTGATGTTGTTGTTTCTTGAAGATAGGATTCTTAGTTGGATTCACAATTGTTTACTGGCCTCGTCTTTGTTTTCAAGCTATAAATGCATTTGCATGTGCCCTGCTCACGTTTATGAGCTTGATGTCGGCTTCCACGCTCTTAGCTCATTGTATAAGCCCTCATCTTTGTTCTCATCGTCGCTAAGACTTGTATCATTTTTCCTTTGCAACTTGACACCCTTTACCTTTAGGAGACATTCCTTGAGTGTCTTTATTCTACTCATGTTCCTTGCATTATGCATAGGTCTGTTCCTTGTGCTCAGAACTAGTTTCTCCTGCCTATGACACTCGTCTCCTCGCATTTAGAGCATTCTTTCTACTATCCTTCGAGCTCATTAAAAACATTAAGGAGGTCATCAGTTGACTTTTTCAGACTCATTAAAACTTCACAAGAAAGATCTTGAGTTTCTTTAGGCCCAGGTCTGACTCCTCAAAATAGACTTGACTACCAAGTAAAC
Organism: Pseudotsuga menziesii; assembly: GCA_001517045.1. Taxonomy (NCBI): domain Eukaryota; kingdom Viridiplantae; phylum Streptophyta; class Pinopsida; order Pinales; family Pinaceae; genus Pseudotsuga; species Pseudotsuga menziesii. The sequence goes on along the minus strand of LPNX010778470.1, from coordinate 245,295 downwards.
TTGTCCATTTAGGCTTGTTAAGAATATGCGAATGGGCATCCGCATTGGTGGTTGGTTATCTATTTCTCATACCATGTGGAATAATACGAGAAAATAACACTCTATTTTATTTGGAATTGAGAAGAGTATTCTCAAGCATAGGTTTATCACTTTTCCAGACCTGAGGGACTAAACTTATGGAAAAGGAACCCCTGGTATGAGCTTAGTTTTCTCTTTTTCATGCTCTGGACCTAAACATGAAAAAGATTTCGAGTGTACTTTATGTCTTTGTCATGCTCGTTAAACCCTAAAGAACAAAGCATCGAGTTTATTGTTGTAAGCCCCATTTCTCATAATCAAATGGATCTTTTCGAGTGATTTTGCCTTCCTTCACACTCATAAAAATCAGGCTATATGCTGCTTTTGAAGGAGCGTTGGGTAGGTGATAATTTAACCTTTTTTGGACCTCCCTGACTAAGTACGAAAAAGGTTCACCTTTTCTTCCTCAAAAGTTAAGAGAGTTCTTCTGTGGTATGTTTTATACTTTTTCGGCCTCAAGAGACTAAATTGGATGAAAAAGGACCCCCTTGGAGTCTTCTTTGGAGTTTTTAGACTCTCTAAATGTGAAAACATCGACTAAGCATGTACTAGTTTGGGCTCATTAAATCCACGAATCAGTGACACTATCAAGCGTTATTTTCTCTTCTCTTCAAGCTTGTTAAAAAATGAAGAGAGATCCAAGTTGACTTTCCTGGACTCGTTAAAATTTAACAGGGAAGGTAAGGAAGAAATTTTCTCTTGTTTTCAGTTAGTGGCCGCATGTCATCCTTGAACATAGCACTCTCTATTTTTTTCGATACCCATGTCTCAGTGTTCACTTTCATTTCAGCTATTACTTCAAGTTTATTACTCCTCCTCTTGTCCGTTATACCTGGGGAATCTGATCCTGTCTCCTACATGACAGATAGGTCTAGTTGTTCTATCTATAAATTTAAAAGTTGCATTGGGTCATCTCTGTGTCGTGCTCATTGTTCAAGGACTCAACTCAATGTCTGACATCTATCTTGATCCCATCATTGTTGTATCTGTTATCATTTGTGTCTACCTTCTTTTTACCCAGTTCCTAGTCACTCTTGTGATCTGTTGGAGGATCTATTTCCTTCTGTATCATAGTATGGTTCCGCATCAGTACTTCCTGATGATGAATACCTAGAGTTTTGATGATAGTACCTCAGGATTCACTTCCATCATTGGTTAATTCCTTTACTTCAGGTGTCAATTATCACCTATTGATTGACAAACTATTGAATCCGCTCCAGGTTCGACTTCAACCTACATTTATTCACATGGTTTGGATTGTACTGGTTCTTTGGGATTATTTATGAAGACCTTAGTTCCTCATCTATGGACTAAGTTGCGCAAGATTATGTTTCACTTATGTACACAGCTTCCAGATCTTTGAAGACTCATCATTATTGTATATTGTGGCTTCGATCCACCTTTGTAATATACGTGGTCTTGTACCCGTATTATATGATGTTTTCAAACATTGTAAAGGAGCTAGTGTTCTAGTATATTGAACATAGAATCCTCAGATATGACTTTGTATATGAGATTATTATGTATTTGTTTCAGGTACTACCTCTGCTCCATTGGATTTCTGAGTTCTCCAAAGACAAAGATTATAATGTATTTCGGCCATCGCTTCCCTCTGACCTCACACATTAGGGGGCATCTGTTATCAACCCAAATGGCACTTCTCCGTCTGAGTGTCGAAACTTCACTTGTTGGCACACAAAAGGACATTTATGGATTGAAGGTTGCCTAAAATACTATAGATGGGCATGTTATGAAATACATTCACTATTCATCCAGCTTGCCATTTTTAACTTTTCATATGTCAATTGCTGTACGCGACTTTTCCTATAAGAAACCCGCATACATAAGTGACTTTTCCTACAGCATATCACATATTGTACATGAGTATTGTCATTGCATCCCGCGTACAGATCTGTACGCGAGTTACCCTTATAGAAACTCGCATGTCATACGCGGGTTGCCAGTATCAACACTCACGTATGCCTTCCTTTGACATTAAAAATAATAAATTGTGATTAATGGAGATGTGTTAAGCCCTAATCAATAACTATCTTAACTGCCTCAACCTCCTCAACCTTCGAAACTTCTCTATTTTCCTAAGTATAAATAGAGGCCTCGGGGAGGGCATTAATCAATCATACTTGGAGAGCAAAGTTATGCTGGTGGTATCTATTTAGAAGTCTTTGGAGCAGCAGAACTCAGAATCCTTTGATTGCAGAGGAGTCCTTGTTTCAGGCGTTGGGTTGTAATCTTACCTCATTCACTATTGTTAATAAAGAGAATCCTTATTCCAAATGCATATTGAATGTCTTTCATGTATCATGGTTTGATGAATATTTATGATTAAGCACTCTATATATTGTTTATCTAACTTGTCATATATACATGTATGAGATTGTATTTGGAATATTTGTTCTTTGCAGGTGAAGGAGATGCATCCCTGAAAGCTTTGAAGAATAAGCGGAGTGGAAGAAGTCAAGGCTTGGATCAACCGTCGTTAATTGGGTCAGTTCATTCTATCTTCCTATTTCCTTTCTTTACTTTGAAGCTGATTGTCTACAAGTTTTAAGAGTACATTGGTAACCCTAGACCTTCAGTTATAAGGTGTTTATTCCTGAACAATAGTAGGATTGCATCATCCTTGGACTTATCATCTCCTAAAGTGATAGGGATTAATCATCCCACAATTGGATCTGTAGACTTTTGTCTTATGAAGTGGTAGGATTGCATCATCCTTGGAATTATGTCCTAAAGTGATAGGGATTGATCATCCCATAATTAGATAAATAGAATTTTTTCTCCGTGAAGTGGTAGGATTGCATCATCCTTGGAATTATGTCTTGAAGTGATATGGATTTATCATCCCATAATTGGATCCATATACTTTTTGTCTTGGTGTTGTAGGATTGCATCATCCTTGGACTTATGTCCTAAAGTGATAGGGGTTGATCATACCATAATTGGATCATGTGCACAGGCTATGCTGCTATTGATGACAATGTTGTTGATCTAAATATCAAGTGTTGCTATAGATGATCGAGTGATCGAGTGTTGTAGAAGATGAAGATCAAATATGAAGACTTAGTGTTGTATAAGATGATGTTTCAGTACTGAAGATGTTGAATATGTTCCAGTAACCGTTCTATTTGTTGATTATTGTTGAAAAATTCTAATGATGTATAGATGTATCACCTTGATGTTGTTGAAGATTCTCTCTCTCCTTGCTCATGTAGTTTATGTTATTGTTGTCAGTAGAAAACCCTTCTTGTTAAGGAGGAGTGTTGAAATATTGTAACATCGAAGAATATTCTAAATGTATTTTATTGTTGTAATCTATCATAGATTTTTTATTCCTCCATCGAGATGTTACTATTGTATTTGGTCATCATAGATTCATGAGGTAAAACCTTCATTGTAAGTCGGCTCAATAGAACCCTCCATAATATAATATTAGTTTTGTGTCTTCCTAGGTGAAGTCGACCCAATAAGATTTGTTGAGGCAGACCTGTTAGGGAAAAACTCAAGTGGAAGATATAGTATAAATAAATGAGGCATGTTCCTCATTTGAAGCACACACACACTTGTGTATTGCACATAAGAGAGAGAGAGAGAGAGGCATATATGCAAGGCGAAGGAGCACCTATTTGGGGTTTTATCTTTGTACTTTTGATACATCTATATAGAGGAAGTTTTGCTGGGTTTTCTTCTCCTAGAGGGGTTCCTAGGATAAATCTATGTCTATCTTGTGATTTTGTTTCTTTCAGTGATCTTGCATATGATATTGTTGTGAAATTGAATTGAATACTAATGATATCTAGCTATCATATGGAATATTATCAAAGATGTGTATCTGGTTATACCCCGAGAACCCATCAATCATGGAAAGGGTCTCATGGGCGGCATAGGCATCAATAATATGGTCGATGAATGGTGTGGGTAAATTTTCTTTCGTACATGCCAAATTTAAATCATAAAATTGGTACAGACACAAATAGTGCCTTATTTTTTGTTCAATGGGATTGGGTTATATACCCAAGTTCAATAGGAAATCAGATAAATGAATCCTTCTTTGCTCAACTTATCAATCTCATCCTTGACAATTGGCACTTTCGATGGATGAATGGGTCTTTTCTTTTGTCTTATTAGTGCCAAATCCATCCACGTATCAATGTGATTTTCAACAATAGAAGGATCTAGGCTAGGAATTTTGGTGCATGACCATGCAAATACATATCGAAATTCCTATAACAAGACTTTGTATGCAACAATATATTTATGGGAGAAATATACACCTATCTTTATATTTTATGTGACACCAGGTTTGATCGAGATATCCACTTAAATAATGACATATATGTTGGCCATATTTCCCTCAAATAACTTAGGGGTTCGAATTGGGTTTTTGAACCAATCAACATTCCCATGAGGAATGACTCCTTTTGACTAGGAATTTTTGGGGGCATTTTTTGAAAGACACCCCCCCATAAAAAAAATGGCGATTTTGAAGGATGTTGTTTAAAATCCCCCCTCCCCCACAAATTCCAAATATTAGGAGTTTTGGGAGCGGTTCTAAAAATACCCCCCCCCCTCACCCCCCCACCGCTAATTTCCAAATCTTAGGACTTTTGGGTGTGGTTCTAAAAAGACCCCCCCTAAAGGTGTTTTTGAAGTCGATTATTTAAACCCCCCAAAAACAAATTTCAAGAGAATTATCATGATTTTTTGGGGGGGCGGTTTATATAACGTCCTTCAAAAATAAGTTTAGGGGGGGTATTTTTAAAACCTCCCCCAAAATGTATTCTTAGAACATACTAAACCAATCCCTCGATTAATCCCACTAGAAGAGGGAAGTCAATCCTACTATAATGTGTAGCAATATGACCCTTAGAGAGAGAGATCACACTACCATGAGAAAAGGGAGAGTGGAATGGAAAATCCTATAAATGGTAAGAGAGGGAAATATATGAATAAAGGAGAAGGTGTTAAGTGTGCTAGGTTAATAATTATTTGCATTAATTATTTATGTGACTCAATGTAGAAAACTAAATAGCATTAAATTACTAGTCTCATTTAGTGAGCTAATTAATATAATCATCAAAGATGAAAAAGAGGTGAAAATAAAGGTTATTGTATACAATACCAATGTTAGACACAACACCAATATTGCATCACTCTTGATTTATGTACATTAACATTGTTTGGGTACACAGGGTACTCCCAAAAGGCCGAACACCTAGAGCAACCACTTCACACAAAAAGATCATATACCAACACACCGATGTTTGTCATGTGGTTAAAACCCTTGAGAGGGAAGCAGTCCACGGCTCCAGCCAAATAGCTACTTGGAGCAATTTATTATGCAAAAGAAAGAAAGTTACATGAGCTTCTCATATTTGGTCAACTAGCCAAGGACCCTCCATGATATTTAAATAGAGATCATGGACCAATCGGGTGTTAAGCCACAGATCAATGGTAGGTATGATCTAAGAGAAGTTGAACCGTCAGATCACTCTATGTCTAGAACATATTGTGACCATTGGATTAGAATATTTACAAATGAATACTAATGCATACTAAAGAAACACAGTTTTACCTAATGGATATATTACACAAGTTGATCTTAACTAACTCCTAAGTGTCTAAATATCCTAACATTCCCCATTAAGAGCAACTTGGGATAGGATTGAAGGATTTACAAAAGTGACACTATTAGGAGAAGAAAGGAGGCATTAGAGCCTATCCCCCCTTAAGGACACATTCTTGAACTCCTAACATAGACCAAAGTTTAGAAAACTTCGCTTCTGTAAGAGACTTGGTGAAGATGTCTGCAACTTGATAATCTATAGGGCAATAGAGCACTTCAATAACACGATCATGAACAATATTTTTGATGAAGTGCATGTGTAGCTCAATGTGTTTTCTATGCTGATTTAGAACTAGATATTTGGCAAGCTTGATGGCACTTTGATTGTCACACCAAAGTGGAGTAGGTTGCTGCTGCTCGAATCCAAACTATGAAAGGATCTGTCGAAGCCATAAAGCTTCCTGACTAGCATGAACTATGGCTCAATATTCTACTTCTGCTGAAGAAAGAGCAAGAGCTTGTTGTTTCTTACAAGCCCAAGTGACAGGTCTAGATCCCATATTGAAAACATAACCTGTAGTAGACTTTTGATCATCAGGATCCCCGACCAAATCTGAATCAGTGAAACCAACCAACAAAGGTTTCCCCCCTGTACTGTAATGAATCTCAAACTGAATTGTACCTAGAATATATTGAAGTATTATTTTTGCTGCTTTCCAGTGACTTTCATGAGGTGTTTGCATATAACAGGAAACACAACCAACAACAAAGGAAAGGTCAGTACGGGAATGATTCAAGTATAAGAGACTACCAACAAGCTGATGATACAAGGTGGCATCTACTTCAGGGGAAGTACAAGTGGCAGAAATTTTGACTCTAGACTAAAAGGGAGAAGGGGCTGGTTTACAATCTTCCATGTGAAAGCGACGAACAAGGTCACAAGCATACTTAGACTAGGAAAGAAATATTCCCTGTTTGGTTTGCAAGACTTGGAGACCAAGAAAATAATGCAAATGTCCTAAGTCTGACATTTCAAAATTTTGCTTAAAACTGGATTTCACATGGGTTATAAGTTTAGGGTCACTACTAGTAAGGATAAGATCATCAACATAAAGAACAAGTATCATGAGATGGTTTTCTACTTTCTTGGTATAGACATTGAGGTCAGAATGTCATCTAGAAAAACCAGTGTCAAGGAGAAAGCTATCCATTTTGGCATACCAAGCTCTAGGAACTTGCTTAAGGCCATGTAAGGATTTCTTAAGGAGAAACAAAGCTAGAGTTATCTTGAACATATCCAGGAGGTTGTTCCATGTAAATTTCCTCTTGTAAATAACCATGTAAAAAGGTAGACTTGACATCCATTTGATGGACTTCCTAGTTATGTAAGGCTGCAAGGGAAAGAACAAGACGGATGGAATTCATTTTTGCGATAGGAGCAAAGGTTTCATTATAGTCAATCCCTTCAAATTGGGAAAAACCTTTGGCAACTAACTTTGACTTAAGTCTTTCAACACTTCGATCTGATGCATACTTCGTTCTGTAGACCCATCTACATCTGACAAATTTTCCTCCTTTTGGAAGAGGAACAAGAACCCAAGTATCGTTTGCCATTAAGTAACGATATTCTTCATCCATAGCTGCATCCCAATCTGGATTTATTGAAGCTTTTGCAAAAGTTTCTAGATCATGATTCTCAGAAACTTGAGTCAAAAGAGAAGAGGCTCACTAAAACTGAGAACGTGTTCAACGTTGATCTCAAGGATCACCGGTGCTGGTGCAATTGGAGGACCCATCGAGGAAGCATTGGTGCTGGTGCAATTGGAGGAACATGAGCAGGAGGAGGTGGATTTTCATCCTCACTGTCATAACCAAAAACTAGAGTTGGAAACCTACCAAGGAAGTTGGAAGAAGAAGAAGAAGGCACAATCGTCGAATAAGGCTCACGGGCCAAAGGTGGCACACCCACCAAGTTAGGTTTGCAGGCCAAGATATTTTCATCAAATTTAACATCTCTTCTAATGATTATATCATGAGAATGTGGCTGAAGAAGTCTATAACCTTTTACATCTTCTGAATGTCCAACAAATATGCACTTTTCACTTTTAGGCTGCAATGCTTTCCATTTTTCATCCGGAATGTGAGCCCATGCTTCACAACCAAACACACGAAAGTGACTTACATCTAGTTTAATATTACTCCATGCTTCTTTCAGTGTTATACCTTGTAAAACTTTAGTGGGTGTGCGATTAACTATGTAATTTGCACAATTTATGGCCTCAGCCCAATATTGAAGACTTAGTCCCTTAGATTAGATCATACAATTAGCCATTTCTTTTAAAGTGTTGTTCTTCCGTTCAACTACACCATTTTGTTGTGGTGTATATGGAATAGTGTGTTGTTGTTGGATTCCTTGTTCATTGTAAAAAGTAGTGAACTTGTTGTTAACATATTCTCCTCCATTGTCAGATCTCAACTTAATAATTTGATGACCAGATTGTTTTTCAACAAGGGCCTTATAGGCCAAGAACATGTTAAATACTTCACTCTTAAGTTTTAGGAAGTAAACACAAGTGCGTCAGGATTAGTCATCAATGAAAGTTAAGAAATATTTGAAACCAGGAAAGGAAGTGGATGGAAGAGGGCCACACAAGTCATTATGCACAAGCTCCAAGGGAACCGAGGCGTTTCAAGAGGCAAGTTTGTCAAAACTGTCCTGATGATGTTTTTTGAGTACACAACCAGAACAAACACCATCTTTGCAAGGTACCATCGGAATACCAATCACCATATTGTCTTTACATAGTTGTTGAAATGAGCGATAATTTAAGTGACCAAATTGCTCATGCCAAAGTTTGCTCAAGTTATCACTATGAGCAACAAAAATTGAAGGAAAAGGTGATGACCCAAAGTCGTTAAATTTGTACAACCTGGTAATATCATCAATAGTTCTAGTAGCAAGGACATTTTGAGGAATTTTAAAGTCATTGATTACAACTTGGTGAGGTGTAAACGTCACAGTTTTACCTTCACCTGAATCAATAATTTGATAGACTGATAACAAATTGCAGGAAATTTTTGGAACACATAGTACTTCACTGAAATGACCATTTTCTACCATAACTGTTCCAGATCCTACAACACTTAGAGATCTATCATCACCAACAAATATTTGTTTGGTGTTACATTCATGCATAGTAGAAAAGATGGCTTGATCCTTAGCCATATGATAAGATGCTCCAGAATCAATGAACCATTCAATTGAAGTAGAAGAAGAAGATGCAGTATAAGAGTAACCAGAAGCACAAAGTGCATGTCCATGAGAGGTAGATTCTGAAGATGAATCTAGGATGATTTGGTGTTTCTTCATTGCTGCTTCCAAGGCTTCCATCTTCTTGAAACGCTTAGATTCATCATGATTGCCTTTCCCACAAAAATTGCAATGATGCTCAGAGTTATTTCCTTTTGGCTTGGATCCTTTGTCATTTTTTAAAGAAGGAGTTGATGCAGAGGGTTTGGGACCCTTGTTGTTTGGATTATTATTGTGAAAATTTTGTTTCTTGGGAGGCTTGGACTTTTCTTTCTATTGGGACAATAAGGCTTTCCTAGATGTATCTGCATTGTTAATTATTCCAAGGTGAATGAGCTTATCTTGATCTCTAATTAAGGAATCACAAAATGATTCAAGAATAGGCTCTTGATAGCTAGCTGCAGTCAATGATTCTTTCATGGAGTAGAATGTAGATACAAAAATAGAATATGCAGGTCCAAGTTTGGAAAGAATATGATAAATACATTGTTTGTCTTCTTTCTTAATCTTGCATTCTGCACATAAGAGTCTAAGAGTTTTATACTTAGATAAATAGTCTTGAATGCATGAAAAATCATTTGGATTTAAGGAAATCAACTCATTTTCAATTTGATGACCACAGATTTCATTGTGTTTACCAAACACAGATTCCAACTTTTCCCAAGCTTGATCAGGTTCATCAATTCCAGATATGTGGAATCGCAAATCAGTAGAGATGGACATCCCAATCAATCCACGAGCTTCATAACATCTATTTTTACATTTAATTTTGTTATCATCATCAGTGGGTTCTGTTTCTTTCCATGAGGTTATCCTAAAAAGTTCCCTACTTCATAGAACATCCTCCATACGAGATTTCCATGAGAAATATTTATAACTTGTAAGTATAATATCACAAGGGGTGGCCATACTATAAAATAATGGCTGAAAGAATAGAAACTAACTGTCTAGATGTAAAGAGCTTGAAAAAATATGCGGTTTTAAAAAACACGGCACTGAAAACTGATTCTGGATGATGAAGTTATGCTTGATCGTAGAAAATGTTGAAGATGTCCCCAGTAAAGACATGGTAGATATTAACTTGACTAACTAAAAAAAAGAACCCCCCTCTTCCCAAGATCAACCTTTGACAATCACTTTACAATAAAGTTTTTTTTAAGTGAATCACTTTTGTAGAATAAGTGATGTTCACTTTTATAATAATATTACTTTAAATAGTGTGGCAATAAATTAAAAGAATTAAGTGACTCACTTTTTATTTTATTTTATTTAAGTGAGATACACTTTTACAATAAAGCAACTTGAAAATAGAAATTGCATGCACTAAAAAGTAGCTTAATAAGACTTGAACTCAAGACGTATTGAGGAATAAACTAATTTTGGACCAAGTGAGCCAAGTTTAAAAGGTACGTAAAAGAATGGAAACATGAAGGGTTTTTTTGTTTTTTTGTTTTTTTCTCTTCTCTCTCGTTCTTTGTGCTTGCCTTTTTTTTCTCCTGCAAATCACAAAAAAAAATGAAAAACAAAAACAATTTTTTTTTTCTACACAATGGGGTTAGATCTTGGTTAGCTTACCCAAAAATTATATGTTTTCAAGTTTTCTTGCTGTTTCTGATTTTCCATGATCGCACAAGGTGCACGACAAAGAGCATGCATAGCCGAGAAGACAAGAAAACAAACTTTCCCTTTCTGTTTCTGATTTGCTGCGACCGCACAAGGTGTATGACAAAGAGCATACGTAGCCAGGGAAGACAATAGTCTGAGACTAAAACAATAAAGATCTAATAATAAAAATGATAAAATATGAGAGATTTAAAAAAAATTAAACAAATCCGTCACTGTAACATTATACCTTCAGATTTATCGAAATGGGTGTTTTTGGATCAAATGGAAATGGTTTTTGGTGAAACAAAAACTATTTCCCAATGAAAATGGTGCTTCGGACACAATGAAATAGCTCCCATAGGCCACAAATGCACATAAACTCTAGAACCAGAAGCCCTTTCAAAGTTTTGGCAACATCGATTCCAGATCTTGATCAAAACCGAAAGCGGCTCTTCATAAACGCTTTGATACCATGCTTGGGTACACATGGTACTCCCAAAAGATCGAACACCTAGAGAACCACTTCACACAAAAAGATCATAGACCAACACACTGATTTTTGTCATGTGGTTGAATCCCTCGAGAGGGAAACAGTCCACGGCCCTAGCCAAATAGCTACTTGGAGCAATTTATTATGCAAAAGAAAGAAAGTTACATGAGCTTCTCATAATTGATCAACTAGCCAAGGACCCTCCATGCTCTTTAAATAGAGATCATGGACCAATCAAGTGTCAAGCCACAGATCAATGGTAGGTATGATCTAAGAGAAGTTGAACCGTCGGATCTCTCTATGTCTAAAACATATCGTGACCATTGGATTAGAATATTTACAAATGCATACTAATGCATACTAAAGAAACACACTTTTACCTAACGAATATATTACACAAGTTGATCTTAACTAACTCCTAAGTGTCTAAATATCCTAACAAACATGGTTTTATAATTTCTCAGAGTTTCCAAACCCTAGTCTCATTTCAATACAGAAGGACATGTCAATACAACTCTAGTTCTAGGTACTAATTGTACATGTCCATCATAGGGCGTGGCTCCTCAAACTCTATGTCTTCAACTCTTTCATCAACACTAGAATCATTACCATCTTGGAACATCAAAGATACAATAACCAATTTTTGTTTTGACCAAGGAACCACACTGAGATCAATACTCATTAATATCATTTCTCTATGATCATACCCTATATTTATATCCCATAAGGTTAAGGATCCAATAGAATATAAGGTGTTAGATCAATCTGCATATCATCTACCAGGGTGGAAAACTCTTTTCCTACACCAAGGTCCATCATAATTACCATTTTCTTAAATGTCATATTATTTTCATAGACATTTACAAAGATGTAATAGAATAATGGTTATGATTATAGAATATCTCTCCTCCCTTATATATACAAATAGGAAAGGTAATAATTAACAACGTTTGTTCATATAAGAAACTAGCAAGACCACAACCTCACATGGAGCACTCTAAAATACCATGATGAACAAATGACAATATAGAATCTAGGGTTTATTCAACACCCAAAATGAAACACCCTCTAAGCATGATATTTGTCGAGGTAAATGTCCCTCCTTGATGTATTCTAATGCTCCAAATTTCATAATGGTTCATTATCTAAGTGTTTCATATAAGAGACTCCTACATGTTCCCAATTATACTCCCATGAAACCTAATGTCTCCAGTACAAGTAAAAAAATACAACTCAATAATGATTACAAGTGGCATCTCCTCCCATATATTAATTATATCAGATAGGTGAGGGATGCTATAAAAAAAAAGGACATGTGTCCATATAAGTAACCAACAAGGGTACTTCACATGCTCAAATTGATCACTAACCCATAGGCACATGTGTTTAAAAACATCACCAGTGTGTTAACTTCTGTTTGTAGGTTACATTCATGGGTTAGGTTCATTGACTATCTGTGTGGGTCTATCAATACATGGGATAGGTGCATGATATATTATCCACATGTGTTATACATGTGGGAAAAATGGATGGCTTAAATGCAACTTCCTTGGATTAATATTTTTTCACTTCATGAAATATCAACTAAGAAATTAACAATGAGGACAATGTGATTTTTATAATCTCCCATTGTTTCAAAGATGATTATTATGTAGATATCTGTGTTAGACTTCTCCAACAGTGTCTCCAACATTTACATTTTCAATATTCACAGTGATTATTGTAACCATTATGCAATACGTTAATCAACATTTTCAGTTGCTATGAGATCCCTATATTAGTTAATGATATACTAATAAAATGAGGCTCTTACCTTATAGATTGCATCTATTATATCATTGGAATGAATCACAATGATGTTTCTATGTTTCATTAACATACACATAGAATCTTCAACCATATTTTACAATGATGAAATGAATACTCCATGTTGTTTTGTTTATGCATAAAAGATATATGGTACCATTTCTTATTCGAACAATTGTTACCCTCATGGATGTTATTATCTACACTCGCAAATCTGAATTATATCTATGCCACCCCATAAAATCTATATCAAATGGAATTTAAACTCATAATAGTCCATTCATAAAGACGCTCCACTTATCATCATCATCATATCTTAATTCAAATCATTTTGAGGGTTCGAAATAAGCCCTAAACTGATCTATTTCAAAATCACAAATTCCTTGTATACCCTATGGCAAAGGAAATAAATTCCTCAAAGGAGAACATTTTCTATATTTCCTCACATACTTGTACTAGAAGCGTCATGGGGAAGCTCGGTGTAGTCATGAAATATCCATGGTGTGTTAAGATTTTGGAAGCATACCATGAGTACAATGCCAGTAAATCCAGACATAGGGATGCAAGGTGGATTCCATTCCTTAAGAAATTTAATGGCTCCAATGCCTCTGTCATGAAATCACTCACAAAAGGGTTCGATGGTTATGCTACTTGTGTCGGATATTTGGTGACAACAGTAACGAAGGATTCAATAGGTTAAGCCACTGGAGTACATCGAATCGGGGAGAGGTCCGTGTAAAAATAAGCAAGTTGAAAAGGGGGTGTGGACTCAGTTTTTATGCTCAACGGACCAGAGACCGAATTGGAAGAAGGGTGTACTTGCACCTTGGATTATTGAGGAACGGAGGAACCTATTCGTTTATATTGCAAAAGGTTGTTACATGCAAGGGACAATATGTCGTTACTTTCCTTTATCACGTTCTCCTCTTGCATTTTGAATCTAATGAACATTTGAATTTCCCATTTTTTATTTATTTATTGCAGAGTCTAAGTCGAACGGAAAAAACATTCAATCAAATCCTGTAAATGTTACTCGTATCTGATATCATCATGGTGATGTTAAAATCTTGATCGTTGAGGAATTAAATAAGAGAGGTGATGATCGGTATCCGTTCTTGGTATGTAACGTAATGGATTTGTTGATGGTTCTATTGCACGTGAGGAAATATCATAGGGAGTGAACATTGTTCTTCAACATGATGACAAAAATAATAGTGAATACCCTATTCTCCAAAAGTTTGAAGCCTTCACTATTTGTGGAGAGAGTTCTAGAGTACATCCTGTAAAGGAGAGACGTGGATAGACTACTCGTATGGCTAAAAGGAAACATAAGAATCATAATGTTGATCCTAAAAATGAAATGTTGAGCCTAAAAAACATAGTGTTGAGCCTAAAAATCATAATGTGGAACCTACAAAATAGAGTGACGAGCCTAAAAAATAGAAAGATAAGCTAGCAGGGACATGGCATAGTAGTTTTCAAGATAATGAGATAGCAGAGAGAGGGCATATTAATTTTCAAGAGAAATAACTTTCAACTCCTTTCCAAATAAGCTTAGAACAAAATATGATGGTTTTAAGATCCATGTTCGTAAACAATTTGACTATGTTGAACCATCATCCCGAGTCTTCAATAATTTTGAAGACAACATAGGGTTTGTTAAACCTTTGAAGCAAACGATATACTCCATTGTCTCAAGAAATTTAGGCTAATTAAAATTAAGGAAGAAAATTAAGAATATTGAAAAGCTAAAGGTATACATTGAAGAATTCTAGATCTTGGATAGCCATTTGAATCATGAAAACAAGGTTATGAATAAAAGGAGCTTTGAGTTACATGAGGAACTTGAGAAATTAATTTCAAAGAACAAAATATTAGGAAACTTAACAATATGTGGTATTGGAGAATTCAATTTTTATCCTTGCATAACATGACATTGGAAAAGAAACTTAGGGAAGAGAACAAAAGAAAGTGATCCAATATAAACATAGCTATTTGGACTGACACTTGACATAGTTACAACATTAATAAATTTTTTCCAGATTTTAAACTTTTGATATGACAATATGAGATACACACATTTTTTTCCACGAGGGAAGTCAAAATACCAGGCTTGGGGAATGTTGGGATTTCTATTTGATGTTATTGTCAATTCTAGTTGTCATTTCAACTTATATTAACATCTCCTTTTTGCCACATTATCACTCTTTTTTCCTACTTTCAATGAAGCCTAAAAGCTAATTATTTTTTAATTTAACGACTTTTAGTTGTCTACACTGAATTATAGAGATTAATGGTTATGATCATTTTATTTCTAATGATGGTTTAATCATTACATGCCATGCAACTTATGAGGGGATCCTATATCCCAACTCATCATTTGCAATATACCTATGCTTCTAGAAGAGGATCGGTGAAATGGGTTTTTCTCCTAGATGCTTCAAGATGCTTCCACATTAATTAAATTAGTTCTCAGTTAATAGGGTAGACGATCTTCTTCAGCAAAGTCAACATTCAAACTATACCAAGAACGACACACTTAGTGAATAATGTGATCATGCAGACAACGCTTGAGGATATGGTCATGCATTCACATGTCATTAAAATATCATTGGATCTAATTTATGCATTATCTTTGTCAACATATGTGATAATGATTCAAATTAGGATCTAGGAGCCAAGGGGATTCTCACAACTCGATATTACACACAAATTATGCTCAAAACAACAGAAAGAGTGAAATTACAATACACAAATGTAGTCAATAATTGATATTATTATGACTATACAACATGTAAATATATCTGGATCATATTTATATTACATTAGGGATAAATTTTTAGCCTTTGGAGGCCATTTGGATGAATACACATGGCAGACTATGATTTGACCCTCAAACACTCCTTAGCTAGACCAACCAGATCCCTAACCATCCCAAACGGTCACAAATGCTAGTGTGAACATGGATGGAGCAAGTTGGATCATACATTAAGGCATTATAGGCATGGGTGATCACATGGGTGAGTGGGAGTGGCTCTAAGAGGCAATAAATGCCCAAGGAAGGCCAAAAACCTCCACAAACATGCACTAGGGCCTAAGGTCAAACATATTCCCTGATTCAAGGGATAGAGAAGCACACCAAGACTAAAATTTAATTAATGATGGAACCTTTCAGTCCAAATGATCAAATTGGAGTGCATCAACTATTAGAATGATCAAAGTGGAGCACCTCAACTATCAGTAAACGATCAACAAAGTCTAAGGTTTGGACCATATGACATAGCATAAAAGCAAATGAAATGTATCCTAGGTGTATGATCATGGTACTAATGTGGATTAGCTCTCTAAAAACCCCCATTAAGCCTAACTTAGTACAAATTATACCAAAATATTATTGAGGACTTGGAAACTAAAGCTCAAGCCACCTCATACAACAGAAAAATTATTTGTCCATAAAAAAACAAGGTAAGGAGGAAAACCACATGGGAATAAAACCTCCCCTCCAAAATGGACATGGAGAAAAATATGAAAGTGAATATTAGCCATAATCATGTGTCAACCCCTCCAATAAGGTATCTCAGACAGGTGAATGTCTTCTCTGTGAAGCTCTTGGTGAATATATCAGTAGTTTGCTCTGCAGATGGAAAATATTGCAAGGATATCACCTCCTCATGCACTAGGATCCAAATGTAGTGCATGTGTATCTCAATTTGTTTGGTCCTCTGTATCTGGATTGGATCAATGGAAATCCTTATTTCACTTTTATTGTCACATTAAATGATTGTGGGTGAATCAAATGCAAATCTAAGTTCCCTAAGAATACCTTGTAACCACACACATTGTGTAGCTACGTTCACTGCTCCTCTGTACTTGACCTTAGATGAAGAGAGGGATACGGTGTGTTGTTTCTTTCTTGACCAAAATATGGGACCATGTGAAATCATGAATACATCAACTGAAGTGGACTTTATTTCAATGGAATCTCCAACCCAATCAGAATCAGTAAATCCAACTAGTTCTAGTGGAGAACCAGCAACATAGTGTACCCCAAAGTGTTTGGTTCCTTGCACATACTGCATGATTTGTTTGGAATCCTTCCAATGGATCTCATGAGGATACTGCATATATCTATAAACATAACCTACAACATATTCCAAATCAGGTGGGGAGTGTGTAATATACATTAGAATCCAAACTAGTTGTCTGTACAATGAGTTGTCCACCAATGGAGATGCACCAAATTCACCTAGTTTTATTCCTGAATGGAATGGGAACATTTATGCCTTACATTCAACCATTTTAAACTTAAATAATAGGTATGCAGCATAATTTTTCTGGGGGACCTTGATTCCTGCTTCATATTTCTCAATTTCCAATCCAAAAAATTGCCTCAGCAATCCAAGGTTAGTTATGGAGAATTCACTGTGCAAAGAAGACTTCATTGATCCAATTTATTTAGTGCAGATACCTGTAATCAAAAGGTCATCAAAATACAACAATATGACCTGAAATAATTCACCAACATTCTGAAAATACACATTAGGATCAGATTTACGTCTTTCAAATCCAAGTGCAAGCAGAAAATCATCCATCTTGGCATACCAAGCCCTGGGGGATTTCTTGAGGCCACAGAGAGACTTCTGTAACCTATATACAAGTGAAGGATCCTCAATGAAACCTTCAATTTTCTGCATATATATCTCCTCATGAAGTTCACCATGAATAAATTCACTCTTCACATCCATGTGGTGAACCTCTCGGCGCTTAGATGTAATCAGGGCTAAAACTAGCCTGATAGAGTCCATTTTTGCAACAGGTGAAAATGTCTCTGTATAGTTCATTACTTGGACTTGAGAGAATCCTTTAGCAACCAACCTGGTATTACTTGATATCAGAACCATTATAATCCACTTTGGTCCTATAGACCCACTTACATTGCATTAGTTTCCTCTTGGATGGCAAGGGAACCAATTCCTAAGTCTAATTGCCTTGCAATGAATTGAACTCTTCTTGCATAGTTGTTTTCCATAGTGGGTAAAATAGTGATTCCAAATTTGTTTGAGGATCATATCCAACCATCATGAAAAATATATCAGGAATATTTAATTCACAAGTAGAATAGGCATTGTGGAATTGAGATCTAGTCTTCCTAGAATCTAGTGGATCACCAACAAGATCCCCAGCTGCTTCAATGATTTTTTAAGCTGACTTGGGCCAAATTGGTAAGTCATGATCCAAATTCATGTCATAATCATGATCATCAATATTAGAATCAGAAAAATTAGAGAAGGATTCATCAGTTACATTATCATGTAGTGGAGGATGTGAGCATTCCACTTGAGCTAGTTCGGTCTCTTGCATGATGTCTTATTCGAGTTGTACACTCCTTTCGATAAATGTATTATGATATGAGGGATCAAAGAGCTTGTATCCCTTTGAATATTCAGCATATCCAACCATTATGGACTCCTTGCTTTGAGGTTGAAGGGCCTTTCTCTTCTATGGAAGAATCCTATCCCAAGCCTTTGAGCCAAAGACCCTGAAATGAGAAACATTTGGATTGTGACCACTCCAAGCCTCATATGGAGTATTTCCATCCAAATATTTGTGAGGATATTTGTTTTGAATATATGCAGCACATTTAATGGCTTCAACACATAGATTAGGATTCAAATCCTTTTCTTCCATCATGCATGTTTCATCTCCTTAAGAGCCCTATTCTTGCGCTCTACAACACCATTTTGTTGTGGTGTGTAGGGTACCGAATGCTACATTTGGATTCCATATTCTTCACAAAGCTACTAAAAAATCTTGTTCGCATACTCCTTTCCATTATCAATCCTAAGGACCTTGATCTTATTCCCACATGCATTCTCAACCAAACATTTCCAAACTTTGAGAGTCTCAAAAACTTCAGATTTTAGTTTGAGAAAGTACACCCACCAATACCTTGAGAAATCATCTATGAAGGTAAAAACATACCTTGAATTTCCATAAGAGGGTGTGGGAAGAGGCCCTATTATATTTGAATGAAAAAAATCAATCACTTGTATAGATCTCCTTGCCTTTCCTTTCTCATTTATGGGCTCAATATGCTTTCCCACTACACATCCTTTGCACGTGCCATTTGAGAACTTGGTAGAAGGAATCCATTACACCATGCATTCTTTCCTCAATGGATAAAGGTACCTGTAGTTGATATGACCTGTTACCACCCAAGTTGTACTTAGTGGTTTTTTATCAAGTGAGCCTGGTGAATCGTACAAAGATGATTTGTTCGGACTTCAGAAGACCTTCGGAAGTGCTTTTGGGAAGTGCTTGTTGTACTATATCACATGTTCATACCCCATGGAGGAATTGTAATAAGATGTTCTAGCATGATAGTGTCTATAAAAGACTCGGTCTCTTAGACTTTATATGTCAATCCAATCAGCCCAGGGTGTTTTTTCCCTTCGTTATTATTGGTTGTTGAATAAACAACTGATAATTTCTGAGCTTTTCACTCAATACCTCCAAAGTTGGGGTGGTCGGCTTGGAATTTAGGCCTATTGAGGTTATTAGAGTCTATGTGTCAATGTATAAACATGCTAGGCATCATGGTCAAGTCATATGAACATGTCTAAGTCCCCCTAGGTTTTTTAATTTTTTTAATTTTTTAAGTTTTTAAAATTTTAATTTTTCCACAAAAACTTAGGCTATTTTTTTGTAGTCTAATTGGAAAAATTGGTTTTGTAATAAAAGTGGGCCAAATAATCAGTTTCAGTCATGGGGGTGCTCATTTTCAAGCTAAGAGCACCATGTAAACCTATGGACCCACTATTTCCAAGTTTTGAGTGATTTTCCATCACTCAGGTCAGAAAGCCCCAAAAAATCAATTATTGATTATTTTAATTAATAAATTGATGAATAATGGAGCAAATCCAAAATCCTAGATCAATGGATTCTCAACTGATTTGATTGAAATCAGTTTCATCGGCACTAGATTAACCAAAGATCGCAATTCCTTGATTGAAGGGGATGATCAGGGCAGATCTAGAGTTGAACTTCAGGATCCTTTATGGGGAATTGTGCCCTCTCTCTCCCCTCCACATGTGTGGGCTCTTCTAGGAGATATGTGGTTGATGATTCAGTCAACAGGTTGATGTGTCAGCTCAATTTGCCCCTTTATTGTCAGTTATAATCAGTAGAAACTCACTTTAGCTCTAGATCAGGCATTGATGGACTCTCCTTCAGCTGCAGTTGTCTATCTCCTTGGGATTTGCACACCCTCTGGGTTGGGGTTTCATTTTTTTGTATAAATAAAGCATGCTTGCGTCCTTTTTGAGTTAACTAGATTCTCTATTGCTGTTGTAATACTGTGTAATATAATTTTCTATTGGAATAAAGTGAAGCTTTGGAGGCCAAAACGGTGTAATGCTTTTATGTGTGTGGAATTGACATTGTCTTGCAGCTTTTGTTGTTACAGGTGTCTTTATCTCAATTTCTGCATCTGAAACTTGTCTGGCCTGAATGATTCAACTGAATCAATAGGAGTATAGTTGAGCAAGTAAGATTACTTGTTTTTCAATATCTCATACCATATATGTTAAAAGATTCAGATTATACATGTTTAAATAAGTTTATTTGCATGTAATCCCTCTCTTTCTTTCATATATCTCTATCCATATCTCATAAGGTTTTTGTGCAGGATTGTTTGTTAGTTTTCAGGTAGCAGGGGTTGGACGAATTGTGAATCTAGATTGACTCCATTGGGAATTTGACTATTTTGTGAAGGCATTATCCCTCAGCATTCCACTAACTAGTCTCTTTTGCAGATCCATTCCGACAACAAGCGCTTTTCTTTTCCTCTTCCTCCTTCAATCTTTTTAAAATCAGTCCGGTTACTTGTTTTACAGCTTTAAAATTATTTAAATATATCAATTTTGGGATTCATTTTACATATATATTTCTGCCTTAAAGCTCATAAACTAGATCTCATTCCTAAAGAAATTTTACAAGCATTGTAGATCTAGTTTTAGGGAAAATTGTCATTTTTCAAGGCTGTGAAAGTAGATCTAAAGATTATTGAATGCATGGTTGTTTCCTTAGAATCTAAAAATTTATATTCAGAATTTTAATTGCTTCATATTGGATTCCTTAAAATCAGGCCAAGATCCCAAGGAAAGCTTGCTTTCCTTGGTTTTTTTTCTGCTTCTTTAAAAACTAGTTTTAACTTAGAATTTTTGGGTAAAAAGTGTTTTCATCCAAAAGTACTTTCAAAGTACTTTTGGGCATATTTAACTCTGATAAAATTGCTGGTTTTTATCAGGTATAACAGAAAAGAGGAGGAGGTGCTATCCGGAAAGGATTTTTGGACCATTCGAAACCTCCCAGGGGGTCTCCGTCTTCCCAAAATTTCAAAATTTCACAATTTGTAAACCTTTGGTCTCATTCCATATAAGGACCAAGTGGATTAATTTCAGTTTTATGATATTGTAATTTCTTCTAATAAGCATAAAAATCTCTTCAAATAGGCTCTTTCAAGCCTATTCACTATCCCCCCTAGGGGGATTCACGTCCGTGTCATTTTTTAAATTTTTTCATCTTTTTTCAATCTAGTGTAGTTCTAATCTGTAGGAGTAGTATAATTTGACTTATAATAATTGTCATATTCCATATCTGGTGGTTTCAAAGTAATTTTAATACTTACCCCACGAGCCTCGTTTTGAGTCGAAAGGTGAAGAAAGGGTCGTGGTAGTCTAATTAGAGAATTGTGGTTTGCTTATTTGTTTATGCTTCATCTGTTATCATTAATTGTTTTAATAATAATAATAATAAAATCAACCCCTCCTTGATTCCCCAATTGAGGTCCACTTGGATCGAAAGAGGTTCCTGGAGGGTTTTCTTTTTAATAAGAACACCTCTTTTAAAATTTTCTAAAAATAACAAAGAATTCAGTGTGTATGCTCTGTATTTGGCTGTGGTTCATCTAATCAATCAAGCTACATCAAAATCACTTGAGAAACTAGATTAATTAGTCTTCACCTCCCAAATTGACAAACTATCAGGCGAAAATCCAACGCCTCGAACAAACTGTAAGCGGTGGCAAAATACCCAAAGGGGTGGGAACAATTGTAAAGTGAGCTCAAGGCACTGATCTCTGTCACACCTTGAGAGGTGCGTTATGAACAACAGTCTTGACTCCGTTTTATCCCACAAAGACCTTGCGGGTAGCCATGAAAGTTCACTTTTTGACATACTCCAATTACGCCTCGGGTATATCTGGAGTCCCCTTTTCGCCTAATTTAATTCATTCATATTCCACATTAATTTAAAATCTACCAAGAGACATTTGCAAAACATTCTTTCAAGCGCATGCAAGCACATTATTTTCTTTGTTGACTCCATTTAAGGCATTGGTGATTTATTTGATCATCTTTCGGTTATATATATATTGAGTGTCATTACTATGCTTATCTGCTTTAAATCTTGCATCTTGTTATCTTTTGTTTCCACTGGTTAATTTCAAAGCTCCTAAACAAGTTAATTGATATAACACCATCACACTAAGTAATTAGCCTTAGTAATTTAATAGGGTCTAGCCCCCTTGTCATCGTTAGGAGTAAGCCTAAATGGAGGAGTCAAGAACAAGGCGACAGCCTTGACTCTGTTAGAATAATCAACCCATATTTTACTACCTTAGACATTAATTTAATTACTTTTGTCTTATTTGCCTAGTTCATGTGTCCCACCTTATGCAAGTTGTCATTTACCTATCCATAGTGGTCCAAATTTCCTAATTTGACTCATGTAGCGCTTGGGAAACCTCAAGGAATCAATTCTACTTTATTCCTGGCCTCCTAGGTGCCCTTCTACTTTTTCTGCTTTATTGCTTGCTTTTTCAGTGCTTTAAGGCAATTGAGAAAGTTTAACTAGGTGAGGTGAACTAGTTTTTTTGTCCTCTACATACTCCACTATTTTCTCCTTGGAAAAGAATGTATGAGTTTTCATTCCATCACTCTTTAGCTTTCCTAAGTGCTTTTGCCAATTCGTGAGCTCCATGACTGATTTGGGATCAAGTTTTTGCACCTATGGGGGATTTGCTTATTTTTGGTAAGCCTGCTTTTGACTAGATTTGAATTGCCTCCTCAGGCATTCGAATCCCTTATGTAATTATTTAATGCAACAACCTATTATGTTACAGGGTTCGCTATTGTACACTTATTCAATACAATTTAGTGTTCAGCTCATTATTCAGTCTCTTTTGTGAGTGATTTTGCATGATCAATTGATAATTGTTGTGAGTAAAATTAATCTATCACTGGGTTCAATTTCCACATGGTATCAGAGCCATTGTAGATCAATTTCTCTCCTTCAAAATTATTTTGCAGGTTCGACATCAGTGACTGGGAGCCTTCTATTGACAGCCGGGACAGATTTCTAAGCTATGGATCAATCTTAGAAGATCATCTTGACTCCCTTCAATTTCTTTGAATGGAAAGCAGAGATGGAGATACTGTTGAGAGTGAAAGGCCTCTACAAGGTGACTATGGCAACAGAAGCAGAGCCCAATGCAGCTGCAAAGAAGATAAAATGGCACAATAGGAGGGATGAGGCGTATGGTCTCTTGTGTCTGAGTATTTTCAGAGACCTCCTTTTCCCTCTTGATGGATTGACATCACCGAATGAAGTATGGGAGAAGCTTACTGATCTTTTTGGAAAGACATACGAGATGAGGGGACATCAAATCGAAAATGAGTTGATTTCTCTGAGTCCAAATAGCTTTGAATCCCTGAAACTCTATTTCTCCAAGTTCAAAGCACTTGTTTTGCAGCTGAAATAGTGTGGGATCGAAAAGAAGGATGATCAGATGGTCTTGGCCATTCTCTTGAAGCTTTGCCATGACTATTCAGTGTTTGTTTCGACCTTCTATGCCACAAAACTGATAGCTCGAACCTGGAAGATGCCTAGCCTTACAGATTTCATGGAATCTCTCACACAAGAACAAGACAAGCTGGTGATGATGGGCACCATCAAACCATCCAAAGACCAAGCTCTGGTTGCTAGATATTTGAAGGTGGATTCAAAAAGCAAAAATAAAGCTAAAAAGCCACCTGGGCAAAAGAGAGACAAGAACAAGTCTCCAGAGGAGCCACAAGGTTCCAAGAAGAACTACCAGAAGAAGAAGAATAAAGGAGAAATGAGTAAGTGTGCATACTGCAATAAGGGAAATCACACTGAAAGCTCTTGTATGAAGAAGAAAATAGACATGCTCACCCAACTCCTGGAGAATAATGGCATCTCCCTTCCAAACAGCTCAAAGAAGAGAGAAGGAGGATCAAGTTCAGAAGGCAGAGAGAGAGTTCATGCATTGGTTGCTGGCACATCAAGCTCACCTAGCTTCATCATTGATTCTGGAGCTTCAAGACACATGGTTTCGACCAAGGAGGCATTCTCCTCACTTGACATGTCGAAAGGACCACCTATAGTACTGGGAGATGACTCTCTCACTGAAAGTTTGGGCAAAGGGAGGATTGATCTTGATCATGGTCAGTTTAGCAATGTGTTGTATGTGCCTGGTCTTGCCTCCAACCTCTTGTCAGTGTACCAGATGACTCACACTGGGTCTCCAAAGAAATTCATATTCTCCCCTGATGAATTTGATATCACAGAGATCTCAAGTGGTAAATTCATTGCAAAAGGAGTTGCAAATCATGCTCAAAAGGTATACATGTTCTCACACTTCCTACCCTACTCAAACCCCTCTGCTCTTCTGATTCATGCTAATGAGGCAAGAAAGCTTTGGCATGAAAGATTTGGCCACCTAAATTACAAGTATCTTTATGATCTTAGTGAAAAAGAGATGGTCATAGGGTTTCCCAAGATAAAATTTTCCAAAGGAGTCTGCCAAGGTTGTATCCTAGGAAAACACCCAGAGCACAAATTTGAGAGAGCTAGTCATGAGAGAACCTCTGCACCCCTTGATCTGATCCACAGTGATGTTGCTGGCCCATTCCCTCATATGTCCATGAGTCAGGACAAATATGCATTGACTTTCATACATTACTTTTCCAGGTATTGCTGGGTTTACTTCTTGAAACACAAGTCTAAAGTTGTTGGTCTCTTCAAAGTCCTTAAGGCTTTGGTTGAAAACCAGTATGGGAGGAAACTCAAGGTCCTCAGATCTGACATGGTGGTGAGTATGTCAAATATGAGTTTATTAATTATTGTGCAGATGCAGGTATTCAGATGCAACATTCTATCCCTTACACACCACAACAGAATGGTGTTGCTGAGAGGAAGAACAGATCACTGAAGGAGATGGCAACATGCATGATGGAGGCCAAAACTTTGCCACCAAAGTACTGGGCTGAAGCGATAAACTGTGCAGCCTATATCCAGAATAGGGTTCCTCATAAACAGCTTGAAGGTATGACTCCTTTTGAAGCATGGAGTGGGCACAAGCCAGATGTGACCCATTTCAGGATTTTTGGCTCAAGGGCTTGGGCTAGAATTCCAACTGAAAAGAGGAAGGATTTGCAGCCCCAAAGACAAGAGTGCCTATTTTTTGGGTACTCTGAAGATTCAAAAGGGTACAAGCTGATAAATTTGAGCACAAACAAATCCTTTATTGAAAGGTGTGTTCAGTTTCAAGAAGAACCCCTTGCAGCAGTGGAAGTTGGAGAAGCCTCTTCACCACCTGAACCTCTGAAAGTAAGTGAAGAGTTTGCTGAACATGCTGATTCTAATATGTCTGATAGTGATGATTTTATTGCAGACCCTAACAGCCCTACAAGGCCAAAATGGGAATCCAAGACACTACATGCAGCAGGAGAGCTAGCTGGGGATCCCAATGACCCAAGGAGGACTAGATCTCAATTTGAGAGTGATCTATGCATGAAGGATCCCATGTTTGCTGAGAAATGCTATTTGATGGTGGAATCTGATCCTCAAACATATGAAGAAGCAGTAGGAGATCCAAGATGGCAAGCAGCCATGAAGGAAGAGTTCATCTCACTCTAGAAGAGCAACACATGGGAGCTAGTGGATCTTCCCCCAGGGAGAAAGTTAGTTCAGTGTAAGTGGGTCTACAAGACCAAATTTGCTACTAATGGTTCACCTCTGAAGTACAAGGCCAGATTGGTAGCCAAGGGCTACTCATAGGTTCATGGCATATATTACAATGAGACCTTTGCACCAGTGGCAAAGATGGACTCCATCAGGCTAGCCTTAGCCATTACAACCTCAAAGCAATGGGAGGTACATCACATCGATGTAAAATGTGCCTTCCTGAATGGAGATCTCACTGAAGAGATATATATGCATCAGCCTCAAAGATTTTCTACTGACCCTTCTCTTGTGTGCAGGTTGAGAAAGTCATTGTATGGGCTAAAGCAAGCCCCCAGGGCTTGGTATGCCAAGATTGATAGCTTCTTGCTATCACTGAATTTTGTTCGGTGAAAATCAGATCCAAATGTCTATTTGAAGTTAATTAATGGTTCATTAATGATCATTGTGTTATATGTTGATGACCTCCTCATTACAGGAAGCTCACAGGCTGAGATTGCTTCCCTAAAAGGAGCTATGAACCAAGCCTTCTCCATGACAGATTTGGGGCTCTTAAGTCAGTTTCTGGGGCTTGAGATTGCTCAAACCAAAGCTGGAATCAAGGTGCACCAGTCCAAATATGCCTTGGACTTGCTGAACAAATTCATAATGAAGGATTTCAAAGCAAGCAAAACTCCTTTCCTTTCAGGAGTGAAGCTGGAAGAAGCTGATTCTTCACCTATGGTAAACAATACACTATATAGGCAATTGATTGGATGTTTATTGTATCTGACACATACTAGACCTGATATTTCTTATGCAGTAAGTGTGGCTTCTAGATACATGGATCAGCCTCATGAGATCCATTGGAAAGCAGCCAAAAGGATCCTTAACTTTGTTCAGGGAACAAGGACACATGGGATCTTCTACAAAGCAAAATCTGATCTTGATTTGATTGGATTTAATGACAGTGATTGGGTAGGTGATAGCACAGACAGAAAATCCACATTAGGATATGTGTTCATGCTTGTAGAAGGGCCAATCAGCTGGTCAAGCAAGAAACAGAGTGCCATTGCACTCTCATCTATAGAAGCAGAGTAAGAGGAGTTGTTAATGCAGCAACTCAATGTTTATGGTTGCACGGATTACTTGGAGAGTGTGGCTTCGAATCAGAGTACTCAACTACCATCTACTATGATAACCAGAGTACCATTCGAATTTGCAAAGATCTAGTTCAGAAGCAGAGAACCAAACACATTGAGATCCATATGCACTACATCAGAGAGCTTGTGCATGATGGCACCATTCACCTACTCTTCTGTTCATCTTCAGAACAAGTAGCTGATATCTTCACCAAAGAATTTTGTGAGAATACCTTCAGCAATCTCAAATCACTGCTGGGGATTTCTGATTATGCTGTGAAGCATGAGTGAAGACAAGATTTCCAAATTTTTTTTTACAATCCATGTTTAAGGGAGGATTTTCCCATGTGGTTTTTGCCTCTTTCCTTGGTTGTATGGACATGCAGTATGTAAAGGGTGACTAAGCCTTGTTGCTAGGCCCTATAATTTTCTGATATATTACTCATAAGTCAGGCTTAAGGGGGGGTGTTAGAATAATCAACCCATAGTTTACTACCTTAGACATTAATTTAATTATTTTTGTCTTATTTGCCTAGTTCATGTGTCCCACCTTATGCAAGTTGTCATTTACCTATCCATAGTGGTCCAACTTGCCTAATTTTACTCATGTAGCACTTGGGAAAACTAAAGTAATCAATTTTGCTTTATTCCTGGCCTCCTAGGCACTCTTCTTCTTTTTCTGCTTTATTGCCTGTTTTTTCAGTGCTTTAAGGCAATTGGGAAAGTTTGACTAGGTGAGGTGAACTAGTTTTTTGTCCTCTACATCCTCCACTCTTTTGTCCTTGGAAAAGAATGTATGAGTTGTCATTCCATCACTCTTTAGCTTTCCTAAGTGCTTTTGCCAATTCGTGAGCTCCATGACTGATTTGGGATCAGCTTTTTGCACCTATGGGGGATTTGCTTATTTTTGGTAAGCCTGCTTTTGACTAGATTCAAATTGCCTCCTCATGCATTCAAATCCCTTATGTAATTATTTAATGCAGAAACCTATTATGTTACATGGTTGGCTATTGTACACTTATTCAATACACTTTAGTGTTCAGCTCATTATTCAGTCTCTTTTGTGAGTGATTTTGCATGATCAATTGATAATTGTTGTGAGTAAAATTAATCTATCACTGGGTTCAATTTCCACAGACTCAAGAATTTCCCTTAAGGACACATTGAGTGGCTTGAATATTTCTGCCACGTAACCCAGGTGTGTGAAAGGCGGCAACATGACCATATCTCTCATGCTAAAACTTGTTGGTCTCATTGGCATGTGACAGGAGTGCATTCCCTTAATAGTAGCGGAGGAAGTGAGATAATTTGTACATTCTTGAATCATGGTTAGCATAACCCACTACCACCACTTGGCCTGTAGAGAATTATGATATCTGCACTATATTTGGAGAAAATGTTACTCTCTTGGATTCACCAGTGTGTTTCATTTGATACAATGAGAGTAGGTTCGCTACTATATCAGGAACAAATAACACATTGTTGAAGTACCCATCTTCAAGATCAATCTTGCCAATCCCTTTGGCTTGGATTTCTAAATCATCACCCATTATAATGGATGGACCACTATAAGGATGTAGGACCGAGAAGGAATCTTTCATGGAGATCATGTTCCTAGAGGCACCTGAATCTATGATGAAGGAGGAATATCTTGAAGAACCTGCAACCAAAGCATGGCACCACTCTTTCTTGTCTGAGCCTGAACCACCATCTTTCTTCCTTCCACCTTCTAGAAGGGAATGTTTTTCTTCTCAAGCAGATGCACTATCATTTCTATGGTATTTTTCATGCAAGCACTCTCTGGATTCCACCCCTTGTTACAATAAGTCCATTTGTTCTTCTATATATTGTTCTTGTCCTTGTCCTTGCTAGGATTCGAACCTCCTATTATCACCCAATAATTCTCCTATGGTTGTACTAGGAGATCAATGGGGCAACCAATTTAAAACCAATATTTAGACTGTATTATGGTCTATTCAACCAGAGAGGGAACTCTCTTTGTCACAAGAACATTCACATAAACATTTGACTTTAAAGAAGCATTCAGAAGGCTAGATATCTGAGGAGAACAAGATATTTATAGATTTAAAGATGGTAAAACATACAAACAAGAAGTACCATTAGAAAATGGAGTCACAACCTGAATCTTGCATGGAGGTCATGTTCCTAGAGGCACCTGAATCTATGATGAAGGAGGAATATATTGAAGAACCTGCAACCAAAGCATGGCACCACTCTTTCTTATCTGAGCTTGAACCACCATCTTTCTTCCTTGCACCTTCTGGAAGGGAATGTTGTTCTTCTCAAGCAGTTGCACCATCATGTCTATGGTATTTTTCATGAAAGAACTCTCTGGATTCCACCCCTTGTTACAATAAGTGCATTTTTTCTTCTCTTTATTCTTCTTGTCCTTGCCCTTGCTAGGATTCGAACCTCCTATTATCACCCAATAATTCTCCTATGGTTCTACTAGGATATCAATGGGATAACCATTTCAAGCCAATATTTAGATTGTATTCTAGCCTATATAGTCAGAGAGGGATCTCTCTTTGTCACAAGAACATTCACATAAACATTTGACTTTAAAAAAGTATTTAGAAGGCTAGATATATGAGGAGAACAAGATATTTATAGATTTAAAGATGGTAAAACATAAAAACAAGAAGTACCATTGGGAAATGGAGTCACAGCCTGAAACATTCAAGGGTTTTACAGGGATAATGAGTGGTGATTTTCCTTTGTAATATGAGGAAAAATGGGTGTCATATTTAGTCAAATATCTTCAAGTGGTAGTAAGATAAAGGAGAAAGATCCCAGTGAGGCAAGAGGCACCTATCTATGGATGAATATCTTGCACCACCTTTAGAAGAGGAAACAATAGAGGCTAATAACTGAAATAGAGCACCTAACAGAGGGTGAATTCTAAATCAGTCATCATGAAAACATCACAAATGCAATATATGATGTGAGGAGTTCTTAACAAAACAAATTCTTCACATACAAATAGAAAGCATTAGCATAAACTTACACAAATGAGAATGATCCAAACAGGAAACACAAACTGAACATGAACATTGTCATGAATCTCAGAAACACAAAAGAATATTTCTCATTACCACTTACAAGAAAGTTTGCAAAGATACAATCCAAGAACATAAGGCTTATGAATGGAAGATCCAACCCGTTCTACCTCTATTGAGGTTACATTTATAGTGCTATGGGATCCCGATACCAACATCGAAACAAAGCCAAATTCAGTTACAAAAATTGGGAATCAATCTTGAATCATTATTGCAAATCCTAACAACTTTGAGGTGGCACATTCGCCATGATTGATACATAAAACATGAAATATGGAATAACATGCATGATGGATTAAAAATGACAATGTGGTGTCTGGGACACAAGCTCATATGATCAAAAAGATATTCCAGAGCACCTCCAATGGTTTTGTTGTCCCAGATGAAATCTGCATATTTGAATTTATCCATGCTTCATCTCTATTCCACACATGAACCTATCTTCTTCCTCCTCGTACATTTTTATTGTGAAATCATTATGTTCTTAGATAAAAAATCTGCCATGATCTACGCCATCCAAGGTGTTGGGTATCTAAGATTTTTCAGCCCCAAACTATTTTATCTCTCATGCATGTTTCGACTGTGAAATCCACACCAACCGAAGATCTGGCTCTCTCAATATAATGGCCATTGGAGCAAGTGGGTCCTACCTATTTTACATCCCCGAACTAATTTATCTCTTGTGCACCTTTCGGTTGCGAAATTCACATCGACTGTAGACATGGGTTGCTCGTAGATCTAGGCCATCGGAACATGAGGCTCATACCGAATCCCGTAAATTTTCATTTTGATTTTTCTCCGTGCAA
Organism: Pseudotsuga menziesii; assembly: GCA_001517045.1. NCBI lineage: Eukaryota > Viridiplantae > Streptophyta > Pinopsida > Pinales > Pinaceae > Pseudotsuga > Pseudotsuga menziesii. The sequence continues at coordinate 214,368 of LPNX010778470.1, read as the reverse complement.
GTTCATCTTGCAGAATTATGTTTAGACCTATATAAAAGACTACTTTAAATCTTTGTCGTTCAATTTTTAAGGGACTACCACATTCCACATATTTCAACTTATGCTTTTATCCGCAAATGTTGGATCAGTGGAATTGTAATCTGTCATAGATTCATCCCCGATCAAATCTCCTCCATGAAAACATGTCACCCTTTAAGTGATTCCACTGAGATGGAAATTCACTTTCTATGCACAAGTTAGATCAGTGAAATGAATTTCCACCATTGAGTTGATTCATTCTTAGATCATTGGCATTGAAATATGAATCATCTACACCATTCCACTGGTTAAAGAAATTTACTTCTCCCTGCATGTTAAAACAAAGAAACTCCTAAGAACCATAGATCTATCTACATCTTTTCATACAATGGACCACCATGTTTGCAAGTTAGCCTACTACTACCCAAAGAAAAATTCCTCAATCCTATGTAGTTAGGCCCATCGTTTCCTGTCACCATGCAACTTGGAACAAACTTTTCTCAATTACACACCTTTGCAAAGCTGAAAACCAGAATATTTTCAATTGTTTTGCATTTCCAACCTAGAAATGACCCTTCTAGATGCCCGTAGAAACTCATTAATCATCCTTAAAGGTGATATGATAAGGATTTTTCCAGACCTTATTCCTCCTTTCACTAGCCTTACTCCCCTGCCAACTATTTAGCCCAAGATAGTGCTAACACATTTGCAAAAAATCTTCAAATTTTAGCACAGGTGCTAACAACGACTCCAAATCGGGGATGTTATCCTCCTTGTGAGGTATAAAATAACTCCATAGACCAAATTCCTGGCCTACTGGGATGGTCCCAATATTTCTTGAAACCCTCAAAATTTTTCCTAGTGCCTGTACCTTCAAATTTTCCTGAAAAGAAAAACCAAATGACAACTCTCTTGGGGACCTTAATGCCTTCACCTGAGGATTTAAGTCTATCAGAGAGTTGTCCACACATGTAATGTTAAAATAAATGGTATATATAATGACATGGAATTGAACTTGCTTTACAAAAAATAGTGTTTGAGGAGTCTCCCATTTACAGGAGCTCCAGATACCAGACCTCCCTCCATTTCTTCCAATATGTAGGCATTCTTTCCTCTGAAAGTTGAAATATTGTAAGGACCTTTCCACAAGTGATAAAACTTACCATGCTTCCCTTTCTCTTCATTATTTACATCCCACATCAAAACTACATCCCCCAATTGGAAATCCTGAGGCTTTGTCCTCCTGTCAAAGATATCTTTCATTTTCTCCTAAAATTTTTGTGTTCTGTCAAACATTTGCTCACTTTGTTGTTGTAGTTCGATCAATTGATACATCCTCCTTTGAGTCAGATGGGTTTCATTTTCCTCTTCCTGTAGCAACTTAATCACTGGAAAGCTCAGGGAACTAGTAAAAATTACCTCAGAACCAGAAACCATCTGGATTGGTGAGGTTCCAATGGACTTCTTTACACTGATTCTGCCAGCCCACAAAGCATGAATCAATTTTGTGTGTCAGTCCTTCTTGTTGTCCTGCAACAAATTTTTGATGATTCTCATTAGGCTCTTGTTTGAATAGGGTTCCAGCTCATTTCCCTATGGATAGTAGGTTGTGGAATGTGCCAACTGTATGTGATATTTGAAGTAGAACTCCACCATGTTTTTTGACTTGAATGCAGTAGCATTGTAAGTGATTATCTTCTTGGTGTTATCCCTAAAGTTGAACCTAGACTACAAGGGTTCAAGCTTAAAGAAATATTTAAAAATAATTCAATAAAATCAAAATCAAAACTGAATTGGTATGTAATCAAAGATATAGGAAAAATCACATAACCATTTAAAGATCTGTATGACATAAAATGGAATACAAAATTCAATAACAAGGGAACTACGAGCACGAATTTATGGAATGAATATGACTCTGTCACTAAAGGTTTGAAAGATAACTATATTTCATTACAAGAATCATGTAGTGAATTTTATTTGACCACACATAGGATAAATCATAAAAAACACAATTCATAAAAATACAAAATCAGCTCGTAACCATAATCATATCAAAGTAGAACCTGTATTGAAGATGCAGAAAGTTTAATATCATACAGTATACAAAAAATTTGATTCCCATCTTCGATTGCCACCACCCTTCATATCTAGCTACTATCCCTTATATACAAAACTTCTGAGTTTTTTGGGATAATTATCAGATCCTATTTTTATGGATCGAATTTCTTCAAAAATAAAAAAGTCGATCTCTTAAAACTGTCTACCTTAATTATCTGGAGCTCATTCTGATTTTCTGCCTGAATAATTGGATCTAGAATTAATACACTTTGCCATTTGGTATTTTTGTTGACACACGGGCTTCTTTGATGCTTGAACTCGGTTTCAGGATTTAATACTTAAAAGATCATACGCTTAAATCACAGATCCTCTGACTCATGCCAGCCATCTCAGTAATTCCACCGACATTGTCACTGATAGGTCCATATGCATCAATGGCCAATCTAGTTGCTATTGTACTAAGCATGCCCAAAGTCGCTACTGCAATACCATACATGGCAGCCAAACTAAAACTGACAAAAATGCCTACTACAATTGCAAATATGGGAATAATAACAAATTTGTATCCCAAATCCAACCCAAATATAACATTAGTTACTGCTCCAGTCCTGCATCAATCGACAACATCTTGGACAGGGCTGTAAGTATTAGTTGTGTAATACTCTGTGACAAAACCAATAACAAGGCTAGCCCACAAACCAATAGCAACGCAGAAGAAAAGCTCCCAGTTCTTTACAACCTTCTGGGCACCAAAATTGAAAATGGTGAAGGATGAAGGCAATGCAACTAAACTTACAACAGCAATGCCAATGGTCATCAATACTATGGAGATAATAAGCTGCTTTTTCAATGCAGGCTCAATTTCCTTCATAGCCTTGATCTCAAATATGTCAGTCGCAAAGAGGGTTGTGATTAAGCAAGCAATGATACCCATTGAACTAATGAGCAAGGGATAGCACATGGCATTAAAGTCATGAGTGTTTCCAAATGATGATATGGATGCAACAACCAGAGCTGCACATGAAACTTCAGCATAGGACCCAAATAAATCTGATCCCATACCAACAATATCTCCAACATTTTCACCGATATTATCATCAATGATAGTTGGGTTGCGTGGATCATCTTCAGGAATGTTTCGTTCAACCTTGCCAACAAGATCTGCACCTACATCTGCTGCTTTGGTGTAAATACGACCACCTACTCTGCCAAATAGAGCCATGGAAGAACCCCCAAGACCATAACCAGTAATTGCTTCAAAAAGACCCTCCCAGTCACCACCATAGTACAACTTAAAAATATTAATGGTAACATAAAGGACCAATAGTCCATTTACAGCAAGCAAAAATCCCATCACAGCACCAGATCGAAAAGCAGTAATGAAATCTTTCCCGACTCCTTTCCTGGCTTCTAGTGTTGTTCTTGCATTTGCAATTTTCATTCCAAGATAGCCAGAGAAACAAGCTGTCAAATAACCAAGCAAGAAAGATATTGTTCAAGGAAAATATCAAAGAAAACTTTAAAGTAGATATTGGGTGCCTTGTTCTTCTGAGTAATAATCTAGGATTTCTGGAAAACAAACCTTCTATCCTCATTAATAATGGATGTTCTTTTTTTTAATTGCAATATTTTCTGGAAACTCTTCCCAATTCAAAAATCTGTCCAAAGCATCCTTTGAAATGGTGGATGGTTATATATTCAAGAAAAATGGGATTTAATGTATTCAACTACAATGCATGCTTGAAGATTGAAATCTTTGGCTCAAACTCATCTAAGACAAATCCCATTCAAAAGGAAAGAGGTCATAAACTGCAGCAATAAGAAATGCCAATACTAAGACTTGACAACTTTTCTTCCTTAAGCAATTTACATTGGTGCTTTGAACTAAAACATGAAACTCATATCATTTGTTGATACTAGTCTTTGAAAACTCAGTGTTTAGGATGAGCTTCTCTCTTTGATTTGTCACCTTGCTTCTCAATTCTCGTTGAGTGCTTATGTGGATCCTTCTTGGCATCTTGCTACGAGAATTGGGGCATATATTATAATGTCGATATTGAACAATGCTGCTTGAAACTTCACACAGAGTCTTGGCACTTGGACATTCATTGTGTAAAAGCATTTGTCTAAAAAAAATTTAGTGGGATAAATATGGTGACAACATCTGGCTCTGGCTGGGGATGGCATGCTCCCTATGAGCTGCCAAGAACAAGTAGACCTGTGCCTTTCCAATGAAACCATGTCTGATATCTACACCCTGTCCTTCCTGCCATTCATTGCTTTGAAAATGAAAATAAGAAATACCAGTGCCTTGTTTCCATTGGGCTAGAGTATTTTTATCTTATTCCTAACCTATTTCAAACTTTGAAAAGCCGCTCTTCTTATACTGCAAAAGCAAATTGCAAATTCAAACTACTCATACTACAAACTTAAGGAACTGCTTGAAGCATCAAGCTTATTTATTTACAACTCCCATTCTAATCATCTGCTTTCTTTTGATTAGGTAGAATCATGCTTCCAATGAATCCATACAAATATTTGAATAACTGGTAAATCTTCTGATCTGGAGATGATGAATAAAGGAGCCCATGGAATATCAAAATTCATTTCAAAAGAAGAGAAAAGCAAACCTTCATTTGAAAAAAACAATCTGACATTTGAGTTGCTCAAAGACTCCATATAATCAACAAATGGATCAGTGAAGCTACAAAGAAATACCTCTTGCTGTTGTTTAAGTTGAAAATCAAAATATCTTTTTCTGTCCTCTTCCTCATAATGGCTGCCACTTTTAGCTACCTGCAAATCTATACATGGCTGCAGATTGATTTTTTTGCTAATCATAGGTTGTTTCATATTTTCTGCAAATCTAGTTTGAAACATGATGAATGCAGGCCTACTAAATTGCAAATATGGCTGCTCAATGTCTTCTACGGATTTAGCATGGTTGATTTCCACACAATGTTGTTCCTCATCAAAATTTGATTCATAGTTGTCATACATCTGTTGGATGCTCCTCAAATCAACAAAAGGTGATGTAGGGATCTGCTCTTCTTCATCTGAATACTCATCATAGATTGGCATATCTTCAGAGTGAATCGGTTGATGCTGATCCCAATCTAGAACTTCAATGTATTCATCATAAAATGGGGCATTCTGATCGATTTCTAAAGATGAATATTTCTGTTCTATGATGCTATCATCAACTTTAATATCAGAATTTTGAAAAATTAATTGTTGTAAAACAGAATTAGAGGAAGATAATAGATCTTCTTCCTTCTTCATAGCATAACCACTAGTTTCATCTTTACTACTAGAAGAATCTACTACTAAACCTTGAATATATAATGCATATCCCCTACAACAATGCTCAAAAAGACACTTAGCTGGGTAAATCCTCTTACAATATGAATAAAAAGCATCATGAAAATATTTCAAAGAGGAAATACTAGAAGCAAGAAGAGTTCTGTACCATTGTCTTGCACAACCATCTAATGAATACATAAACATTTTCATCAATACATATTCATGATGTATACTGAGCTGATCCATGCATTGATGAAATTTAATTACATGATATGCCATATTGTCCTCTTCCTTTTCTCTGAATTCGGAAGAAAATCTCCCCATTCGTCCATGATAGGTACTGTATTTGGAAAGCCAGGAAAAACTGAGAAATTGAACAGAGCAAATCTCTATGCCAAAATAGTATCAAAACCCTTTGACATCTTGGAATTGTAAAATCACCTCTGGATTCTTCAAACATGGAGTCTCCTGGTGAATAAATCTGTAGTCAAACTAGTGTCCTACTCATGTCCACCATCAAGATCTAGATCTGATCGTTGTCATTCTTTCCTGGGGAAGATATCTTCACTCCTTCGTCCCTGGAAATGGCGCCAGAAGATGTTATCTCTAAAGTTGAACCTAGACTATAGGGGTTCAAGCTTAAAGAAATCTTTAAAAATAATTCAATAAAATCAAAATAAAAACTGAATTGGTATGGAACTATGAGCACGAATTTATGGAATGAATATGACTCTGTCACTAAAGGTTTGAAAGATAACTATATTTCATTACAAGAATCATGTAGTGGATTTTATTTGACCACGCATAGGATAAATCATAAAAAGCACAATTCATAAAAATACAAAATCAGCTCGTAACCATAATCATATCAAAGTAGAACCTGTATTGAAGATGCAGAAAGTTTCATATCATACAGTATACAAAAAATTTGATTCCCATCTCCAATTGCCACCACCCTTCATATCTAGCTACTATCCCTTATATACAAAACTTCTGAGTTTTTTGGGATAATTATCAGATCCTATTTTTATGGATCGAATTTCTTCAAAAATAAAAAAGTCGATCTCCTAAAACTGTCTGCCTTAATTATCTGGAGCTCATTCTGATTTTCTGCCTAAATATTGGATCTAGAATTAATACACTCTGCCATTTGGTATTTTTGTTGACACATGGGCTTCTTTGATGCTTGAACTCGGTTTTAGGATTTATACTTAAAAGATCATACGCTTAAATCACGGATCCTGTGACTCATGCCAACTATCTCAGCGATTCCACCGACATTGTCATTGATAGGTCCATATGCATAAATGGCCAATCCAGTTTCTATTGTATTGAGCATGCCCAAAGCCGCTATTGCAATACCATACATGGCAGCCAAACTAAAATTGACAAAAATGCCTATTGCAATTGCAAATATGGGAATAATAACAGATTTGTATCCCAAAGCCAACCCAAATATAACATTAGTTGCTGCTCCAGTCCTGCATGAATCGACAACATCTTGGACAGGGCTGTAAGCATTACTTGTGTAATACTCTATGACAAAACCAATAACAAGGCTAGCTCACAAACCAATAGAAACGCAGAAGAAAAGCTCCTAGTTCTTTACAACCTTCTGGGCACCAAAATTGAAAATGGTGAAGGATGAAGGAAATGCAACTAAACTTACAACAACAATGCCAATGGTCATCAATACTATGGAGATAATAAGCTGCTTTTTCAATGCAGGCTCAATTTCCTTCATAGCCTTGATCTCAAATATGTCAGTTGCAAAGAGGGTTGTGATTAAGCAAGCAATGATACCCATTGAACTAATGAGCAAGGGATATCACATGGCATTAAAGTCATGAGTGTTTCCAAATGATGATATGGATGCAACAACCCGAGCTGCACAAGAAACTTCAGCATAGGACCCAAATAAATCTGATCCCATAGTAGCAATATCTCCAACAATGCCACTGATATTATCAGCAATGACAGCTGGGTTGCGTGGATCATCTTCAGGAATGTTCCGTTCAACCTTGCGAACAAGATCTGCACCTACATTTGCTGCTTTGGTGTAAATACCACCACCTACTCTGCCAAACATGGCCATGGAAGAACCCCCAAGACCATAACCAGTAATTGCTTCAAAAATACCTTCCCAGTCATCGCCATAGTACAACTTGAAAAGATTAATGGTAACATAAAGGACCAACAGTCCATTTGCAGCAAGCAAAAATCCCATCACAGCACCAGATCGAAAAGCAATAATGAAAGCTTTCTCGACTCCGTTCCTAGCTTCTAGTTTTGTTCTTAGATTTGCAATTTTCATTCCAAGGTAGCCAGAGAAACAAGATGTCAAAGAACCAAGCAAGAAAGATATTGTTCAAGGAAAATATCAAAGAAAACTTTAAAGTAGATATTGGGTGTCTTGTTCTTTTGAGTAATAATCTAGGCTTTCTGGCAAACAAACCTTCTATCGTCATCAATAATGGATTTTATTTGTTTTAATTGCAATATTTTCTGGAAATTCTTCCCAATTCAAAAATCTGTCCAAAGCATCCTTTGAAACGAGGGATGGTATATTCAAGAAAAATGGGCTTTATTGTATTCAACTATAATGCATGCTTGAAGATTGAAATCTTTGGCTCAAACTCATCTAAGAAAAATCCCATTCAAAAGGAAAGAGGTCATAAACTACAGCAATAAGAAATGCCAACACTAAGACTTGACAACTTTTCTTCCTTAAGCAATTTACATTGGTGCTTTGAACTAAAACATGAAACTCATATCATTTGTTGATACTAGTCTTTGAAAACTTAGCCTTTAGGACGAGCTTCTCTCTTTGATTTGTCACCTTGATTCTCAATTCTTGTTGAGTGCTTGTGTGGATCCTTCTTGGCATCTTGCTATGAGAATTGGGGCATATATTATAATCTCGATATTGAACAATGCTGCTTGAAACTTCACACAGAGTCTCGGAACTTGGACATTCATTGTGTAAAAGCATTTGTCTAAAAAAAATTTAGTGGGATAAATATGGTGACAACACCTGGGAATGCCAAATCTCGACAGAATATGCTCCTCCAGAAGATGTATAATCACTATCTTAGTGGTGTGTCTTGTGGGGATGGATTTGATCAATTTAGTGAAATAGTAAGTGGTAGTGATGATCCAGTTGTGTTTTCCTAAGTAATATGGGTCTATTTCTCCAAAAAAATCCAATCCCCATTGCTGGAAAGGGGCCTCAACATGAATGGGCTTCAGAGGAAATGGCAGAAGCTTCCTCCCTTCAAAGATCTGACATTTGTGGCAGGAAACAACTTTCTTGTGAGTATCAGAGAAGACATTGGGCTAATAAAATCCTTCCCTCATGATCTTTTTCACAGTGGCCTTCCAATAGTGATGACCTCCACATTCTCCTCCTTGGAATTCTTCAATGAGATTATTTTCCTCCTGCTCATTTACATAGTTCAACATCGCCCCTCCTGGTTCTTTCCAATACAATTTTCCATCTATGATGCAAAACCTTAATGCTTTATGCTTGAGAAATCTAGCCCTTTTTCTGTCCATGACCTTTGGAGCTTGTAGATGTTGTAACAAGAAGATGATGTTAGTGTACCATGGGGATGAGAGGAAATGCTTAGATATTGGAGGATTAGGATGTCAGTTAGTATTTTTCTCTTATGCACACAATTCAACAATCATTTGTAGGTTGAGAGCATCATAATTAGATTGTGCCATGAGCTTGGTTAGTCCCTGGCCTTTAATCAGTTTTGTGGGATTGATCTCCAAGTCATATTCAAGAAGTACTGCTATCCATTTTCCCTTGCTACCTTCAGGTTTTGGTTGGGTTAGGATATCCTTTACAACACTGGTGGGAACATGGGAGATAATGTGAGAATGCAGGATGTACACTCAGAACTCCTTTAAATCCTACACCAAAGCATAAGCCTACTTCTCTAGGATTTTTTATTTCAGAGGATCATCCCTCAAGTTTTTGATATGAAAAGAAATGGGCTGCTCATGCCCCTGATGATTCTTCTGTAGCAATACCCCTACCACTGTGTGCTCTGAGGAAAATGAGAAGATGAGGAAATATATAGAAAAATCAGGGCTTGCAAGGACATGTGCTTTAGAGATATCTTTCTAGATATCATCAAAGGACTGTTTCGCTTCAGGTGTCCACTTGATCTCTGTATCCTTTCCCAGCATGTTGGTTATACATCTCACTATTTCAGAAAATGCAGCAATGAATCTTCTCAGAAAATTAACCTTCCCCAGAAAGGACTGAACCTCAACTTTATTCCAAGGAAGCTCAATTTTATGAATCCCCTCAACCCTCTTTGGATCTATCCTGATTCCTTCCTGAGAAATTATGTTCCATAGGAGCTTCCCTTCCTTCATGGAAAAGAATGACTTCTTCATATTCAGGGAGATGTCGAACTTTCTACATTTTCTGAACATTCTCAGCAGGTGAGCGACATGTTCTTCATTAGATTTCAAAAAGACAGTGATGTCGTCCAGATAGATGACTAGAATTTTGTCCTTTTTGTCAGCAAAATCTATTTCCATGGCCCACTGGAAGGTTTCCCCTTCCTTCATGATTCCAAATGACATCTTTGCATACATGAATGTGCCCTAGGGTGTCGTGAAGGTTGTCTTCTCTTGGTATTCTGGTTGCACCATGATCTAATTATATCCTGAGAATCCATCCAAGGTGGAGATCCTTTGGGAACCCACTACCTTTTGCAAGATATGGTCCATTTAATGAAGGGGGTAATGATCTTTCAAAGAAACTCTATTCAAGTTCCTAAAGTGAATGCATATCCTTATTTCCCCATTCTTCTTCCTAACGAGGACAATATTTTCCACCCAGTGTGAGAATTTGAGGGCCACAATGATTTTGGCCTCACATATATTCTTGATCTCCTTTTCCACAAGGGGCAGCAGCTTGGGGTTCATTCTCCTCAATTTTTGCTTGAAAGGAATCTCATCCTTTTTTATTGGTATAGTGTGCTAGATTATACTTGTGTCATAATCCTTGAGATCACTATAGCTCCAAGCAAAAACATTTGAGTGTCATTTCATCAGTGAGATGTATTTGTGTTTAGCCTTGAGTGAGAGGGTTCTTGATATTTTGTTGAACTTGGGATGATATTTTGTCCCAATATTTACATCTTCCACATCTTCACAACTAGGGACCAGTTGAGGCTCTTTAGAAACATCATTTGTATCAAAGAATTTTTCTAAAGGGACAAGACCTCTGTAGATAGAGTTACCTTTGAGTTGGAGGATTTCCTTGCCATAAATATTGTTTAGATACATTTTATTTCCTTCAACCTCCTGCAACTATGGCTCCCAAGTTTCCTCAGTTTCGCCACCATCAACATCTTCAATAGGAATAACACCCTCATCTCATGGTTCTTCTTTGGGAGCAACAATTTGGATTTGCAAAGGTTCCTAGGCAGGAGAAGCCTCCTTTAGAAGCCCATTCTCTTCATCAATATTAAACCCATCAAACTCCCTAGAGAGAGTGAGGAAGTTTTGGATCTTATTGTCATCTTTGAAAAATTGCCAACTCTTGACATTATTGGGGACAAAGGTCCTGTGCCTAAATTCAACTTCATATTTTCCGTTAGGGTGCATGGGGACCTTGAAACAAATAGCAGAAGTGGCCAGGGAATCAGCTTTACAATTTTGTAGTCTGTGGATCAGATTAAAATTGTTTTTTTCAAAACATTGTATGAGGTCCTAGGCAACATTTCTGTATCTTCTCATCCTAGGATGTCTGGCCTGATACTCACATGTCATTTTTTAATTAATAGGTCAGAGTCTTCATGTATCACTACCCTCCTGACTTGGAAGTCCTTCAATGTTTGAATCACTAAAATCATATCCTCATACTCTGCCTCATTTTTCTTGCAATCAAAGGAAATTTTGTAAGAGTAATTCAAAGCTCTCCCCCTCAGGGTTTCACCCACACTCCAACTCTTACCCCTTCCTTGTATGCTACCCCATCGAAACTCACATCTCACACTCCCTCCAGTTCTTTCAGAGTAGGAACAAAGGCAACATTTTGTGGACTGGAAATATCTTTGCCTCCTTCTGTGAAGAAAATAGTATATCCCATCTCCATGTCCAGTGAATATATGGGTTGATTGTGTGGCCTCTCAGTGTTGGCACCATGTATGTCAACTTTTGTTCTTTGAAAATCATTCTCTATACTCCAAAGATAGGTATGGTGGCATAGGACATGTCCATTTGGAGAGGAACCTAGGAACCTATTTCGGTCCAAGTGGACCTCAATTGGGGAATCAAGGAGGGGTTAATTTTATTGCTTGCATGAAAACAATGATGAAATTGGAATCAAAGATACACGACACCGGTTTTCTAATTAGTCCTACCACGCATCTATTTCCCCTTGCAGGTCACACGGGAATTCATGGCGTAAGTAGTATGATTAATTTTGAATTGAAAATATGGAATAATGTGAAATAATATAAAAGTATACAATCTTGCATGTCAATACTAAACTAGAACAGAAACAAGGCGAAACAATGTAAAATATAACACGAATGCGAATCCCTGAAAAGAGCCTATTAGAAAAGATTTCTATTTTTATTAGCAGCAATTACAATATCAGAAAACTAAAATTAATCCATTTGGTCCTTATACGGAATGAGACCAAAGGTTTACAAATTGTGAAATTTTAAAATTTCGGGAAGACGGAGACCCCATGGAGGGTTTTGAATGGTCCAAAAATTCTTTCCAGACAGCACCTCCTTCTTTTCTCTGTTATACCTGATAAAAACCAGCAAGCTTATCACATTTAAATATTCCTAAAAGTACTTTTAAATTACTTTTGGATGAACAAACTTTTTACCCAAAAATTCTAAGTTAAAACTAGTTTTTAAAGAAGCGGAAAAAAAACCAAGGAAAGCAAGCTTTCCTTGGGATCTTGGCCTGCTTTGGGGGAAGCCAATATGAAGCACTTAAATTTCTGAATATAAATTTTTAGATTCCAAGGAAACAACCATGCATTCAACAAGCTTTAGATCTACTTTCACAGCCTTGAAAAATGACAATTTTCCTTAAAACTAGATCTAGAATGCTTGTAAATTTTATTTTAGGAATAAGATCTAGTTTATGAGCTTTAAGGCAGCAAGATCTATGTAAAATAAACTATAAAATTGATAGATCTAAACAATTTTAAATCTTCAAACAAGTAACTGGACTGATTTTAGAAAAAATTGAAGGAGGAAGAGGAAAAGAAGAGCATTTGTTGTTGGAAGCCTTGAAGATCAACCGTGGAGCTTTTCGGTGGAATGTTGAGGGACTATGCTTTTGAATGGTTTTGGAGAGAGTGAAGAAGCAAACTAGATCAGCATCCTCTCCAAGCTAGGAGCCTACAACTGAATCCAAAGACTTGCCAAATACTTGTGAGATCCAGTTAATACATACATAGAGATTTCTGAATAACATGCATATAAACTTATAAAACATACTAAATCTAGATCTCTAAACATGCATCAAAAATGAAAGAGATGGCCAATAAACTTATTAACAAACTCCTTTCGTATCAAGATTATAATAAACTTATTATTAATCTTAGCAATGAATCCACAAACAATCAACAAATTATGAACATAGATACAGGTTACCTCAGTAAAACATGGCAATGCTCATCCACACATACAATGACATGACACCATATTGCCTCCAAAGCTTCACTTTATTCCAATAGAAAAAGATATTACATAGTATTACAACAGTAATAGTCCTCAATACAACTCTTGCTAACTCGGAAAGGAGGCATCCATGCTTTATTTATACACAAAATTGAAACCCCAGCCCAGAGGGGGCGCAAATCCCAAGGAGATAGACCACTGCAGCTGAAGGAGAGTCCATCAATGCCTGATCTAAAGCTGAACTGAACTTCTATTGAGTCTGAATGTCAATTATCTAGGGGGCTGATTGAGTTGACACATTGACCTGCTGAGTGAATAATCAACCACATAGCTCCCAGAAGAGCCCACACGTGTGGAGGAGAGAGAGAGGGCACAATTCCCCATAAAGGAGGATAAAGTTCAACTCTGGATTTGCCTTTATCACCTCCTTCAGTTAAGGATTTGTCAGATCCAGTCAAGACTAATTTCAATCAAATCAGTTGAGAATCCACTGATCTAGGATTTTGGATTTGCTCCATTATTCATCAATTTATTAATTAAAATAATCAATAATTGATTTTTTGGGGCTTTTTTACCAGAGTGATGGAAAATCACTCAAAACTAGAAAATAGTGGGTCTATAGGTTTACTGGGTGCTCTTAGCTTGAAAATGAGCACCTACATGACTGAATCTGACTTCCAAGCCCAATTTTATTACAAAACTAATTTTTCCAATTAAACTATTAAAAATTAGCCTAAGTTTTGGAAAAATTAAATTTTAATAAAAAACACTAAAAAAATTAAAAAACCTAGGGGGACTTAGACATGTTCATATGACTCGACCATGATGCCTAGCATATTTATACATTGACACATAGACTCTAATAACCTCAATAGGCCTAAATTCCAAGCCGAACACCCCAACTTTGGAGGTATTGAGTGAAAAACTCAGAAATTATCTGTCGTTTATTCAACAACCAATAATATCCAAGGGAAAAAAAACCCTGGGCTAATTGGATTGACAAATAAAGTCTAAGAGACCGAGTCTTTTACAGACACTATCATGCTAGAACATTTATTACAACTCCCCCAAGAGGGTATGAACATGTGATATAGTACAGCAACCACTTCCCAGAAGCACTTCTGAAGGTCTTCTGAAGTCTGAACAAAAAATCTTTGTCCAGTTCACCAGGCTCACTTGATAAAAAACCACTAAGTACAACTTAGGTGGTAACAGTCGTGAAGGGAAGCGTGAATAAGAATAGGGGAGAATCTATTTTCCATCCTTGGAGGTATAACAGAGTTTCTAAAGGGGATTAATACCTGTGTGACAGAAATTGGTATGTTGTGAGGAACTGTAGGAATGTGGGGGGTTGTGAAACTAGAAGATGGATGCTGTTTCTGTTTTGAAGTAGTGGGAGACAAATATGTGGCAGTAGGATGCCTTACAGTGAAATAATTTAATAGGGATAAATCAGAGGTAAGTATGGGGCACTCTTGGTTAGAGAAGGATAAAAAAATCCCACCTAGAGAGTTTGAGATATCAGGTGACCAGGATGTACAGGAGAATTCAAATGAGGAGGGGTATAATATTACTTCAGATAGGTTGGACTTAGACTTAGTCCTAGTAAGAACTAGCTCCAATTCCTCACCACAATGCTCATATATATCATTAATGGAAACATCACCTTCAACAGGTAAAGAGAATGTTCTGTCTAACCTATGCAACTTTTTAGCTTTTCGAATCAGGATTTCTTGATCGAAAATTTATTGAAACAACTGGGTAGTAGGGTTTCTCCTCGTATTAATCCTTTTGGTCGCCAGTATTTCTAGTGTAGTTTCCTTCTAAATGTTTTGAGTGGATTTTTCAGAGCATATACAACCACTTATCTGTCTAAGACCAGTTTCTCAACCAGATCATAGATCTAGGACAATGTCATTTTCCCAAGGAGATAATAGGGATTCTTCCGTGGCAATGACACCAAGATGTTATCACCCAATAATTATCATATGGTTGTAGTAGGAGGTCACTAGGGTAACCATTTTAAACCAATATTTAGACTTTATTCTAGCCTATACAGTCAAAGAGGGATCTCTCTTTGACACAAGAACATTCACATATACGTTTGAATTTAAACAAGCATTCAGAAGGATAGATATATGAGGAGAACAAGATATTTATTGATTTAAAGATGGTAAAATAGACAAACAAGATGTACCATTGGGAAATGGACTCATAACTTGAAACATTCAAGGGTTTTACAGTGATAATGAGTGGTCATTTTTCTTTGTAATCTGAGGAAAAATGGGTGTCACATTTAGTCAAATATATTCAATTGGTGGCAGGAGAAAGGATAAAGAGCCTAGTAAGGCAAGAGTCACCAGCTTTAGCAAAGGAAACAATAGAGGATAATAATTGAAACAGAGAACCTAACAGAGAGTGAATTCTAAATCAATCATCATGAACACATCACAAATTCAATATCTGATGCAAAGAGTGATTAACAAAACGAATTCCTCACATACAACTAGAAACAATTAGCAGAAACTTACACAAATGAGAATGATGCAAACAGGAAACACAAACTGAACATGAACACCATGATGAATCTCAGAAATGCGGAAGAATATTTCTCATTACTGTAGAAATTCTAAAGCCTTGAAGGCATAAGGAATTTCATAAACAAGCTAAGGATCTAGGCACACAATTAACCTCACAGAAAATTGTAGAGAATTAGCATAAGGAGAGAAGAAGAAGAATTAATGAACACACATTAATGAATCATCAATAAATGATAATTGATATTATTACATAGGTAATACATCCTTATAAAGGAAAAAGGAGTTGCTAGAAGACAACTCAAGCTAGCTCATAAAGCAGACTTACTAATTATGATAAACCCCATAGTTGACTAAAGCACTTTCCCAATCTATCAAGCACCTCATGAATTAGCAATAGCATGTGTGAGTGATGATGGGTGAAGGAAATACTTTCTAATCCTATAATATGGAGAGAAAATAATGGAGGATGGGTTGGCAACACAAGTTGCCAGTTTCCTAGTTGACTAGCTTTACCTTATCCATAGAAAAGCAGGATAAAGCAGAAAAAGCAAAATAAAGCAGAATCTGCTGTAAAGCGCACTTACCAATTCTGGATGGCCATAAAGTGGATGCCAACTATCTAAGCTAGATGGAAAGTGTTGACTCTAAGGTACAAGTGGATTCCAACTATCTAAGCTAGTGGGTAGGAAATTAATCAAATAATGATTAATTATTTTATGAGTGGGTTTATTATATTCCAACAATTACCACTTCTAAGAAAATTTGTAGATATACATTCCAAGTACAGAAGGCTTCTGAATGAAATTTCCAACCATTTATACCTCTATTGATGTTATATTTATAGTGTTATGGGCTCCCGATATCAACCTCAAAACATAGCCAAATTCAGTTACAAAAATTGGGAATCAATCATGAATCATCATTGCAAATCCTAATAGCTTTGAGGTGGCACATTCACCATTATTGATACATAAAACATGAAAATATGGAATAAAACACATGATAGATTAAAAATGGCAATGTGATGTATGGGAAACAGGCTCATTGGATCAAAAAAAATGTTTCAAAGCACCTCCAACGGTTTTAATCTCCCAGATGAAATATGCATCGTTGAATTTATCCACACTTCATCTCTATTTTGTACATGAACCCATCTTCTTCCTCCTCGCACCTTTGTCTTGTGAAATCATTTATAGCCATAGATAAAAACTCTGTCATGGCATGCACCCTACAAAGCATCAGGTCTCCAATATTTCATAGCCCCAAACTATTTTATCTCCCGTGCATATTTCGGCTGCGGAATACACACCGACCATAGATCTGGCTCTCTCAAGAACATGGTAATTAGAACAAGAGGGTCCTACCTAATTTCGCATCCCCGAACTAATTTAAATCTCATGTACCTTTCGGATGCGAAATTCACATCGACCATAGATCTGGGTTGCTCATAGATTTAGGCTATCGCTACATGAGGCTCATACCGAATCCTGCAAATTTTCATTTTGATTTTTCTCTATGCAAGTTCACCTTGCGGAATTATTTTTATCCCTAGATCAAAAACTACTTTAAATCTCCATCATTTAATTTTTAAGGGCTTACCACATTCTTCATATTTCAACTTATTCTTTTTCATCCACACATGTTGGATCAACGGAATCACCGTCTGCTGTAGATTCATCCCCGATCAAATCTCCTCCGTCAAAACATGTCACCCTTTAAGAGATTCTGTTGAGATGGAAAGTCACTTTCTATGTGCAAGTTAGATCAATGGAATGAATTTCCACCATTGATATGATTCCATCTTAGATCATTGTTGTAGAGATATGAAGCATCTATGCCATTTCCTTGGTTAAATAAATTTACTTCTCCTTGCATGTTAAAACAACAAAACTCCACAAAACCATAAATCTATCTACATCTCTTCATCCAATGGACCACCACGTCTGTAAGTTATCCTTCTCCTGCCCAAACCAAAATTTCTCAAGCCTATGTAGTTAGGCCCCTCGTTTCCTATCACCATACAACTTGGAACAAACTTTTCTCATTTACACACCTTTGCAAAGTTGAAAACTAGAATATTTTCAATTTTTTCTCATTTCCAAGCTATAAATGACCCTTCCAGATGCCCACAGAACCTCATTAATCATCCTTCTAGGTGATATGATAACGAATTTTCAAACCTTATTCCTCCTTTCATTGGCCTTACTCCCTTGCTAACTATTTATCCCAAGAGAGTGCTAACACATCTGCAAAAAATCTTCAAAATTTAGCACAGGTGCTAACAACTCCATCCAAAGATATGGGTTTCTCCTACTTATTCTTCTCTTGTTGCTTCAAATCTCTGGATTTCTTCTTTCCTTTGGTTGGATTCAAAAATCCTACAGAAAGGGATTGGTCCTTACTAGATTTTATGTTCCCATTTGTACCATCTTGTATTTCTCTTGTGTCAATGACTCCATGAAGTCTACCAGTGATGGAATCCTCCAATTTCGAGCTGTGAGCTTGCTAGAGTGGAATGTTGACACAAACATAGAATAATCTGGCCCTGCATTCAAAAGTATTGACAATATAATCTTCTCCTATTTCCTTTCTATTCCACACTATTTCAACTGAAGCACCAATGATTTGAACTTGGTGAAGAATTCTTGGATTGTCTCATAGTGAGTTGGACTCAGTGAGATCAACTAATTTTCAAGCTAATGACCTCTCATCTCATAAGTATTCCCAAACAATTCCTCAATATTGAGCCATAATTAGTTGGGATTTTTCATATTGTCTACATGGAAGACTAAGTCTCTCAAAATGCTAAGACAAAGCATTCCAAATGCTTCATCAAGCCCGTTGAAGTACTTTGATTTCTGCACATCAAAGTTGGGCTTAGTCTCAATCCCCATGGTGACTTTGAACATGAATTTCAACCTCAGATGGATCACCATTTCGTCCTCCCACTCAAAATAGTTGAATTGGGTCTTTAATACATGAGTATGCTCCATTTCTACTTATGCACCAAGTGACAAAACTGTTGATTGTACCTGCAAGGCAAACACTCAAATTTCTTTGGAAAATTCCCTAAACAACAAATCAAATGCTCTGTTTTTTATTTTCATCTACAAAGAGCTCTAATATCATGTGATAATTGATTCAAATTGGTATCTAGGAACCAAGGGGATTCTCACAATTCGATATTACACACAAATTATGCACAAAACAACAGAAAGAGTGAAATTATCATACACAAATGTAGTCAATAAATGATATTACTATGATTTTCCAACATGTAAATATGTCTATATCAGGTTTATATTACAGTAGGGATAAATCCTTAGCCTTTGGGGGCCATATGGATGCATACATGTGTCAGACTGTGATTTGACCCTCAAACCCCCCTAGGTGGACCAATTAGCTCCCTAACCATCCCAAATGGTCATGAATTCTAGTGTGAACATGGATGGAGAATTTTGGATCATAAATGAAGGTAGGATAGGCATGGGTGAGAACATGGTTGAGTGGGAGTGGCTCTAGTAGGAAATAAATGCCCAAGGAAGGCCAAAAACCACCACAAACATGCACTAGCGCTTCGGGTCAAACATATTCCCTAATTAAAGGGATATGGGAGCGAAACAATACTGATATATCATTAATGAGGGCTCTTTTCAATCCAAATTATCAAATTGGAACACCTAAACTATCAGAATGATCAAAGTGGAGCGCCTCAACTCTCAATAAATAATCAACATAGCCTAAGGTTTAGACCATATGACATAGCATAAAAGAAAATGAAATGTATCCTAGGTGTATGATCATAGTACTATGGTGGATTAGTGATATAACAACATAAATGTAATATATGTGTATCTTTATCATGAGTGTTGTATGATCATATAAACTCGATCTAGATAGAAAGGATAGATTGAATGTTGATAGACTGAATCAATACTAGGTTTCTTAAAGTCTTTTAAGTATATTATTTATTAATATAAAAGGAACCAAGCTAGTGTTCTATGATAATTTATGTGTGCACAAGATTAGTTTCTAGCGATGTAGATTTCTTAGCGGCATGAATCTAATTGAGAGGGCCCTTCCATTTGGCCAACTATGCATTCAATCACTTAGATTAGATAACTATATTTTGCTTTGTTTTAATTTCTCTAGTTTATAATTAGTGTATTGTCTTTATTATTACCTCATTCCTGAGTTTGGATAATTAATAGATTACAACTCAAACATTGTTTGTAATCATTAACTTGCATGATACTCATTTTGATGTCAAAGATTGAATCACTATATATGTAATTTTTAGTTAATGGCCCAAGTGAAAAAAGTGCATCATGTCAATAAAATTAGTGTAAACATTGTGTGATGCTAATAGTTTGATAGAGGTGGAAGAGATTGACTCAAAAAAACTTCAAATTAGGAATGATTCCAAAAAGGAAAAAGAAAAAAGAAAAAAATAACATACAAGGAGAATAAAAAGTGAAAGGTGGGTGATCATGTTGATATACTGGCTTTGCATTAGTATTATGTTCCATTATGCTTTTATACTACAATAAGAATGTCCCAAATGGTTTTTTTGTTACTTCCTGATAGTAGGAATTATTAGACTACATTGAAAAAATCTACAATGGAAGATACAAAACCAATAGAACATTTATTTTGGTTTGAACCTAGAAATCAACTCAAATTCAATAACTCATACAATAGATCAAATATACTACCGAGTGCATGAAAAAAATGAATATGACTGCATCTTCTCATCTTTCCATTTTCTTATTTCACAACACTCTTATGATTTGAATCATGGATTTGTTGAATTTGTAATTAGAGGGGTGTTGAGGCCTGGAAATTCGTAGGCGGCAATAGTAAGGGATTCTCCCCAATCAACGTTCTCAACTAGCCCGTTGATTGTTTGGTATAGGGAATCCATCCGGTTTGCGGTTCGGCCACTGTCAGTCAAGTAACAAAACAAAGGTTTTACTGGTTGCGGCCCGGCCCACCGAGTTTTTGTATTTTGACTTAAGAAATGAAATGCAAGTGCCTAACTAAATGCAAGGTGATTCAAATGCCAGGAGAAGTCACAATGTGATGCGCAGGTTCTTACCTCTTGTCTTAGGCTCGTGAGCATTTAAATCAAAAGTAAACCAATTGTCTAACCTATCCCTAGGGAGCAAAGTTATCATCCATTGGTGAGTAATACATTTCCTACATGCAATATGAAGAGTTACAGATAGCTGACACTTCCTTCAAAAACATGAACAATTAAAGATGTTTCAACAACCAGATAACCAATTGCTTATGAACAACGTTTATTACTCACAGCGGAAAACATCATAAAACAAACTGAAGGATATTCCAACAAGAACATAGGCTCAGAAAATTAGAACAATCTTACAGTTAATGAGAAAAAGCTGAAAACGAATTAGTTCCTCTTCAACATTACTCATTGAATTACAGCTGATGCATTCCATATAGCACTTCTTCCAACATGCAAAAATTGTAGTTTCTCACTGTAAAACGAAATAGTTCACCTTACAATAGACAGTTTACAAGTTTTCCAAGGGAAAAATCCCCCCCTAAGTCCTAACTCTACAATATTTAAACCACTTTGCAGATCGTTTGGGTTGCCCTCAACGTGTCACGTTCCAGTCTCTCGAACGTTTCCTATTCTTCATCAGGCTGCTTTGTCTTCCCATCTTCATCTTCTGCTAACGTTTCATTTTCCCTTCGTGCGTTTGTGATTAGCTGAATAACCGCCGGTCCTTTCAGACCTGAGTCTTTTGTTGCCTCTTATCTTGTCCTTTCTTTCTCTGTCTTCTTATGACCCGGCTGGATTTGACTTGATCACGCTAAGCTTTCACATTGTGGTCGCCACAACCATCCATCGAAATTTACCTGCAATCAATTACCAGTATCATTTGTTGGAATGGTGCATTTTAAAAATTAAAATTATCATCTAAAACAGTTGATCCACAAGAAAATAGCCAGGTTCGTCCCCTAAGCGGGTGAGAGATCTGATTAAACCTTGGGCGGGAAAGCTATAAATCGGCAGTCGGAAGGCTTTCTGCTTCGGAAGGGAAAAGGACTTCCCCAGCGCAACGACGGAAGGGAAAAGGTTAGACCCACGCAGGACAAGTGAGCGGGAAACTTTGAATCAGACGTCGGCCAACTTTGGACATCGGAAGCTGAAACACTTTTCCACCCGCAACGGCGGAAGAGACAGCGGTTTAAGACCCTCGAATTGCGAGCGGGACAAACCTGATCGGATATCGGATGACACGACGTCGGAAGCCAAACCGCTTTTCTAGCCGCAACGGTGGACGGGAGAAGGCTAAGACATGCGACTGTCAAGAAAAATATCAATCGGACGTCGGAGCACCTTGCGCTTCGGATGCAAAACTATTTTGGGAGCCGCAACAGCGGACAGGAGAAAAATCATAGCTTCCAATTCAACATAAGAAAAACGCCCGATCTTAAGAAAACTTGAGTACTCAAACAATCTCTAATAATCAGCTGAGGATGGAAACCTGTTAACTTTCCACACAGTGACCCACTAGCAAAAACAAGATTAGAATCGAAATCAAAAAATCCCAACGCAATCAAAATCAAGACCATGGATGGGAACTGAGCATTTACAATCATCTAACACTAAAGCATGACCAAACTCAAAGGATTCAACGATTAAACAATGCAAAAAATCATGAGGAGGGGCCTAGAATTTTACTAAATTTGGGGAAATAGTTGCAGCCGCAACAACTGGAGATTACCTGGTGAACCTAGACCTCTGGGTGATTATTCTTTGAACGACAAACTGTTTCTCAGCAAATGCATCTATTTAATTCTTCCAACCATCTGGATTTCTCAAATTACAAGAGTGTGTACCTTTAATCATTGATGATAGTCCAATTTGGGGATAGTGGAAACCAAGATCTTCAAGTCCAGATAACTCTGTTGAGGCCAAAAGATGAGTTCATTATTAATTTTGTCTTCAGGTAGCTGACAGCGTCTAACACCACAAGATTGTAACGTAGGGTAACAGGAATTTCATTTGTTCCACATTCCCATGCCATTTTAGCACTTTTGTGCTCTTGGACCTTCGTCCCCTTTTATACGAGTCGTCATGTCTGCCTTTTCTTACTAAATTTAAATTCAGGATTCTCTATCCCATAGTGCCCTTTTGTGTCAGCGGTGTGCTTCAGCTCACGGATGGAGGGGATCTTTTGGCAATCTATTACTTATGATTCAGCATTTGCTTTGATGTATGATGCCTTCATGAGAGTTTTTGACTCTTATTTGCTTTTTTGACCTTCATTTCTTGGCATGGGATCATTTATATTTAACATGCTATTTCCTTTGCTCTTTTCCATGGGTCTTCTGCTGTCGCCCCTTAGAACATTTTAAGTGCGTAGTGGATGGAGCCTTAACATAGTATTCTAGACCTTTTGAATCCGGTTTATTTCACAGGAATTAAGCAGGACTTCAATGCACATAGAGATATTCGAGGAAACTGTCAGGCTGGAAGAAGTTCAAATAGCAACACATAGTCTGATTACTCAAACGTGTTTACCATTCCCAGAAATTTTGGTGTCCCCATACAACCGCAGGTTCATCCCCTTTATTAGAACCAATAAACCTAGACTAAAACCAAAACAAATAACGAAAACCATGACTCAAAAAGACGTCTAAACAGCTTATTTATATACAGGACAGAAAACCCAAAGAATTCAAGTGAAATAAGGCTTGAGAACCAAACCATTTACTGGCAAGTTCTATTCCCAACCCTGTAAATCCTGCATCCTATAAGTAGAAGGACCCAGCTTGGTTGCGACCAAGAAAGGGCCTACCCACAACTGCTGGAATTTAGTATGCTTCCCTTTCTCATTGGGGGGGTGATCCCATTTGAGGACTAGGTCTCCTACTTCGAAGTCTTTTGTTCCGGCTTTATGCTTGTCAAACCACCTTTTTATTACCTCCTGTTGATGCTTGAAACATTCCTTGGCTATTGATCTAGCCTCTTTCTCTTTCAGCAGATTGCATATCCTTATCTGTAAAACCTCATTCTCCGACCCACTAGACTCTTGAGCTAAAATGGAATACGGTGGCATGATATTTGTGGGAAGAATGGCTTCCTTGCCATACACAAGGGTATATGGTGACACTCCTATTGCAGACTTGGGTGTAACTCTGTCAGCCCAAAGGGCATTGGGTAGGGCTGAGTGCCAACTTCGTTGGTTCTCTATTACAGTCTTCTTCAAAATTCTAATCAGATTTTTGTTAGAGGACTCAGCCAGGCCATTTCCTTGTGGATAGTAGTTAGCAGAATAATGTAATTTAATCCCTTTACCATGAGAAAAAGCGGTTAATTTAATTGACGAAAAATACTTAGCATCATCAAAAACTAACAACATTGGAACTCCAAACCTGGTCATGATATGATCTTGCAGGAAACTGATGACCTCGTCTTCATTTATCTTGCGCAGGGGTACTGCTTCCACCCAGCGAGTGAAATAATCCGTAGCGGTCAGGATGTACTTGTGTAGTAGTGAGGAGTTTGGTTTTATTTCTCCAATGATGTCCAATCCCCATTGCTCAAATGGTTCCGTGATCATTACAGGCTTTAGGGGTGCTGCTGCTCTAGGTTGTCTCCCACCACATCTTTGGCAAATATCACACTTTCTGACGTGTACATGTGCATCCTTGAAGAGCGTAGGCCAGTAGTAACCAGCTCTGAGGACCTTGTGGGCTGTAGTGTCCCCTGAATAATGTCCTCTAGCTGGATCATCGTGCAATTTAGACATTACTTTCTTAGCATCTTCTTTCTCCAAGCATCTCAAAAGAACTCCGTCATAATTTTTCCTGAATAATACGCCTTCAACAATTTGATATGAAGCTGATTTCAGACGCAACGCCCTTCTTTGTTTAGAGTTCCAACGTTCCGACAATAGTCCTGACTGTAGGTAATGTATAAGGTCTCTGTACCAAGACTCAGGATCTGTGAACAAAGGATAGACATCTGCTAAATGTAACTCGGCTTCATCTTCCCAATTTTTTTCTTCATTTTCTTTATTTTTAGTCATTAATTTGTACAATCCTTGACCCTTAACTATGGAGGCTGGCTTGAACTCAAGGTCGTACTCTTGAAGAGCTGTTACCCAGTTGCCCCTTCTTTCCCCTAACTCCTTCTGTATAAGAAGGGATCTTACAGCTGGGTAGGGGACGATCACTTTGGTTCGATTTTTTAAAATGTAAGCCCTGAATTGCTTCACGGCCTTGAACATTACGTAAGCCTACTTATCAATTACCGGGTAATTCAATTCGGCCCCTTGTAGACCAGTGCTCATGAAGGCTATTGGGAATTCATGCCTCCCATCTTCCTTTTGTGTAAGTACAGCTGCCAATGAATCATCGGATGCAAATGTATACATAATAAAGTCTTTATCAAAGTCTGGGATTTTCAAAGAGGGTGCATGTGCAACAGCAGTTTTAATCTTGCTGAAAGAGTCCTTTTCAATTTTAGTCCACTTGAATTGTGCATTTTGTTTGACCATTTGCTGTAATGGTTTGACCGTCAGAGCGAAATCAGGTACAAATCTTCTTACAAAATTTATGGTTCCCATGAATGATTGCATTCTCTTTTTATTATGGGGCATAGGGATTTGTTCAATGGCCTTAATTCTTTCTAGGTCTATAGATATGCCTTTCTTTGAAACTATATGCCCTAGTAACTTGCCTTCCGTGACAGTAAACACACATTTCTTGGGATTAAGCGAGATGCCGTACTTCCTACAGCGTTCAAAAATCTGTCTTAAGTGAAATGCGTGCTCTTCTCTTTTCTTCGAGAATATCGCGATATCGTCAAGGTACACTACCACACTTCTGCCGATTAATCCGTGGAAAGCTATGTCCATAGCCCTTTGAAATGTTGCCCCAGCGTTTATAAGCCCGAAAGGCATTCTTCGGTAAGCAAAGGTTCCCCATTTAGTCCTGAACATTGTCTTCAATCTATCTTCCTCGGCTACTAGCACTTGATTGTAGCCAGAGAAACCGTCTAATAATTAAAACAATTCAAAACCAGAGGCCATCTGTAGTAATTGCTCCATGGGAGGCACCGGGTAGTTGTCTTTATCTGAGGCGCGGTTTAGGTTTCTGAAGTCAACGCATAGTCTGACTTCACCAAACTTTTTTCTGACTGATACCAGATTTGATACCCATTCAGAGTGTCTGACTTTAAAGATGATTCTAGCATCCAATGATTTCTTCACTTCACTCTGAATTAGTGGCTCCAACTTTGGATGCATTTTCCTCAAGGGCTGTTGATATGGCTTGACTCCGGCCTTGATGGGGATAACATGATTAATGATGCTGGTATCATATGTTTTCAGATCTTCATATGTCCAGGAGAATACATCCTTATATTGTTTAAACAAACTAACGAACCTCTCCCTTTTTGGCCGGTGAA
Source organism: Pseudotsuga menziesii (assembly GCA_001517045.1). Lineage (NCBI taxonomy): Eukaryota > Viridiplantae > Streptophyta > Pinopsida > Pinales > Pinaceae > Pseudotsuga > Pseudotsuga menziesii. The sequence continues at coordinate 188,320 of LPNX010778470.1, read as the reverse complement.
CAACATTTGCCGAGATTTACAAATTTAGGATTCGCCTCATTCCCCAAATTAATTAGCTCGAACTGCAGAGTAGAGCTGTGAGTCTTTACATTGGCTGGTCTTCTGAACTTTTCATTTAAATCGAACATCTTTTCTAGCGTCTTGACACCCTTAGGAATGAAATTTTCATATTTCATCTCAGCTTGATGTTCCTCATCATCTATAATGGCTCCTTTAAAGACCTCATCATTTTTCAAGCATTCGATTATTTGTTGGTCATTATCGAACACCCGTAGGTTGGTGATCATATCAGGTACTGAGGGCTTGAAAAGCAATTCAACAGTACATCGATTATTAGTAGGGACCAGCCTAGCAGCTGATGTAGCTAGCAGATCAGCTGCTGCATTTTTCAGTCTTGGAATTGAAATAATATTAAATGCATCAAACTGTTTAAGTAAGTCCCAAACCTCATTTTGGTAAGCTTTCAGGTGAAGGGAAACACAATGTATTTGATTTCTTACTTGCTTTACAATTATTTTTGAATCCCCAAAAACTTTTAAATTACATACCTTTAGTTCAATCGCTTTCTTTAAACCCTGCACCAGTGCTTCATATTCAGCTGTATTATTTGTGCATTCAAATTCTAATCTACATGCAAGAGAATGCTTATTCTTCTGAGGATCAATTAGGACGCAACCAGCCCCTGACCCTTCTAAAGTCTTAGATCCATCAAAAAACAAAGTCCAAAAAACATTATCTACTGAATGTGAATCTATTCCTACTGCTAAATCTACTATGTTACAATCAATCTCATCAGCGTGAGAAAATCGAAGGAGATCGGGCTGGGTGTCAGATGTGTCACTGGCCTCTTCCACTTGATAATTCCGTGGTTCCAGTTCAAGAAAATAGTTTCCCAATACAGATTCGACTGGTACATTCTTCTCATCCAGTTGAGTAACATTGTACTTCATGTGAGGTTCTCTTAAAATCTTAATCTGGTTGGGACTCCCTTTGTACGGAAACCACAGATGCAACCAATCTGAGGTGAAATATCCATTTCATTTAGCTGACCAATCTCTGCTCAGGACCAAACCGTAAGTGTCTGGTATATCAGCCACCACGATGTTAATAACTTGGCATACTTTGTCATCGGATGCCAGAGGAATTAGGACGTCTTCCATCTCACCAATTACCTTAACGTCTGTCCTATATAACTGAACCACCCTCCATGTGGTTGGCTTAGGTTTCCCATTTATCTTCTTACATACTGATATGGGCATGACATTAATTGACGCCCCTGACTCTACTAGACAATTGTGCACATTATGATTAAAAATTTCAAACGTCAGGAGGAACGGTGGATGCTTAGTTTTAGACTTACCTCCAGCGCTAGCTTCTCCAATTTCTTCTTCCTCTTCGGACTGATTAACAGTAGGCAGCATTTCATCCGGTGCTTCAAGTGCCTTCAATAATCTTTCCTTTTGCTGCGGCAGCTTACACATTTCGAATAATGGGACATTCGCTTTGATCTTCTTTAAATCCTCCACTATATCATAACCCATTTGACGTTCAATAGGATGGGGCTTATCATCCTTTACCTTTTCTTCATTTGGCCTGGCCGTCATATCCTTTTGCCTTGGATCTTGGCTGGTAATAGTGAATTCTGGAATTATATCAGCCACGGGTTTATTTTGGAATTTCTTCTTAACATTTCTCTGCAGCCTCTTAATCTTTGGGAGTATCATATTGTCATCTTTAACAGTCCCTTGACTTCTTGTTGTCACGTTAGTGTCCAAAACTTCCCTGTATCCTTGATTCCTTTCCTCTTCAGCATCAAATAAAGAAACATAATTCCATACAGCCATGGTTTCCTCTTCCTGCTCTTTAGTAGAAGTAGCAGCAGAATTCTCTTTTCTTTCTCCATCGCCTTCTTCAGTTAATATTGAATCCAACATCTGATTCATGACCAATGTCATTCAATTAATCCATTGCAGGCAATTCTTTTCGGAGTGAGGCTGTTGGTGAAAGGTACGGAAATTTTCCATCCCTATTTCCGTCAGATTCATAGATGCAGTATTTTGAGGAGGAGGTTGGGATTGGTTGTTTTCCTCCCTTTTCTTATAGTAGGGCCTATAGAACCTCTATGTTTCCTTCTCTTTCTCTAAGTCTATGATCTTATTAGAGAGCTTTTGCATCATTTTGGCCATACTTTCATAATCTGGTGCTTTCTCCTCTTTAGGCTTCGTAAACAGTAAGGCTTTCCTTCCTGCACCCCTGTAGCCTGATTGTTCTAGATAATCTTCAATACTCTCTCTTTCGGCCTCCACTACCTCTACTTCTTCATAGGTTTCTGCTAGAGTAGGCTTGGCCCTACCTTTTGCAAACATGGCCAGATCAGGACCCAAAGTTGATGTATAATATTCAATTAGGACCTTGTTTGAAGGCTTGTCAGTGTCGGAAAAATTCTTGATGTATGCTGCAAATCTCTGGGTGAAACTGTGCACCTTCTCTTTTTTCTCTTTCTTCAGGGCGCATAGCCCTTTCATGAGGGCTGCATGAGTCTTTTGAACGGCATACTTGCTTCTGAAAATTCTCTCGAAAGTATCCCAATTAGGGATCGAATTAGCAGGCAACCCAAAATACCAAGATGCAGCAGCTCCTTTGAGGGTATGCGGGAATAGTCTGCAAACCACATCTTCATGTTCCCCAGCCTTCAATCCTTCTACCGCCAAGTAAAAACTTTGTAGGTGATCATCTACCAGAATCTTCTCATTGGGGTCGAATTTGGGTAACATCTTATCAAAGGCTTGAGGCAGGTCATGTAAGGGAGGGGTCAGGTTTAGAGGTGATCTGGCTCTCCATGAAGGTGCTGGATTTGGTGGGTTAGGTGGTTGATTGGCGTTAACTCCTGCCATAAGTAAAGGTGGAGAGTGAGGAGGTGAACCAACAGGAGGTGAACCAACAAGGGTGTGAACGGGAGAGCTGTAAGGGGTACCTGGGCCTTCTTGGTTCAACAGTAGCTCAACTTCTTGTAAGGCAGTTTCTACAAGCTCTTCCCAGTCTCCAACCAGCACTGAGTCTTCTGTTACAGGACGGTCTTTCTTCTTATACTCTCTCCTGGGAAATTCATGGATAATCGACAATCCTCCAATCTTTTTTACGTATGCCCTAGTGTGTCTTCTCAGGTCATTAACAATTTTGTTGTGAACAGGGTATAGATGTTCTCTATTCACTTCTTCCAAACTTGGATTGCGAAGTCCACTACTTTCAGAACTGTAACTAGTGGAATAATCTCAGGAAAACGGGATTCCTTGGCCAGCCATGCACTGGCGGCCCTCCTTCTAGCGCCAAAACTGTTGAGGCCTGGAAATTTGCAGGCGGAAACAGTAAGGGATTCTCCCCAATCAACGTTCCCAACTAGCCCGTTAATTGTTTGGTATAGGGAATCCGTCCAGTTTGCGGTCTGGCCACCGTCGGTCAAGTAACAAAACAAAGGTTTTACCAGTTGCAGCCCGGCCCACCGAGTTTTTGTATTTTGACTTAAGAAATGAAATGCAAGTGCCTAACTAAATGCAGGGTGATTCAAATGCCAGGAGCAGTCACAATGTGATGCGCAGGTTCTTACCTCTCGTCTTAGGCTCTTGAGCATTTAAATAAAAAGTAAACCAACTATCTAACCTATTCCTAGGGAGCAAAGTTATCATCCATTGGTGAGTAATACATTTTGTACATGCAATATGAAGAGTTACAGATAGCTGACACTTCCTTCAAAAACATGAAGAATTAAAGATGTTTCAACAACCAGATAACCAATTGCTTATGAACAGCGTTTATTACTCACAGCGGAAAACATCATAAAACAAACTGAAGGATATTCCAACAAGAACATAGGCTCAGAAAATTAGAACAATCTTACAGTTAATGATAAAAAGCTGAAAATGAATTAGTTCCTCTTCAACATTACTCATTGAATTACAGCTGATGCATTCCATATAGCACTTCTTCCAACATGCAAAAATTGCAGTTTCTCACTGTAAAACGAAATAGTTCACCTTACAATAGACAGTTTACAAGTTTTCCAAGGGAAAAATCCCCCCCTAAGTCCTAACTCTACAATATTTAAACCACTTTGCAGATCGTTTGGGCTGCCCCCAACGTGTCACATTCCAGTCTCTCGAACGTTTCGTATTCTTCATCAGGCTGCTTTGTCTTCCCATCTTCATCTTCTGCTAACATTTCATTTTCCCTTCGTGCGTTCGTGATTAGCTGAATAACCGCCAGTCCTTTCAGACCTGAGTCTTTTGTTGCCTCTTATCTTGTCCTTTCTTTCTCTGTCTTCTTGTGACCCGGCTGGATTTGACTTGATCACGCTAAGCTTTCACATTGTGGTCGCCACAACCGTCCATCGAAATTTACCTGCAATCAATTACCAGTATCATTTGTTGGAATGGTGCATTTTAAACATTAAAATTATCATCTGAAACAGTTGATCCACAAGAAAATAGCCAGGTTCGTCCCCTAAGCGGGCGAGAGATCTGATTAAACCTTGGGCGGGAAAGCTATAAATTGGCAGTCAGAAGGCTTTCTGATTCGGAAGGGAAAAGGACTTCCCCAGCCGCAACGGCGGAAGGGAAAAGGTTAGACCCACGTGGGATAAGTGAGAGGGAAACTTTGAATCAGACGTCGGCCAGCTTTGGACATCGAAAGCTGAAACACTTTTCCACCCGCAACGGCGGAAGAGATAGCGGTTTAAGACCCTCGAATCACGGGAAAGACAAACCTGATCCGATATCGGACGACACGACGTCGGAAGCCAAACTGCTTTTCTAGCCACAACGGCGGACGGGAGAAGGCTAAGACACGCGACCGTCAAGAAAAATATCAATCGGACGTCGGAGCACCTTGCGCTTCGGATGCAAAACTGTTTTGGGAGCCGCAACAGCGGACAAGAGAAAAATCATAGCTTCCGATTCAACATAAGAAAAATTCCCGATCTTAAGAAAACTTGAGTACTCAAACAATCTCTAATAATCAGCTGAGGATGGAAACCTGTTAACTCTCCACACGGCGACCCACCAGCGAAAACAAGCTTAGAATCGAAATCAAAAAATCCCAACGCAATCAAAATAAAGACCATGGATGGGAACTGAGCATTTACAATCATATAACACTAAAGCATGACCAAACTCAATGGATTCAACGATTAAACAATGCAAAAAATCATGAGGAGGGGCCTAGAATTTTACTAACTTTGGGGAAATAGTTGCGGCCGCAACAAGGGGTTTATTCAATTATTGAATACAAAGTTTCTCATTTGGTTACCTAAATATTTCTAGAAGGCCTTAGGAAAACTAGGACATATTCTAAGCCCATAGTTAGGATATAATTCTAATTATTTTATATTTTTTGTATCACATCTACAAAACCTGATGTTATCATGAAAAATTGCACACCTATGACAATTCCATGATTCACATGGTAAAGTATCACCAACATACAACATGCAAATTGTAGAAGGAACCTTCACAATATCTAAAGAGTAGAATGAGCCCAAGATATCCTCAAAACAAAAAAAAAAAAAAACAACACTGATTAAACTCTGGTTACTATTGCTGCAACAAGAGCCTCCATAACAACACTCATGTTGTAGCATGAAATTTCCTTTAATACCCATGCTATTGAAACAATTGTGGGATATCACCCACCAATGACACATTGATGGCTCATAAAAGATCCACTTACCCATTTGAATTCATATTTTTCCTCTCATGCACTTGGTTTCCTTAAATGGCCTCTTGGTGTACTTGGAATCTCAAACCATGAATCAATGGGTTCACATTGTGATCTTGTCATTTCTTGGCCAGATATTGGCCTACAAAAGAAATCCATTGCCATGCTATTTGTATGAAGATTTGGAAGAAAAATTATGATGCAAGAATTGTGTTTTAGCTCTCATATTGCTCATTCTTTTCTCCATTTTCTAAGCATTTCTAGAGCATCTTTTCCTCGTTCCCTCAAGGAGAAAGTGTTCTTCCCATTTTACATTCTTTCATTTACCACACTTACAGCATTTGTTGGACAAGGAGGACCTCCCTTAGGATGAGTGTTTGCATCCATTTGGAGCTCAACTCTCCAAGGTGTTGTATTAGCTTGACCATTGGGAAATAGACAAGTGGTTTGTATCATAGTGATTGTTGAATTTGCATACTCTCCCCCTATTAATTATTACATTCAAGTTTTATTATTTCCATTTTTTTCTTTGTTTGATTCTAACAATCTCTTGTAAGATCACTTGGGGTCATCCAACCTCATCACAACCCCAACAAGGGGCTTGATACAGATTCCTTGTTGTAGCCTACAAGTCCTATCCCCATCCCAAAGTGGGAAGCACTCTTGTGCATTATTTCCCACAACACCTAAGTTTTGTCAAATTGTTGTAGTGAATCACAACCAAAACTTGACCATTTAGAATGAATTAGATGATATGTCATGAGGCCTCTAATTTATTCCTTTTGATGAAGAGAAGTATGCATGGGTTTTGCAAACTCTCTCACCTTATTAGAGTGGAAAATGCATGTTGTTCTATAGGTGCCCAACGTTTTTATTCTCTTAAGTAGTAAGATGTGGAAATAGGAATACCATGACCTTATTTGAGGTTTTATAAATCAAAGAATCAAGAGAGAAGAACCTTTCTCTCAATATCAAGGACGGGAAAGTATCTGGCTAAGAATTGATTGATAATGTCATTATTGAATGGGAATGCATGGAGTGGGATCAAACCTTAGGGCTTGAACCAACCCTTTTCATCAAGATTGACTTTGAAAAGGCTCATGGATATGTACTAAAAATGTAAAATTCCCCTTTATACATATTTTTTAACATATAGAAATAGAAATACTTTGTTTCGTATTGGTTTATGGTATGTATTTGAAATAGAGATGCTCTTTTCTATGAATGCCTAACTTCATTTTTTGGTAATTGTTGTGTGTATAAGAAAACAAAGTATTTTTGCATTCTTGATATGCATATAAATATTTTGGATGCATTTTTTATTGCCATAATCATCTATTTAGTGGATTACTAATTGTTCGTAGACTTTTTATGATTACATTCAACCTCTAAACAATTGTGTAGCATTGAAAGGTGTATGTAATTGCAACCAAAACCTATAGAATCCCTTCGTAGTTATTCCCATCCTAGAGAAAAAAATCCAAATTGAATAATATAATTTCTAGTTCCAACCTATATGTGGTTTTGAATTCATACATTGACATGTCCCTATCCAAATAAGACTACTTGCAAACAATGTTTCATCTATCTACTAGTTCCCTAGATTGAGATGGAGGCATAAATTTTGTAATAAGGGATATATAGAGGACCCAAAAGGAACTTATTTTAACATATTCACATTAAAATGGGTCATATTAATAATAAATGTTAAGAAAATAAGGTGGAATTAGTTCATGGAGACAATTGGAAGCTTGCGGGGACTTTAGGGGACTAGATTCCCCCACACACTTGGCATGACATTCATCAAAATTTGAACAAATGGGGAATGTAATGTTATTGCAGGGTTATGTGGTGACACAAATACTATCATGATCCATTGAATTATAATTAGGAGAGGAGGGTAACTCCCATGGAAGAGGAAGAGTCTAAGAAGACAACGTGTACCAATTGGAAGGAGATTCCACGCACTCTATAACAGATATGACAAATTAAAACCTAATTGCGGACCTATGACAAATATGACATGACAGGGATAAAAATACCCAACAAGAGGGTGCATTTTGGAGTTAGAGGTAGCCATATGAATTGAGGAAGAATTGGAGCACGAGGAAGAATGCAAGTGTCATAGGAGTTACTAAATCAGTATGTTGAGTTGGAGGAAGCCTGTGGAGGGAAAATTGACCTTAGGAGGCCTAACGAAGTTAATATAATGATGTATTGAGTAAGGATACCATATTTTGATCATTTTTTAATTGTCCTTTGGCATTTTGGAGAGATTTTTCTTATCCATTGCACGGTGGGTGTTTACTCTCCCTTATTGAACCAATTTCGAGGAACTTGGATTCCTTTCCAAGTTGGTTGATGAAGAGGCCATTTATACATCTAATTGGATCTGAATTAATTTTGTTTTATTTTTAGGTTTAATTTCTATATAGTTCGAGTTCTTGTCTATCTCCCTCTTCTCTCATTTCTACTTCACCATTTCCCATACTCTCATGTGATGGCAAACTTATTGGAGTGGTTCTTACGCTTGGATGAGTCTATTTGATGCCAAATATTGGGTATATGATTTATGGATATGTACTATTATGTACATATAATATTTAAATCTAAATATAAGTAATCTATATGTGAAAATCTTGCATTTTCATGCTATTTAACCACTATTTTTCATGTATCTGTCTTCCATTTTTAAAGATATCTATATTAGATCTATATGAATGAATTTATATGATGTTTAATGTTTTTGGGGAATAAATTTTTATTATTTATATGGTATATATATGTATTTTCATTATATGAAATATTCACTCTACTTTTCATGTGTCAAAATCAAGTTAGTAATGCAATTTTCCTGAAAGCTGTCATATGAATGTTGCACATTAAAATAAGTTTGAAGAGATAATAACCATGATTAATGAGATAAATTGATACATTATATTCATCTAAATACCATTTTATGAAATTTTGTAGGTTCATACTTGAGTTGGGAAGCCAATTTAGCCTCTACCCCTAGGGGGAATTTGACCTCAATTTCCTACGAAATTTGCTCTTTCTCTCATTAACCCCAAACCAAGTTGAAAAAAATTAAGGACAGAAAAAAAGTGTTCAGAAGTCATATTGGGATGTATTAATACTCACCATACCATTTGGAGTCATTTGGAACCCCCTATAGTCATGACTAGTTAAGCCCAAATTTTCCCGAATTGCACTTTTCTCCAAAAAAATTTCAAGTAGGGTTATTACACTAGTATTGAAAACTGTTAAAGTTATATATTGATGTTTATTGATCATTATATTCATCCATTACAGACTGAAATTGAATGCCTTGTTAGTGTTAAAGAAGAAGGTGAATAAGTCAATTCTTCTTTAGTGGTGTTTAAGGATAAACTAGGAGAAGAAGTTATGTGTGATAATGATGAATTTAATACACTCATGAAGTAATATTTTGATGATATAAGAAATAATATTATGCAAGGGTTCGAATTGATGGCTATATAACTTGGGGGGGAGCTAGAAGAAGGGAGTAGTAATAGTTCAGATCATGAAGAGTAGAAGACCTTTGGGGAAACTATTTTCTCGAAGACTGGGCCTCACAATCAACTCCATGACTTCAGGAATCAAACCATACCTACAACTAATAAGTTTTTATAGTATAAATATAACTTTGACACTCCTTATGGCATGAAGGAAGAAATAGATGAGTGGCAGCTTCTAAGTGAAGAATGTAGGAAAATTTTTCCTTTCAACCAGTTCTTCAAAGTATCAAGAAAGCTCAATTCTGGAGGAAATGGAGGTAGGATACCTTCTATAAATAAGGAATTGAAGTATAAAATAGTTAATGTAAGTCTCCATTCCTTTTATGTCTCTTCCCAAATGTCTTCTAGTGTTTGGATACAAAAACTAGATGTTTATTTCAAGTTGAATCCTATGGTTGAAGAGGATGCATTAAAAATGACCATTCTACATCTTGAGGGAGAAGCCAATGATTGGTGGTTCCATGGTCCTAATACCTTGGGACATGATACAATTTCATCCTATGAATATTTTTTGAAGGAATTAGTGGAGAGATTTGATAAGAAATACCCTAAACTTCCTTTCAAATAATTGACATAATTGAAGCAAACTAGGACCCTTGAATCTTATATGTTGGAATTTCAAAAGCTCTCAGTGATGGATTTTTATATCTCTATGGATTGGTTGTTTCTACTATACATTGATGGGTTGGAAGAACCTTTGAAAGGGCTGGTAAAATACCCCAATACAACTACAATGAAGGATTCCATAAACTTGACAAGAGATCTACAAAATGTGTTTCCAAGGACTAGGTACCCCCTGAGCCTAGAGTGGTGTTGGAAGTGAATAGAAAGGGAAAGAATTTTATAATACTCCGAGATATGTAGTGGAAAGAATGTACATATGTAATTTTCACTTATAATGCAAAAACCAATCTAATGATTCGAAAAAATAGGTCATATGTAAACTACAAGAGGCGTTCCCATAACAATGGTCAATCAAACCTGTTAGACTTGTAATAGAAAAAATATACATGAAACTTTACAGGATGCCATGATTTGAATTTTTTGGGATCATTAAAAATTTAAATAAAATTTTATTGAGTTATATTTAAGCTGTTGTTAGACTCCTTAAACTTAACCAGATTGTTGAGTCATTTTGTTCACTTCAAACTCGTTAAAGGATGTGAAGGAACATCCATATAGGTATAAGTTTAACCATTTTCTAGACCATGTGGATTATATATGAAAAATGAATAGCCTATTTCATTGTGGCTATAAGAGTACTCCCTGATATTGGTTTATCTATTTTTTGGGTCTAGGGGACTAAATATACAAAATAGGACCCTTTTGAGCTGACTTTTTTCTTTTTCATGCTTTGGTTTAAAACATGAAAAAGATTTTGAGCTCCTTTTATGCTATTGTTGTGCTCACTAAACATTAGGAAAATGGCATCAAGTTTACTATTTTTTCCCCATACTCGTAAATCAATGAAACAACATGAGTGACATTTCTTTCCTTCACACTTATTAAATCTAAGATCCCATTCTTTCTATTGAAGCAGCGTACGTCTAGTGATAGTTTAACCCTTTTTTGAAGTCAACAAAGTAACTACGAAAAATAATTAACTTAGTTCTCCTAAGCTAAGAGATTTCTCCACTGTAATGTTTTATACTTTTTTGGACTTTAGAGACTAACTTTATGGAAAATCACCCTCTGGAGTCTTCTTTGGTGTTTTTAGCTCTCAAAATGTGAAAATATTAGTGAGCATTTAATAATTTGGGCTCATAAAATCCATGGATTAGTGTATTATTGAGCATGCTTTAGTTCTTTTTCAAGCTCGTTAAAAAATAAATAATGTTCTTAAAAAGAAAAAAAGGGAAGGGAAGGGTGTTAAATGGAATTTTCCTATATGGCAGCAAGTCAATTATGTCCATGAAAGAAGCAGTAGTTTGTGTCTATCAACAATTGGGTTCTTATTTTTGGCCTTAGTATAAATTCTGCTCTTAGTTTTTTTGCTCCTTCAGTCGGTTACTCTACCAATCATATGAAGAATTTGTCAATGTCTCCTACATTGTAGATTTGTATTGTTGGTCCCTTTGTGTCTAAAGTTTCCTCAGGCACTATTGTTTCATGATTATTATTCAGGGATAAAACATGTTTCGTCTATTCTATAGTTTCATTGACCTCATATGTCAGCCATTCCCTGGTATCGGTCCATTACATCATGATTTTGACAATTTTCTTTGAAAAATATTTTCCTTGATTTAAATCAAATCTATCCTTGATTTTCCTCATGTTGGATGATGGAGGATTCCTTGATGCCTCCCTCCCAATAGGTCTCTTCCCATCGAATTCTACTCATCTTTCTATAGGAATGAGATTTAGAGTTTTCAATAGTACCTTGGGGATTGTGGTCATTAGTGGTATTTTTCGTCGCTATTGGGTAGAGGAATACCTTAATGTATGACACTATATGGATTCTTTAGGTGTTTAGCTTCAATATCATATATTCACACATGTTAGAATGCACTAGGTAACTTGGGGACCATTTTCATTATTGGTGGGTTCCCTCACATCTGTTAACTATTTACATCAATGACCAATGATCAAATGGTATCTCCCATGTTCGACTTCAACTCTTCTATTCATATGGTTAGGATTCATAGTTTTGGGCAGTTTTGATTGAAGACCTTGAGCCAATAGTAGCATACTGATATTTTTCTATTTCCTAAGTTGCACAAGACCTTGCCACATCTCATATGGCACCTGCTAATACATAGAGCCACCTTGTGTTCTTATGGCTATGATCAATTATTGAGCCTGGATCCACGTTGTTCATTTTTTTCCATGACTCATATCTATTTTCCATGGTGCCACTTTGTATTTTGTGTAGCCATAATAGTTACATTAATTATACACATGTTGGATACATCTTGTTTCTTTATGGATATAATTTGTACATGGACATCTATGTCCTAGAGATCATATTGTCTGACATTTTCCTCTCTATTAGGTACCTCATTTGAGCCTACGATCTTGGTTTCTCCAGTTTATTTAACCCCATGAACCAATTGTTTATTTTTTATAATATATTCTAACCATCATCTTACCCTCTGACCTCATACACTATGGGGCATTTGTTATAGGCAAAATTTGCAGTTCTTCATCTGTGATGATAATTACATGTTTTGGTCACATGATGACAGTTACATGATGACACTTCACAAACTTATTGTCGCTCACCCAATGGAAATTTTATGGATGGAATATCCACATTTGGGACATCAGTAGGATTCACTTACCTATTTCATGGTTCATTTAATAGTTAGGAAGCTGATGAACAAGTTTGGAGACCAAAACACCTCTTGAAAACCCTAAAAAGGACCTAAAAATGGCATTTTTTCCCCAAAAACACCCCTTGCACTTGGTCCACTATCATTTTTTACCTTGCATATAGTTGTTTCTAGATCTCTCACTAGTGTGTACCTTAAAAACTCTCTCTCTCTCTCTCTCTCTCTCTCTCTCTCTCTCTCTCGATTTGGGTTTTTTTGGAACCTCTTCCTTGATTGTAAAATCTTCCTCCTTGGCCCTATCTTTTCCATTTTCTATATAAGAAAGGGAGAGGGGACCATGAAGAGTACTTGGCCTACAGTACCGTTATGATGGAAAATTTTGGACTCTCATCCCCCTTACTTGTTCCCTAGTTGTCATCTACACCTTATGCAAATATTGGAGGTTGGGATTCCTGAAGAAGAGAAGCACGAGACTCATAATTGAATATTTCATGATGTGTCTTGATTGATGAGAAGGTATATTATGTACTTGTTTCATTCAATTAATAAAAGAGTTGACATTCTTACCTTTCCAAATCATTATGTAATGTATATCTCAGTTTTGATTATATGTTGATGTTTATGAGATCATTATTTTATGTTCTTTTGAATATCAATCTTTTATAAGTAGTCAAATTGGTTTGAGGAAGGTCTTGAAGTGGTTTTGCAGGTTCTGTCATTGGAGAGCAAAATGAGGACTTGCATAGAGGATTTGATCAACCTTCTATTTGTAAGGTGCAAACCCTCCTAACCCTTGAGATTTTTCTTAATTATTATACTTGTAGAAAATTATATCTATATCTGTAAACTATGGTATGTTGGTGGTCTCACCCCATCCATAGGAACAATTTCCCCAACAAAACTTTGTTTCTAGGAATATTTCTCAAAATATGTGTATATATTACGAAAAGAAAACCCTACAGTAGTAATTCTTTTTATGGCTATCTATGAGTCTTATTCAGTCGTTGATTTAATCAAATGCATCCTCCGAGATTAGTCTTAATTATTCTATCCAAGGAATCAAATAAGATAGACTACACCCATAGGGGTTTTTAGTTCATTCATGGGTTAAGCATGGATTAACTCTCTTGTATTTTGTTGTAAAGATGTTTATATCTTTGAATATTTTTTACTCAAGTTTATAAACCTGCTTAGATTTGGCTCTTGGTATGAATTCAATTTCTTGGTTTTCAATTCCAAATATGAGGAATATCATATAAATATTGTCAAGTTGTTTGTGGGATTCTTTTAGGGAATATAATCTAGTTAAATTAATTCATGGTCTTGGCGGTAAAAAAAAAAAACATTTATTTACCTATAAGATATGGTTATTTGTTTTACTTGTATAGTTACAGTATACTTCTATTTGTTTGAATTATTGTTCCATTGATCTACATGAAATGAGCACAATTGAATTAAATTATTGTGCAATAGAATGGAATGATTAATACACACTGAATAAGACAAATTTAACTAAAAATAGATAAGTATTGCTTAGTATAATTATAGTATAAACTTCCTTAATGATTCCCAACAGTATAGAACAGTGTTACAATAAAGGGAATTAGAATCATGTGGATAGGATTCAAATCCACCAACTCAATCTAAATACATGGATAACTAGAAGTGTCTAAATCACTATCAGAGTTCACTAGGCTAACTCTAATGTCTAATTCAGTCTCGCCATCAATTATAATCAGTTAAACTAGTTAAAATAATGTGGTAGGTGAGAAGTAGGTGAGAATAGGTGCCTTCCCACATGCAGCCATGCAATACTGGTGCTAAATGAACTGGAGGACATCTAACTAAATTTAACTAGAGCATAACTTAGCTTGACTAGTTACCAACTACCAACAACTGAAAGAGGTTGGTGCCGACACTCCCGGTGGCTACTAAATATTAGGGATTGGTCTAGGAGGCACATAAACTGATGCATGAAGTTGCAGTCAGTTGCAATTAACTTCAATTTGTGTTCCCCACACTCTAATGATTAGTATAGGTGGCCCCTTTAGCCAAAGTGGACCCAATGGTACTAGTGGACCCAACAATAACTAAATGACTCCTAAGTTAGGCAAATATAATCTAATAGACTAGTTTGGACAAGGGAGAATTATTAATCCTAACACCCTTGCTTAATCCTAACTTGGACAACTGCGAACCCTGGAAACAAGGCCAAAAGTCACCCATATACAATCTAAACCAAGGAAATAGGGGAAAACCTCATGGGAAAAAACACCTCAAAATAAGCAGGAATAGGAAATACAAGCTATTCTTAGCAGAAAAATATTCCTATTTGGGAAATAGCTTGTAAAAACTCTGCTGCAATTTGCACGACTATGCAACAGTATGGTTCTTCTGTGCAAAAGAATCCTAAATCTGTGCATGTGAACCTCTCCAAACTAATGACTATGTATGGAGGAATTTTCCTCTTTGAAAGAAGAAGAAAATGCTCAACTGAATTAGGAACATAGACTGTTGCAAGATGAAAACTAGACCCATGTAGAGAAACTGAGATCAACTATGAGAGAGAAAAAGTGCTTTAGAATTTGAACCATGTAAAATAAGCTCCAAGTGTTAGGAGCAAGTGTCCAGGCGAATGCAGAATGTCTCCATGTTTACTAGTTCTGTGAGGAGATGAGCATGTGATCAAATAGATAGGTAGATAAGACATGGTATCATGAAGAGTGAATGCTTGAGCTCCATAATATGATATAGGCTAAAAAATAACCAATGACCCACAAAATATAATATCGGCAAACTCATAAAAGAAAAATGACATCAAATCCCCAACAACAATTCTGAAAGAGACGTGCGATACTTGATTTTTCACACCAAAATTGATGAGAACAGCTACAAGAATGACTAGAATATATTGAAACTTAAAACTCAAATGAAATAAGATCATATCATATCCAAATAAGTTCATATTGGATCCAAGAGTGTCTCCACTGAGATGGTAGATGCACAGTTTTATCCTTCTTCAAAACTCTAACTAATTGTGCATTCAATAATGTAGGAATTTCCTAGAAGCTCAAGATCAATGAGAATGAATGAATCACTCCTAAAATATGATATCTCTTCCAAAAAATCCAAAGTATTACTTATTTTCACACCAACAACATAATTAGATATATAGAAATCAAATTCCTCTTCATTTTTTGAAACAATCATCGGTAAACTATGTGCATACTTTAAAATAGAAGAATCCCTGGAGAATTTTTGCTTAGAATGGAAGGAGAGTTTTTCTTCAATAACAGATATTCAAATGTCTTCTTCTAGATCATCCATATGAGAAGATGAGATATCATATATCTCATAAAATTTCGGAGAAGCAGGAGAAGGATTCACTCCAAGGAAACTTTCTTCAATTCAAATTGACTGTGTGGAAGATTTTGCTTCTTCTTCATCTTGACTAACTTGTTTTGTTGAAGAAGAGGGAACATTGAGTACATTATTGAACTCATCATGATGGATTTTAATGGAACCTCTCCCAACAACTGGGATTTGGAATTCACCTCCCATATCAGTGTTAGGTCCTCCTGATAGAGTGAGAGTGGTGAAGGATTCCCTTAAGGAAACCATGTGGTTGGATGCTCCGAAATCTATCAAGTAATACTTCGATGGAGTGAGGCCTGCTTTCAAGGAATGGCACCTTTCAAATTCTTTAGTATGTTCTCCAACATTAAACATCTCTGCACCTTATGGAAGGGAAATATTGTTCTGTTCAAGGAGTTCTTTCAATTGGTCGAGGTTCTTTTTCATGAACTGGATTTATGGATGAAAGCCTCTCATACAGTATGAACATATAATATTTTATTTTCTAGAACCCAAGGATGCAGCGGAAGACTTTTGATTCTCTTTTGGCTTCGAATCAAAGGATTTAGGCTCCTTCCCCTTTTTGTTCCCTTTAGCTTGCGCATTAGTTGAGTCTGACATCAAAAGAGTTTGGTTCTTGAAATTTTGGAGGACTCCCATTTGGGCCAACTTATCCTTCTCCTGTATTAAAGACTCAACAAAGCCATCAAGAGAAGGAATATTTCAATTGGAGATGGAAGATTTTTTGAAATTGAAAGTAGAGATGAAGACATAGTACTTAGAACCAACTTTTTTGAGCATAGAGAGCACAACATGCTCATCATTCCTCTCTATTTCTCATTGCTTACATTACATTACTAGAGACTTGAATTTTATAAAAACTGCTGGATAGTTTCGAAACTGTTGGGATACAATCCTATTAGATCATTCTCCAATATGTGCCCCTAAAGCTCCTATTATTTTCCAAACAATAATTCAAGCTTCTCATAAGCTTCTTTAGGAGTCTTCAATCCCTCAATATGAAAGAGGAGATCCCTAGAGGTGTGAGCACAAAGGAATCCAAATGCTTCATCCAACCGGTTCAAGAACTTGCTTTTCTTAGTAGGATGATGTGGTTCTATCTCTCTGCCCATAGTCATCCTGTATAGACCAAGCTTGCATAAGGAGACCTCTATATCTGCCCTCGAATCAACATAGTTGAAGGGTGTTAGGATCTGGGGCAACAAAGAAATAGAATCCATCAATTCTTCCTTCTGAACAATCAATTTCTTCAATTAATATACATCGAACTTGTAAGAAAACACTGGAAACACAAAAAAAATAGAACTATGTCAGAATCAAGCCTTCCATCTCAACATGTACACTTTCTCAGGGTCTATCACGCCCGCAGAGACTTCTCTAAACAAATCCAAAGTTAACAATGCACACTTTCTGGGACTTATGTGGAAAACCAACTAATTTTGGTGTACAATGGAGATTGGACAGACTTGAGGATTTCCTGAGGAGGCTCTGATACCATGTTTGAATTATTGTGCCATTGATCTTTAAGCAATGATTGAAATTGAATTAGATTATTGTGCAGTAGAATGGAATGAATAATACACACTGAACAAGACAAACTTCACTGAAAACATATAAGTATTTCTCAGTATAATTACAGTATAAACTTCATTAATTCCACCAGTATACAACATTGTTACAATAAAGTGAATTCGAATCATGTGGATAGGATTCGAATTCACCAACTCAATCTGACTGCATGGCTAACTAGAATTTTCTAAATCACTATCGGAGTTCACTAGGTTAACTCCATATTTCTAAATCAACATCTCCATTAGTTATAATAAGTTAAACTAGTTAAACCGATGTGGTAGGTGAGAAGTAGGTGAGAATAGGTGCCTTCCCACATGCATCCATGCAAGATTGGTGCTAACTGCACTAGATGACATCTAACTAAATGTAACTAGAGCATAACTTAGCTTGACTAGTTACCAACTACCAACAACTGAAGGAGGTTGGTGTCAGCACTCCCAGTGGCTCCTAAATTGTAGGGATTGGTATAGGAGGCACATAAACTAATGCATGAAGGTGCAGTTAGTTGCAATTAACCTCTATCTATGTTCCCCACACTCTAGTGACTGGTGTAGGTGGCCCCATTAGCCCAAGTGGGCCCAATGGTACTAGTGGAACCAACAATAACTAAATGACTCCTAAGTTAGGAAAATATAATCTAATAGACTAGTTAGGACAAGGGAGGATTATAAATGCTAACACTATTCAGATTACCGTTAATAAATACTAGTAGTTACATGATTTCCATTAACAAATTCCTTAATAAATGAGTAGTCAGGGTCCATATTCCTTTAACGTCTACTTATTTCCTATTCTAAGTATGAACTATACAACACTACTACCTATACATTCTACTTAACTCAGAGTTGGCTAGTCCCTTTTTTCACGGGCTTTGTGTTTGAATTCTTTCATGTTTTATCGAATCCATTCCTAGTATTGGTAAAATAGAAATTAACAAAGAAAACAATGTATGGATTGTAATCATAGAATAAAGAGGATTTTCTCTATATTTAAATGACAATGTGTAGCATCAACAATTAATTAACTAAATCATAGTTTATTAACAAGGTGATAAATCATCTGTAAGAAAATTTAAATAACAATACACAGTACTAAACTTAGTCCATTAACAAGACATAAACTCATCTCTAAATAAATGGGTATTATTCCAGAGAAGCCCCGTTCAACCCAGACTTAGGACCTCATAGTCAAATAGACCTATAAGAGTCCAACCCATTACCCATAACTCAAACTTAATGTGATGAACATTTCCTCTTCAAGTGCCACCAATAGTGAGGTATAGTTACTAACCAAATTCTAAAAGCTCAAATAAATTCCAGAGACTGAGAGCCCTGATTTCTTTTGGATCTTGAAAGCTCAAATAACATATCTTGAGAGGTCAAATATTTCTTTATTTATGAGCCTAATAGGTCGATCTTTCTAGAGTTTGAAAGCTCTTCTTTCATAAGCAAGTTTTTTCTTCCTTGGGCACGCCTTTTATTTTCCCAGGACTTTCTTGGAAGTAACTAACTCCCCACATTGGCCACTTGTCCCCGTAGAGATGAGTAAAAAATTAGCAATTGACTTAAATAAGAATTCTGTGAATTCACAGCAAGGCTTTTCATAACAATACATTAATTTTATTAAATTTATTAAAGGATAAATTATTTCCATTATCACTTAATGTCATAAACTTTATAAATCTTATTTACCACTATTTACATGTTCATATGAGTAATTTAACTTTTTAACAAGGGGTATTACAAGTTAGTTTTGTAAATGAAGTAAATCTTCACTCCTACCTTAGACAAAAAAAAATTAATTATGTCATGTTGATATTTAAACATTGCCTTTAATTTGACATTAATCTTAATGTCACTTACCATAATTGTACATAAAAATAAAAGGTTTACCAAAATACACTTCAAATATATTTCAAGTCTTTCTTCATGTATATATTAACATGGCTTGCATTTGCAAAAAAAAAGATTCTCATGAAATGAAATTTTGATTAGGTAAATTTTCATTTCAGCTCAACCTTGTCACACTTAATTCGAGAACTTTTGGATGCAAAGTTAAAAGGGATCTATAAGAGTTTAATATGTAAATCTCTATTATGTACTCAAATACCTAATATCTAAATTATGGTTTAATGATGATATTGTAAGTTTTTTTATTTACTTAATATTTTATTACTTGACTAAGATGCCATGTGTAAAAAAAATGATAACTCTAGAAAGTATATAATCCCGAGTATGGTCAGCAAAACTTTTCAAACATATTACATAAAGTATAATATAGTCATCTTATGCTTGTTACAATCTTCCATTAAGTCAAAACATAACCATGAATTTTACATTTCAGTATCTAAATCCACCATAAACCATATTTTGTTTGTTTCTCAAAACAATTACCATCCACACAAGTAGTTCTGATAATTTCAGCTCCCAACATGCTGGTTGAAGGAGGGTCCCATAAAAATGATTGATTATACTCTACTATTACACTTGAATTCTCTAATATTAAAGTATTTATAAATCAAATATTCATATGCAACATTTTCACTACTATAACATAAAAAATATAAACATAACTTCCACTTTTTAAACGCAATTCAAAATTCCTCTAAATACTTTTTAAACGCAATTCAAAAGTCCTCTAAATAAGCAAGCATAGAGGGACAAGCTCCTTGCTCCTTTAGACCATATATATTTTACAAGATACCGATCCCAATGCATAGACGAGGTCTAAAAAGGTGATGTTTTACCCTACCATTTATTTTCTCACTAGTTTTTACTGAATTCAACATTGAATTTTTGGAATTCGAGATAACATCTCTCAAACTTACATAGTTCGTGTACCCCATGGTTTTTCAGAGTGCTTTTCTACATTCAAATAAATGATTTGAGTTATTAAAGAAATCATATTTAGAGAAAAAAAATGGTCGGCTTGTGGTCATTAGCTTTGCTTTTTGACGAAAAATATGTTGTTTCAAGTAACCTATCTAATATAAACATGTGGAAAAGATATAAATTAGCTGATTGGGCCTCTCTCTCTAGGCCTACTGGACTAGGTGGATGGGGCATAGAAAATTTAGACTGGTTTAGTATCTCCTTACGACTTAAATCCTTTTGGTTTGCTATTTGTGGCAAGGGTCTCTGGTATAAAGTGATCTCTGTGAAATATTTGAGGAAACACACAGTTCTGAATTGGTTACGATGCAAATCCTTTTCCACCATGGGGGTTTCTATCATTTGGAAGGGCTTTATAAACACTATTTCTTGGCTTGGAATGGGTCTTACATGGATGGCAGGAAATGGTGAAAACATTAGAATTGGTGAAGATCCGATTCTAGGTATGGGTACAGGTTTCGTTCTGCCAGAGGATCTGCGTTCTTATTTGGAAGATTATGGTGTTATTTCTCTTGCACAAGCTAGAAATTATTCTATTAATGCCATGAATTATTGGCTCTCTGCCATAGACTTGGATCTGGGGGGAGAATGGCACTCTCTTTGGGAGAATTTTGTTAGAGGTCTAGAACTTGGGAGAATCCGTTTAAGAGCAACTCCTGATCGATGCCTCTGGTCGTATGGAAATTTCTCAGGCTCTGTCACTGCGGAAAAAGTATATGAATGCTTGGTGGACCATAATTTGGAGCTCGATTTGGATTCTTCCAGCGTTTCCCAAGTCATATGGAAATTCAAATTACCGAAAAAAATCCGGTGTTTTATTTGGCTCCTCATAAAAAATAAGCTTCTTACATGGGAACAGCTTATTAAAAGGGGCTTTCAGGGTCCAAGCTTTTGTTCACTGTGCAAGTTGGGGGAAGAAAACACACAGCATCTTTTCCATGAGTGTAAATTTACAAAGAATATGTTTGCAGTAGTTAATGAACAGTTCAATTCGGGCATTTTTAACTCTGTCTCTGCGGGTTCTTTGGTCCGGATACTTCTAGAAAATTGGGTCAAGAATCACTCGCTGAGCTTCCCTAAGCTTTATTTTCCCTTCTTTACCCTCTGGGCAATCTGGATTCATAGGAATTTATGTATTTTTGAAGGAACAATGCCAGCTGTTTATCCTGTCCTTAACCATGTTGATTTGCTCTTCCATTCTTTTCCTGTGCCTATAAAAAAGACAAAACAGAGGTTGATTGGATTGCCTCCAACTTTGGAGTATCCCTGTGTTTTTTTCGATGGTGTAGCCACCAAGAACATGGGGGGGCAGGTTTTGTTCTGTACTTGAGTAATTCACACAGTATTCAGTTCTCTATGGGCTGTGGAAGAAGTACAAATACAAAATCAGAACTGTTAGCTCTGTGGGCTATTCTCTCCGTCTCAAAGGAATTGGGAATTCCTCTTCACACACTTTTTGGAGATTCCCTTGTCATCATTTCATGGGCTACAGGAAAAGGATCTTTGAACCTTCCCCATCTGAACCACTGGTGTGATGATTTAAGAGATTTACTTCATTACTTTCCGGATTTGATTATGAAACACATATACCGTGAGCATAACCAGATTGTAGATAGTCTCTCAAAATCTGCTCTTTCTCTGGACTCAGGCCGTGGTAATTTCCAGGAATATTGGGATGACAAGATTACAGAACATGGTGATTTTCTGTTATTTTAGTTTGTGTTGTCTCTTTAAGCACCTTTAGTCTTGTTTTTTTGCAGAGAGCAAGACCTATATGAGGAGACTTTCTGTTATCTTTTTATGCTCATTCTATATGCCACTTCTGCTCATTTCTGGAAATAGATTAAAATCTGACTCGTGTTACACAGGAGTTGTGATAAAAGCCTGACACAAAATAGGTTGTTTCTTGCATGCCCATGGTATGATGACTTGTGTATATGCTGATCCAAAAGGATCCCTATCAGAGCTTACTGTGGAGTCTAGTCTCTGTTTATGATTGTACATGATGGTCTTTGATTCTAATGAATAACATGATCTGGTATTTTTTCTGTTGAAAAAAAAGAGTGTTTTTATAACCCAACCCATTGTTAAGATGTAAAACAAATTTAATTCTAGATACGATAAGTTTATGATATATAAATAATTAAATTCATTTTTTTAATAGTTTAAAGGATCAAGTTATTTTTTGAATGGTTATGAAAATATTTTTTTACACTTATTTATTGGAAATAGTATTAATGTATTTATAAATAACATTTTTAATAAATTTGTTAAAATAAAGTAATATGTTTAATGACTAATTGTTTTTGAGAATATTGATAGTAAAATATTTTTTGAAAATTTATTTTTATAAATTTTTAAGAAATTTAAATTTAGGTATAAAAAAAATGAAAACATAAATTTTTTATATAATATAAATTTATGTAGTTTTTAATAACATTTTTTCTAATTTTATATTATTTTGAAAACTTTTGGAATCTGAATTTTGCTAAATTTATGTGTGACTTTTTATTTGGAGTAGATTGATTTGATTACTAAAATAAGGATTAAAAGTTACTAAGTGTAAATCTTTTTGTCATCAAATAATTTCTCTTCATTATTAAAAGGCTTACTTTAAGGAAAAATCATCTAAATAATGGTAAATTTTATTATTTATTTTATACACATCTATCCAAAAAAATTTAGGTTTTAAGAGAGAGTGTTGAAGATTTTCTTTTTCCTAAAGGAAGAAAATTTTCATAAATATATCTATATATGCATTTAGATATTATTTTATATTTTGGACTTCCGTTACCGTAGTGTAACAAGTGTACAACTGAGAACCTGAGTGTAACAAGTGTACAATGGAGAACCTGTGTACAACGGAGAACCTGAGTGTAACAAGTGTACAACGGAGAACTTGATTGTAACAAGTGTACAACGTTCATGGTTGTAGTATCTTGTTATTTGGCTCATAGGGGTGTGGGTATGGTAGTTCTTAAATGCATTTTGATTGAGATTTAAATAAAAAAACGTAATAAATAAGCTTCAGTTATCACTTTTTGTTTTTTTATTAAATAATATTTGTTTTATGTTTATATTAATAAGTTTAATGTTGATCTTATACCATAAATGGATAACTATAATGATCTCGTAATTAGTTTAATGTTTATTTTAACAGCCACCCATTTCCACAAAACTAAGTGGTCGTCCTATCTTATGCTTAAATGCATCTTGATTAGGATTTAAGTAAGCTTCAATTAAGTGGATATCATTTTTTTCATATCAATTTTTGTTTTTTTTAATAAATAGTATTTGTTTTATATTTATATTAATTAGTTTAATGTTTATGTTAACCATAACAACATGGTAATTAGTTTGTTGTTTGTCTTTTTTTTAACAAGTAGCCATCTCCATAAACTAAGTGGTTGGTTGTGCCATTATTAATCATAGTTTAGCCTTGTTTATGATGATGATGATTAACGTCTATTGAGACCAACTTTGGTCTATTGGACCTTAAGAAGGATAATACTTGGTTTACTTTAAAATCATATTCCTATGCCCAAAAAGCTTGCTAAGAAGTTGTACAAGCTCACTATAGTTTTGGAAATTTAGGAGGTTAAAAAGGTTTGTATTGTAGCAAATACTATGAAACTCAGATGTAATGTGAGTGTAAGAAAGGCACTCTAAGAAAAAGTGATTTTCATCATCAAAAATCATAGACTCACATAGATGGAAAACCCTTTCCGCCCATTGAGTTTTAGGAGTAGACCAATGCCCTGTTTTGCTATGGAATTCCTGAGAGTTCGTTCTAATCTTGGATATATTAATTTTCTTTTGTGAGCTCGTTACTACTAAGAGATACCTATGATATTCCAAGTTATGATTAATCACCTTCTTATAGTATCTTAATTTTATCTTAACCGCCAAATTTTCCTCATGCCATAATTTATCTTTAAACTTAGAAGTGATAATATTTTTGACATTACCAATGTTCTGCAAAATGTTATTTTTATCAATGCCCCAATTGTTTAACCAAGCCATGGTATCTTTACACCAACACGGCTTGAGGCGTAGTTGGTTTTGACTTGAGTTTAAAGCAATTTTAGGAAGTTTCTCATTTCCCATGTTATTTATCTTATGCTTGTACACTAAGTACCTAGTCATAGCCATGATCTTGATGGGGGAAAGACCCACTTCTAATAGGATAAGGCATATTGATTTTGATTTTTAGGTTATAAGTTATAAAGCGCTTCTAGATTTGCTCAATCTTCCTCCAAGATTCTCTAGAAATGATGCACCCCCATACTTCACAACCATTCAAGATAACATGGATGATAAGAGTCTCAAAGAGGAACTTATTTTTATCCCACATGATCAGATTGGATGATTTGTACAATTATTTTTAAGACCAAAATAAGCTTTCTTCCCTCCATTAATCGTTTTCTCAATGCTATAGTTCCAATTGAGCTTGTGATGAATATAAATTCTGAGATACTTGTAAGAAGTCACTTCCTCTAGGTTTATATTATCATAAATAGAATTTGCATTGGTGTCTTTCTTAGATTTTATAATCATGATTTTTGTCTTGTTGGTGTCAATAGTCATACCCATGTTAGAGAAAAAATCTTTAATAATTCTTAACTGCTTATCGAGATCAAAAGGACGCCTTGTCACAAGAACAATATCATCAACATAAAGTAGGAGTATGATATCTATCCTAGTTAATATTGCACTAACGTAACTTGTTTCTTCTAAACACTTTTCTAGCTTATCAATGTAAATGCCAAAAAGGGCAGGGGAGAGGGAGGAACCTTGTTTAACTCCAATATTACAATTTATATTCATTATCCACCCCTCATTATTCTTAAACTTGGCAATGCCATTTTTGTATAACCTTATCGTGATAGCTCTCTACTCAAAAGGAACCTTAAGCTCCTCTAGCCTATACCACGGGTTATTTCTAGGAACTGTGTCAAAAGATTTTCTAAAATCCACAAAGCAACAAAATAGGTCAAACTTATTATTACGAAATTCCTCTACAATGATCTTAAGCGTAACGAGGTGGTTCATGGTTGAATGATTCGTTCTAAAACCTGCTTGGTCTTTAGCCTACTTACCTTCCATGTCGAGCCATTCATTGATCTTCTTTTCTAAGATAATACCATATAACTTAGCTAAGAGAGGGCTAATCATAATAGTTTGATAATTAGAGGGGTCATTTTTATCACCACTCTTGAAAATAGAAATAATGAGGATTCGAGTCTAAGGTGTAGGAAACCCTTGCTTGACCCCTAGATTAAAGCGTTTGTGGATTTGGGGATGAGGACATGCTCTCCAATTTTTAAGATTTTCACTTGGTAGCCTTTAATGTCTTTGACTTTTCCATTTGCTAAGCCGTTCACCCTAATAAGAAAAAACATTTAGTTGTAAGAAAAGTTTGAATGTTATGTGCGATTCATAAAACTTTTTAAAGTATAATGTCAAGGATCTCCATTTAAATTATCTTGTTAGGAAAAACCTATATAGTTATAATAATGGGTCAAAAAGACTTCAAGCCATAAAAAATATATATGGTATTGAACAATTAACTAACTCTTAACCATTTAAAGTAAATTAAATTAACAACAGCAGCACATTATGCATAATAAATCATTTTATCTTAATTTCATTCATGTAATTAAATATTTCTTATAATTACTATTTAATTTCATATTAAAAGATATATAAAATTAGAATTCTCAAAAATAAATTTTAATATTTTTTATTAAGTTTTAATTTTTATATATTATAAAAACATTAAAAATAAAAAATTTATCCTCACCATAGGTATTAGTAGGTTATCATATATAAAATTTAAAAGAAAAATAAAATAAAATCTAACCCTAACATAAAAATAACCAAATATAAAAACAAATTCAAACAAATTCTAAATATTTTACATTATTAAAAATTCAAAATTTTAATAACCATAACTTATTTTACTTATTAACACTTAAAAAAATGAAATTCAAAAATTCAAAATGTTTATAATCATCACACATTTATTTGAAATACGTTTAAGTAATTATATGATTTATTTGAAGTTCAAAATTTTAATAATCCTAATACATGTAGGTAATCATGATACTTTACTATTGTATTTGGAATACTTTTATCTAATTGTAATAATTTATTTAGAATAAGTCTAACTAATCATGATACTTTATTTCACGACATAACCAAAGTGTTTTTCACTCCACGTTATTTCAAAAGGAAATTACATGTTGACTCATTCACTTGGTGATGTTACATTATCCTCTGTTGTCAGTGCTCGAATAAATATCTCGTGCTTCCACCCTAATCTGAGGTGGCAGTTACGAATCAAAATTTTTACCATTTTTAGAGCATCAGCCGTCACGTTACTCCTCTGTGTTGCAACAAGATCCTGATGGAACGGGAAATCAAAAAGCATTTGAAATGTTAGCGGAGATTAAAAATAATTTCAAATCTGGAGTAACCGTTGTATGATAACGGCATTCTTATGCAGAATTCCAATGTGAATTTACCAAAGGAAAAACTCTCAATGGGAATGGGTGACCGGTAGATTTAAAAAATATTTCAAAATCCTTTGATGGAATGGTGACGGGAGATTAAAAAGGCATTTCAAAACTTGAGCACCCTGTGTATGGTAACGGCATAGTTGATGCAAAAAGGCAATGTGAATTTAGAATGCTTTTGTAATTGAATAAGATCCGAGGGTTATTGGCCTTTTTACATCATCTCATGTCTGTGGCTAGCTTGTTATTTCTTAAAAATGCTCATCATATCATGTCGGAGGAGGCACGGAGGTAAAGCCTGATATTCAAGAATTAGTTAGATTTACTTCATAAGTGAAATGGCAGGTTTACTTCATATTGGCTAAGTTTAGATCTGTTTCTTATTGGTATTGGTTTTTAGAGCGTGTTTTAGGTTTTCAGAGCGTGCATTAATTGGATTTGTATATGTGCAGGAAGGAGAGGATGCCCAGAGGCTTCCATGGCTATTGTTACGGCAGAGCTTGCAGTGGCTCAGTTGTTGCCCACTTTTGATGGGAGAGGTTATTCTGATCCGTTCTGACTGTTAGATACGATTCCAAGGCAAGTTGCAAATCCGTACTCGATAGATTTTTAAGTTTTGTTTATATTAGTTTTGGCAGATGTTGATTCGTAATTACAGGTTATCAGATCTTCGAAATGATGGATTGCTATGGTAGTGTCTCCAATCCGGTGATTTACTTAACCACTAATTGTTTGCAAACACTCACTGGGAACGGTATTGGGCATATAGTACTGTGTCTCATCTCATGAATATATATATACTGGTGCGCATCTTATATTTTTCCTTGTTTCTTTTTTATAAGGTTTCCGTCAATGCCCTACAAAGCAAAGTATAAGGTTTCTAGCATTATATTTGTGTATTTTCACTCCAGACATTTTATGGGTACTTTAGAAAATTTTTGTGTGTTGTACAGAGTTTTTATCTGATGCAGGAATTATCTTTTGACAGCCAGAGAGTAAATATTTTTGGTATTCTCATATATATTCAGGAGAAAGTTGGAGTCAGTTTGTGTTATGGGATTCCCGCGGTGGGATTGATCATTTTTTGTGTTATGGGATTCTCAATTTTGTGCTTATCTAACTTTCATGGGCAGCTTTTCAAACCGTATGGTAGAGAAGGCGCTGTCTCTTTTATATGCAGTAGTTTTTCCATTACATAGAATATGATTTCACTACCTGTTTCCATTGGTTTTCTATTCGCTGCTTTTCTAATTTTGTGAATCTAACTATGTGTTGATTGTTATAAACACCAATCAATATCTTCACATTTGTTCTGTGCGTGCAGTAATTAGTCGGTTTCCGTCCTTATGTTATCTAGTATTTCTTGAATACACTTAGGTTTACTGTTATTTCTAACTTTCACGGTTATTTGCAATGGGTTTTTAATTACATAGAATATGATTTCACTACCTGTTTTCATCGGGTTTTTTCATTGCATAGAATATGATTTCCATTGGGTTTCTAATTTTGTGAATCTAATTATTATAATTATCAATCAATATCATATTCGCGTGCAGTCGTTAATCGGTTTCCGTCCTTAGGTGTTACCTCTTTTTTCTTGAATACACTTAGGTTACTGTTGAATACACTTGTTACTATTGATGGAGTTCAGATCTGTTGTTATATTGCTTTTGAAAACACTTTGTTAATATTACTGGAGTTCATATCTATTATTTCGTTCGTTATTTGTGCAGTAATTAATGGCTATTCGTATGAGAAAGTGAGCAATATGGATGAGATTGTCATTCTATTTTTGGTATATGGTGCTATGGTAAGGTTTCTTTCTTAAGCTATTCATAGATTTTATGTATCGCAATCGTTTGTTGGTGTAACAATAATTTTAATTTTATTTTGGAAATAATAGGTACATTTTGGGTATCATAGCTACAATGATTTTAGGATTTTCTCTCTTGGTTTTGTTTTTTATTTTTTTACTATTTCTAATATTATCATTGTTTTTTATTTTATACTATTTCTAATATTATTATATTATCATAATTGCAGTAATTTTATAGTTTTTTTTTTATAAAGTTTCATTTTGTATAACAATCCTTTGCTTATGTAGGAATAGTTTTCATCTTATTATGAATATGATAGATACAGTGATTTTAAGAATATTTCTTGTTTCTGGCTACTTCAGACAGTAAATTTAAGGTTTATCTCTTTCTTTAAAATGTTTTTTTTTTTCTTTTAGAATCATCACCATTAGAACAGTTTAATCATTATTTTATCTTAGAATAAGTGAAGAAGTGGTCGGGTTGCTACACGAAAGACCTACCTCCAGTGAAAGATTCTGAAAACCTTTTCAAGGTGCAGCTCTGTCATATTTTTTATTTTCTTGGGATTTCGTAATATTATCGTAGTTTCATTGATTTTAGAGTTTATTTTTCGTCTTATTTTGTTAATTTAGTATTATTGTCCTAAAAGTAATTTAATATTATTTTATTAATTATTTTATTTATTGTTATTTAATTTAATATTATTTTATTAATTCACAAATTCAATAATTATTTTATTCAATGTTATTTGTTTAGATGATCACAGAGATGATGGGATAACAAATTATCGAAGCTTTTCGTATAATGATGCAAGGTATGCATGGCTTTTTAAATTTTTTCTATATAAAAAATAAAAAATATTGATATCAAATTAAAGTTTGAGCGTTAGATGGTAACTAGTTTTATAGTTTTTATTTTTAAAATGCATTCAATTATTAAATCAAACTAGATTGTTTTTCTAATATAAGTGTTTTTTAAACTATGTTTTTTAATAGAAATTTTAAGTTTATTAAGTCTTTTATGTAGGAAATTTACTTAGATGTCTCTATTATTAATAGTGTCTCTCTTATTAATAGAGCATTTCATTTTTTGTTTTGGCTTTCTTCATTAATTGAATTTTTTTCATCACCAAAACACAAATCTTTAGTTGAAGTAGTCATGAGACATAATTACATTGAGAGGAGATTGAATGTTGATAGTAAGGCCATAGTTACATTTGGAAGAGATTGAATTTTGAAAGTTAAACTACCAAGACTAAGATGATATGTTTAAAATACAATAAGATCGTAGATAACTGCATAAGTTTTATAAAAACATTTATCACTAACTTTTTTGTCATGATGAAATTATAATTATATATATTATTTTTAATATTAAAATAAATTAATAAATTTAATTGTTTTAATTAAGTGACAGATTTGAATTAAATTGAAAAGCATATGTACTTACTATTTTGAGCAAGGGAATTTAATTAGAAATATACATTTCATTTTCTCACTCGCAGCTAGCTAGGTAACTGTAGGAATATGTAATTAGTGATCAAGATCGAGATTCTAGTCAACTCCCTTCCTTCCAGTTGCCCATAACTAGAATTCGGGGCAAGGCAATGAAGGGCTAATTTCTGCTACCGAGGGTGAATGCCATCAAGTTAGCTCCACATCAATAGGTTTTTCCTCTTAAACTACAGCTGGAGCCTGGAACTACTCTACCGAATTCAACTAATATAGCTCCACATGGTTGGATCATGATTTAAGCGTACTATAATATCTGGCTCAAACTATTAGAAAAAGTTAATAGTATTAGAAAAAGTCAATCTATTAGAAAAAGTTAAATAACCTAAAAACTAATAAGTAGTAATAATTGTTGCAATCCATCTTGTATTCTTGCAGGTAGTGTCGTTTGCATCCCCACTTGCTATAAAAGCTTTAAATGTTTTTTGAGAGATGCTTGAACAACTCTCCTCCTTGCAAGGGTTTTTTTGGATGGATTCATGTGCACGAAAATTTGTTGTTTATGTTTATTTATTTCTTTGAAACTTCCTCTGTATCTAAAGATTTCGCAATAAATATTGACATGTATTTTGTAGGAGTAAACACCAGACAATTATGTCTCTGCTGGTTTGAAAGTTAAGTTTCAATCATTACGACTAGATTAGGTGTTCCAAAGTTTTGGTTTAACTTATTTGATCAAGACTCACTGGGGTCGCGCCACATTGACTAGCGAATCTTGGGCAGTGGGCATTGACAATTATAATATCATTCAATAAATCTTGGCCAGTCGCCATTAGAACCAGATATCAAATCAACGATAGCTAAATAGAGATTTCGAGTTTGTAGGCATTGTTAGTGTAAACAAATTGGGATTTCGACTCTACACGCAATTAGTCTAAAGTAAGTTGCTTTATATAAAGATATTATGAAAATCTGCATGTTCTAGAAAGTTACACTTCATTTACCTCTTATTTATTATGGATGCATAGATTTTTTTGGATTTGAAATTATTTTATGATATTAAATCTACATTTTTTTTAAGTGCATACTTCTTTTAATATGAATATGCTTGATAATAATATTTAGTTTGAAAAAAATGATATTTAGTTTCTTTTATATATATATATATATATATATAGTTTCTTATATATATATATTATTTTGTAACTGTATTTTATTTATTTATATGAATATATTTTATAATAATATTAAAATGGTTTATATTTTAATAATGCTAAATTTAGTTTAGTTATATTTTTAATTTAATAAATAAATTTTGTGTCTATTTTAACTTTGCACATTTAAAAAAAAATGAACATTTTGAAAATTTTCATAATTTTTTATCACTAATTAAAATATGAGCACTTGAATTTTTTTCAGCACTCAAATTTTTTTTTTGTGTAGAATTTTATGAAATGTGAGATGTAAATTTTCTAGTAATTAGTATTATAATGTATTTTTTTCAATTTTATATTGGTAATAATTTTGAATTTTCTTTTGTTTTTGGTGTTGAAATACTTTTAAGTTCCATTTAATCATTTAAAGTTTTCTCTTTCATAGTTTATAGTTTTGTCACTTTATAAATTGCTAGGTTGTTTATATAATATTTAAGTGGGAATAAGATTGTAGAAAGCAATTTTTATGAATATTAAATTGTATACATTTTTTATACTATTTGCATTAGTATGTGACCATAGCGTTTCTATTGAAAGTCTTGTGTAGAGTGTTTTCAAAGGACCATTTTGGGAAATTGCCTGGAAACAATTTCCTAACTCGGTATCTTGACACATGTGCCTTTGTTGTAGCTGGAAACTAGGATGCCATTGCGCTAGTAATAGGTGGAGGGAGGTAACTCCCTGAGAAGCCCTCCTAGTACGCCCCAAGTTGGGTGGTCGACCATGTATACAAAAGGTTTTTAAAGTGGTCTAACGAGGGACCCCCCTTTGTTAACACTCTACTCATGCAGCCTAGGAGTTAGGATCTCTTTCCTTGGAAATTATAACTTTAACCCCTATCACACTTGACTCTTCTAAACATTAGTTACTTTAGCCACTATATCATCCAACCCGTATAACTTGTAACTACTAACTTTTAGAGCATAACATTTATAAATCCTATAAATTTTAACATTTAGAAGTCACAAAACCTTATATAACACAAAAATAAAATTATCTTAACTACTTTAACCTTTAATCTCTCTAAAACCACAACTCCAAATCTCTATCTCTTTCTAAACCGCTAACCCCCACTTTCTCTTTTCCTCCATAAACTCCTAACCTTTAATCTCTCTCTCTCTCTCTAAACCACTAACACCCAATATCTCTCTTTATATTTCCCTCTCTTTAAGCCCCTAACCCCCAATCTTTCTCTCTTTAAACCCCTAACCTTCAATCTCTCTCTCTCTCTCTCTCTCTCTCTCTCTCTCTCTCTCTCTCAACCCCTAGCCACCAAACTCTCTCCATAAACCCTTAACCTCCTCCTCTTTGTCTCTCTTTTAATTCCTAACCCTTAATCTATCTTTATATATATATATATTCTCTCTCTAAAACCCTAAACTCCAATTTCTCTCTCTAAACCCCTAACCTCCAATCTCTCTCTTTGTCTCTCGCTAAACCCCTAAACCCCAATATCTCTCTCTCTCCCTCTAAATGCCTACCCTCTAATATATCTCTCTCTATTGCTCTCTCTCTATCTCTCTGTAAGCCCCTAACCCCCAATATTTCCCTCTCTAAAACCCTAACCCCCCTATATATCTCTCTCTAAACCCCTAACCCACAATCCCTCTTTCTCTCTCTAAACACATGGCCCCAATATATCTCTCTCTAAACCCCTAACCTCACATTTCCTGGTCTCTCTCTCTCACTCTCTTTAAACCCCTAACACCTAATCTCTCCCTCCCTCCCTTCATCTCTTTGTCTAATCCCTTAAACCCCAATCTATATCTATTTCTTTCTAAATGCCTAACATCTTCTCTCTCTCTCTCTCTCTCTCTCTCTCTCTCTCTCTCCCTAAATTCACATTTCCTTGCCTCCCTCTCTCCCTGTCTCTAAACCCGTAACACATAATATCTCTTTGCCTCCATCTCTCTCTCTCTCTAAACCCCTAACCCCCAATCCATATCTATTTATCTCTAAACTCCTAACATACAATCTCTCTCTATTTCTCTCTCTTTTGAATTGCTAACACTCAATCTCTATGTTTCTATTTCTCTCTCTCTAAACCCCTAACCGTCAATCTCTCTCTCTCTCTCTCTCTAAACACCTAGTCACCAATATATTTCTATACTTCTCTAATGTCCTAATCCCCAATTTTACTTTCCCTCTCTATGTACCCATAACACCCAATATTTATCTCTTTCTCTAAACCCAAAACCTACAATCTCTCTTGCTCTCTCTTGGACCACTATTTTCATCAACACATAAAAACTAATCTATCTCTAAACCCTAACCACCAATATCTCTCTTTGCAAATTCCTAATATTCAATCTCTCTCTCTCTCTCTTTACATCTTTCTCTCCCTCACTCTCTTTAGGTCCACCCCTAAACCCTAATCTATGCCTTTTTATTTCTCTCTCTCTAAAACCTTAACCCCAAATCTCTTTCTCTCTAAACACTTAACCTTCAATCTGTCTTTGTATTTTTCTCTCTCTCTAAACCTCTGACCCAATATCTCTCTCTTTCACTTTATCACTCTCCATAGATCCCTAACCCCCAATCTCTCTCTCTCTCTCTCTCTCTCTCTCTCTCTCTCTCTCTCTATTTATCTACATGTCTAACTATCTTTTTATCTAAGAAACTAACCCCTAATATCCCTATCTATATATGTTAACCCCTAACCCATAAAACATAATCTATCCCTCTATCTAAACCCCTAACCTCTAATACCTATCTCTAAACCCCTAACCCCAGTTATCTCTCTCTAAATACCCTAACATAAAATCTCTCCCTTTCTCTCTCTCTAATCCGCTAGCCTTCAATCTCTATCTCTCTCTAAACCCTTAACCTTCAATCTCTCTCTCTCTCTCTCTCTCTCTCTCTCTCTCTCTCACAAAACCCCTAACCCATAATCTATCTTCTTTAAGCCCCTAACATGCAATATCCCTCTTTCTCTCTCTAAACACATGGCCCCAATCTATCTCTCTGTCTAAACCCCTAACCTCACATTTCCTGATTTCCCTCTCTCACTCTCTCTAAACCCCTAACACCCAATCTCTCCCTCCCTCCCTCCATCTCTCTCTCTAATCCCCTAACACAAAATCTATATCTATTTCTCTCTAAATGCCTCTCTCTCTCTCTCTCTCTCTCTCTCTCTCTAAATCACTAACCTTGCATTTCCTTGCCTCCCTCTCTCCCTCTCTCTAAACCTGTAACACACCCTCTCTTTGCCTCCATCTCTCTCTCTAAACCCCTAACCCACAATCTATATCTATTTCTCTCTAAACTCCTAACATACAATCTCTCTCTATTTCTCTCTTTTTATCTCTCTCTCTGAACTGCTAACCCCCAATCTCTGTGTTTCTATTTCTCTCTCTCTAACCCACAACCCTCAATCTCTTTCTTTCTGAACACCTAATCCCCAATATCTTTCTCTATCTCTCTAATCTCCTAACCCCCAATTTTCCTTTCTCATTTTGTATACCCATAACACCCAATCTTTCTCTCTCTCTCTAAACCCCTAACACCCAATCTCTCCCTCCCCTCCCTCCATCTCTCTCTTTAATCCCCTAACCACCAATCTATATCTATTTCTCTCTAAATGCCTAACATCCTCTCTCTCTAAATCCCTAACCTCACATTTCTTTTCCTCCCTCTCTCCCTCTCTTGAAACCCATAACACACAATATCTCTTTGCTTCCATCTTTCTCTCTAAACCCCTAACCCCCAATCTATATCTATTTCTCTCTAAAGTCCTAACATAGAATCTCTCTCTATTTCTCTCTCTCTATGTATACCCATAACACCCAATCTTTCTCTCTCTCTCTAAACTCCAAACCTACAATCTCTCTCTCTCTCTCTCTCTCACTTTCTAAATTTACCATCTCGATGGACCAGGTGAACGTAGGAAGGATAACTTGATAGGCCACCCTATAACTCATGAAATTCCCATCTGGATAGACCAAGTTAACATAGGAAGGATAATAGGCCACGTTTCATTCTCTATCATCCCATATGCCATGTTTTTCCCCCTCTTCAATGGCATAGGTCCGAAGGTATCTTGCATACGCCACCCTTGCACTAGTTCATTTACCAGTTAAAGGAAGGGACCACTATTTATGTGAACACATAAAAAATAATCTATCTCTAAAACCTAACAACCAATGTCACTCTTTGCAAATGCCTAATCTTCGATCTCTCTCTCTCTCTATATATATCTTTCTCTCCCTCACTCTCTCTAGGTCCACTCCCAAACCCTAATCTATGCTTTTTTATTTCTCTCTCTCTCTCTAAACCCCTAATCCTCTAAATATCTCTCTCTCTCTCTCTGAACACCTAACCTTCAATCTCTCTCTTTCACTTTATCACTCTCGCTAGACCCCTAACCCCTAATTTCTCTCTCTCTCTCTCTCTCTCTCTCTCTCTCTATTTATCTACATGTTTATGTATCTATCTATCTAAGCACCTGACCCCTAATATCTCTCTCTATATAACTATATATCTTAACCCCTAACTCATAAAACACAATCTATCCCTTTCTCTAAACCCCTAAACTCTAATGTTTATTTCTAAACCCCTAACCCCAATTATCTCTCTCTAAATACCCTAACATACAATCTCTCTCTCTCTCTAAACCCGTAGCCTTCAATCTCTATCTCACTCTGAACCCTTAACCTTCAATCTCTCTCTCTCTCTCTCTCTCTCTCTCAAAACTCTTAACCCATAATCTATCTTCTTTAAGCCCCTAACTTGCAATATCTCTCTACCTCTCTCTATCTCTCTCTAAATATCTATATAAACCCCTAACCCCTAACCCATAATCTCTCTCTCTCTAAACCTCTAACCCATATTCTCTCTTTCTCTTTCTAAACCCATATCCCTCAATCTCTTTCTCTCTCTAAACCTGTAACTCCAATCTCTCTTTCTCTCTCTCTCTCTCTCTCTGTGTGTGTGTGTGTGTGTGTGTGTGTGTTTTTAAAAACCTAACCAAAATTATTTCTCTTTCTACTTCTCTCTCTCTAAAACCTTATCCCCCATTCACTCTCTCTCTCTCTCTCTCTCTCACTAAACACGTAACCTCCATTCTCTCCCTCTCTCTCAATCAATATAAACCCCTAGCAAATAATCTCTGTCTCTCTAAACCCTTAAACATACTCTCTATATTTCTATTTATCTATCTATCTAAACACCTAATGTGTAATCTCTTTATTTCTAAACCCTTAAGATCCAATATCCCCCTCTCTCTAAAACCCCATTCCCTAATCTCTCTCTTTCTTTAAATACTTAACCCCCAACCTATATATCATATATAAAACCATAACCCTTATTCTCTTAATAAACATCCAACCCCTAATACCTTTCTCTCTCTCTAAATGCATAACCCCTAATCTATGTCGGTCTCTAAAACCCTAATTGTGTCTCTCTCTAAAACCCTAACCTCCGATCTCTCTCCCTCTCTCTATAAACTACTCACTCCATTCTCTTTATCCCTCTCTCTAAGACCATAACCCCCAATATCTCTCTTTAAGCCCATAGTCCCTAATATCTCTCCATCCTCTCTCTCTGAACCCCTAGCCCAATATCTCTCTCTTTCTCTCTTGCTTTAAACCCCTAACCCCCAAGATTTGTTTCCCTCTCTCCTTAAACCCTTAAACCATGATATCTCTTTATCTTTCTGTCCATATCTATCTATATATCTTAACACCTAAACCATAAAACCCAATCTAACCCTCTCTAAACCCAAAACCACCAATGTCTCTCACTAAACCCCTAACCTTCAATCACTCTCTCTCTCTCTAAACTCCTAACTTACAATCTATTTCTTTCTCTTTCTCTCTCTCTTTAAATATCTATCTTAGCCCCTAACCTATAATTCCTATCCCTCTCAAAATCCCTAACTCCCAATCTCTCTCTCTCTCTATAAACCCATATGCCCCAATATCTCTCTCTCTAAACCCCTATCCCCCAATATCTCTCTCTCTAAACCCCTAGCCCTCAGTCTCTCTCTCCATGTCTTTAAACACCTAACCAGAAATATCTATTTCTATTCATCTCTCTCTGAATCCGTGTCCCCCATTCACACTCTCTCACTAAACACCTATCCCCCAATATCTTTGTCTCTCAATCAATATAAACCATCAACTAGTAGTCTCTCTTTCTCTCTCCAACCTACTCTCTTTATTTCTATTTATCTCTCACCCTAAACACCTAATGCATAATCTTTCTCTTTTTAAACTCTTAAACTCCAACCCCTCCCTCTCTCTCTAAAACCCCATTCCCTATTCTCTCACTTTCTCTAAATACTTAACCCCCAATATATCTATCTATCTAAAACCCTAACCCCCATTCTCTCTCTAAACTCATAACCCACAATCTCTTTCTCTCTAAATCCATAACCTTAATCTATGTCGCTCTCTAAAACTCTAATCTCTATCTCTCTCTAAACCCATAACCTCCAATCTCTCTCTCTCTCTCTCTCTCTCTCTCCCTCTCTGTCTAAACCCTTAGCACCCAATGTCCTTCCCTCTATCTCTCTCTTTGTCTTTCTCTCTCTAAACCCCTTCCTTCCAATCTTTCTATCTATATAAGCCTCTAACCCCCAATTTGTCTCTATTTAAATCCCTAACCTCAAATCTCTCTCCATCTCTCTCTCTCTCTACTTATCTATTTATCTATCTATCTAGAACCCTAATCTTGAATCTATGTCTATATATCTAAACCTCTATGTGCTAAATGCAAATATATATCTCTCTCAAGGACTAACCTCCTACCTATGTGTCCCTCTTTAAACCCTTAACCCCTAATCTCTCTCTCTAAAAACCTAGTGCCTCAACTTTCTCTCTCTCTCTCTCTCTCTAAACCCCTAACCATTAACCTCTATATATGTATCTCTAAACACCTAACCTCCATTCTCTTTCTCTTTATAAATCCCTAACCCTGATTCTCTCTATTTCTATTTCTCTCTCTATTAACCCCTCAAACTCATTCTCTCTCTCTCTCTCTCTCTAAAATCCTAACCTATTTCTCTAAACCTCTATACCCCACTATCTCTCTCTAAGCCCCTAAACAACAATCTTTATCTATTTATTAACATCTAGTCCTGAATCTGTCTCTCCCTTTTAGAACCCCCAATAACCAATATTGCTTTCTCTCTCTCTCTAAAGCTCTAACCCTGAATCTCTCTCTCTTTAAAAAACAAACCTCTAAACTCTCTCTCTCTCTCTCTCTCTCTCTATCTATCTAAACTCCTAACCACCAATTTGTCTCTCTTTCTATCTCTCTCTCTATACCCTTTATCCCTAATCTGTTTCCATAAACCCCTAACCTCCTCCTCCTTGTCTCTCTTTCAATGCATAACCCTTAATCTCTCTCTCTCTCTCTCTAAATCCCTAAGCCAAAACCTCTCTCTCTAAACCGCTAACCCAAAATCCCTCTCCTTTTCTTTACATCCCTCTCTAAACCCTAAATCCACCATGTCTCTGTCTAAACCCCTAATCTCCAATTTTTCTCTTTGTCTCTCTCTAAGCCCCTAACCCCAATCTCTCTCTCTCTCCCTCTCTAAATCCCTAACCCCCAATCTCTCTCTCTCTCTCTAAACCCCTAACCCCCAATATCTCTCTCTCTCTAAACCCTCAACCCCCAATATCTCTCTCTCTAAACCCCTAAACCCCTATAGCTCTCTCTTTAAATTGCAAACCCATAGTCCCTCTTTCCATGTCTCCCTCTCTCACTATCTCTAAACCCATAACACCTAATCTCTCTCTGCCTCCCTCCCTCTCTCTAAACCCCAAACCCCCAATCTATATCTATTTCTCTCCAAACGCCTAAATTCTAATTTCTCTCTCTCTCTCTAAACTGCTAACCTACAATCTCTGTGTTTCTATTTATCCCTCTCTCTCTCTCTTTAAAAACCTAATCACCAATATCTTTCTCTATTTCTCTGATATCGTAACCCCCAATTTATCTCTCTCTCTCTCTATGCCCATAACACCCACTCTTTCTCTCTCTCTCTCTAAACCCCAAACCTATAATCTCTCTCGGGCCACTATTTGTATCAACAAATAACCACTAATCTCTCTCTAAATCCACAACCCCTAATGTCTCTCTCTACAAATGACTAATCTTCAATCTCTCTCTCTCTCTCTCTCTCTCTCTCTCTCTGTATATATGTATATATCTCTCTACCTCACTCTCTCTAGGTAAACTCCCAAACCCCAATCTCTATCTTTCTATTTCTCTTTTTCTCTCTCCTTTTCTTTATCTATATTTTTCTCCAAACTCTGAAACCCCAGTCTCTTTCTCTCTCTCTAAACCCATAACCCCAAATCTCTCTAAACCCCTATCCACCAAAATCTCTCTATCTCTATCTCTCTAAAGACCTGACATTCAATCTCTCTCTCTCTCTCTCTCTACCCCTAACTCTATATCTCTCTCTTTCACTTTATGACTCTCTCTAGACCCCTAACCCCCAATTTCACTCTCTCTCTTTCTATATCTATCTACCTATTTATCTATATAAACACCTATGCCCCAATCTCTCTCTCTCTCTCTCTCTCTCTCTCTATCTTAACCCCTAACACACAAAACACAATCTATCGTTTTTCTCTAAACCCCTAACCTCTAAGATCTCTCTCTAAACCCCTGACCCCAATTATCTATATCTAAACCCTTAACTTTCAATCTCTCTCCCTCCCTCTCTCTCTCTCTCTCTAAACCACCAACCTTTGATCTCGCTCTCTATCTCTCTCTAAACTCCTAACCCATAATATATGTCTCTCAAAAATCCAAAACCATAATCTCTCTCTTTAAACCCCTAACTTGCAATCTCTCTCTCTCTCTCTCTCTCTCTCTCTCTCTGTCTCTCTCTCTCTCTCTCTCTAAATGACTAACCCCCAATATCTATCTCTATGTGTTTAAACAACTAACCAAAATATCTCTCTTTCTACTTTTATCTCTCTCCGAACTCTTATCCCCCATTCACTCCCGCTCTCGCTAAACACATAGCCTCCAATCTCTCTCTCTCTCTCAATCAATCAATATAAAACCCTAACCAATAATCTCTCTCTCTAAACCCCAATATCTCTCTTTAAACCCCTAGTCCCAAATATCTCTCGCTAAGCCCCTAGTCCCCAATATCTCTCTCTAAGCCCCTAGTCCCCAATATCTCTCTCTAAGCCCCTCAGCCCCTAATCCCCAATATCTCTCCCTCCTCTCTATCTAAACCCCTAACCCACTATCTATGTTTCTCTCTCTCTAAACCCCTAACCCCAATCTCTCTTTCTCTCTCTCTAAACCCCTAACCCCCAATTTCTCTTTCTCTCTCTCTCTCTCTAAACCCATAANTATCTATTTATTTCTAAATCCCTAATCCCTATCTCTATCATTTTATCTCTCTCTCTCTCTCTCTCTCTCTCCAAATCACTAACCCCAAATACCACCATCTCTCTCTCTAAAACCCTATTCCTATTGTTCTATCTCTCTTTGTTAACCCCTGACACCAATCTCACATTTTGTATCTCTAAACCCTAACATGCATTCTCTCTCCCTCTCTAAAGTCCCAACCCGAATCTCTCTCTCTCTTTAAACCTTGACTTTGAATCTCTCTCTAAACCCATGATTCCCATTTTTATTTCTATTTCTCTCTCTAAACCCCTAATCCCCAATCTCCCCCTCTCTCTAAACTTC
Source organism: Pseudotsuga menziesii (assembly GCA_001517045.1). Classification (NCBI taxonomy): domain Eukaryota; kingdom Viridiplantae; phylum Streptophyta; class Pinopsida; order Pinales; family Pinaceae; genus Pseudotsuga; species Pseudotsuga menziesii. Next base: position 147,299 of record LPNX010778470.1, on the reverse strand, counting down.
TAACATTGAATCTCTCTCTCTCTCTCTCTCTCACAGAACCCCTAACCCCCCTATCTCTCTCTCTCCTTGTCTCTCCCTAAAACCTTCTCTCTCTCTCTCTCTCTCTCTCTCTCTCTCTCTCACAACTGCTAACCCAAAACACCTCTCTCTCCTTCTCATTTTAAACCATTAACACCCAATTTCCTTCCCTCTCTCTCTCTATCTCAAAAACCCTAACTTGCAATCTCTCCCTCTTTCTCTCTCAAATCCCCTAACCTCCAATCTTTTTCACTCTCTCTCTCTAAATCCCTAACCTCACATTTCCTTGCCTCCCACTTTCCCTCCCTCTAAACCTATAACACACAACCTCTCTTTGCCTCCATCACTCTGTCTAAACCCCTAACCCCCAATTTATATCGTTTTCTCTATAAACTCCTAACATACAATCTCTCTCTATTTCACTCTTTTTCTCTCTCTCACTAAACTACTAACCCCCAATCTCTATGTTTCTATTTCTCTCTCTCTAAACCCCCAAACCTCAATCTCTCTCTTTCTAAACACCTAATCACCAATATATTTCTCTATTTCTCTAATCTCCTAACCCCCAAATTTCCTTTCTCTCTCTGTATACCCATAACACCAAATCTTTCTCTCTCTCTCTAAACCCCAAGCCTACAATCTCTCTCTTTATAACCCTCTAATATCTCTCTCTATCGCTCTCTCTCTATCCCTCTCTAAGCCCCTAACCCCTAATCTCTCTCTCTAAAACCCTAAACCCCTATATCTCTCGCTAAACCCCTAACCCACAATCCCTCTTTCTCTCTCTAAATGCATGGACCCAATCTATTTCTATCTCTAAGCCCCTAACCTCACATTTCTTGGTCTCCCTGTCTCACTCTCTCTAAAACCCTAACACCTAATCTCTCCCTCCCCTCCCTCCATCTGCCTCTCTCTAATCCCCTAAACCCGAATCTACATCTATTTCTCTCTAAATGCCTAACATCCTCTCTCACTGTCTCTCTCTCTCTAAATCCCTAACCTCACATTTCCTTTCCTTCCTCTCTCCCTCTCTCTAAACCCCTAACACACAATCATTCTTTTCCTCCATCTCTCTCTAAATGCCTAACCCCTAATGTATATCTATTTCTCTCTAAACTCCTAACATACAATCCCTCTCTATTTCTCTCTGTCTATGAACTACTAACCCCCAATCTCCGTGTTTCTATTTCTCTCTCTCTCTCTCTCTCTCTAAACACCTAATCACCAATATCTTTCTCTATTTCTCTAATCTCCTAACCGCCAATTTTCCTTTCTCTCTATATATACCCATAACACCTAATCTTTCTCTCTCTCTCTAAATTCCAAACCTACAATCTCCCTCTCTCTCTCTCACTTGGACCACTATTTATGTCAACACAAAAACTAATCTATCTCTAAAACCTAACCACCAATGTCGCTCTTTGCAAATTCCTAATCTTCAATCTCTCTCTCTCTCTACATCTCTCTCTCCCTCACACTCTAGGTCCACCCCCAAACCCTAATCTATGCCTTTTTATCTCTCTCTCTCTCTCTCTCTAAACCCCTAACCCCAATTATATTTATCTCTCCAAACCCCTAACACTCTAAATCTCTCTCTCTCTCTCTCTCTCTCTCTCTCTCTCTCTCTCAAAACACCTAACCTTCAATCTCTCTCTTTCACTTTATCACTCTCGCTAGACCCCTAACCCGCAATTTCTCTCTCTCTCTCTCTCTCTCTCTCTCTCTCTCTCTATTTATCTACATGTCTATCTATTTATCTATCTAAGCACCAGACCCCTAAACTCTCTATCTATTTAAGGATATAGCTTAACCACTAACCCATAAAACACAATCTATCCCTTTATTTAAACCCCTATCCTCTAATGTCTATCTCTAAACCCCTAACCTCAATTATCTCTCTCTAAATACCCTAACATACAATCTCTCTTTGTCTAAGCCCCTAGCC
>LPNX010778470.1:121502-144390 GCA_001517045.1 Pseudotsuga menziesii | reverse complement strand
TTTCTCTCCATATATATATATATATATATATATATATATATATATTAACACCTAAACCATAAAAACCAATCTATCCCTCTCTAAACCCCCAACCACCATATCTCTCACTAAACCCCTAACCTTCAATCACTCTCTCTCTCTCTCTCTAAACCCCTAACTTTCAATCTCTTTCTTTCTCTCTCTCTCTCTCTAAATATTAATTGAGAACCTAACCTATAATTTCTAAAAATCCCTATCCCCCACTCTCTCTCTCTCTCTCTCTCTCTCTCTCTCTCTCTCTCTCTGTCTGTCTAACCCATATCCTCCAATATCTCTCTCTCTAAACGCCTAACCCCCAATCTCTCTCTCTCTCTCTCTAAACCCCTAACCCCCAATATCTCTCTCCATGTATTTAAACACCTAACCGAAAATATCTCTTTCTATTTATCTCTCTCTTTGAACCCCTGTCCCCCATTCACACTCTCTTGCTAAACACCTATCCTCCAATCTCTTTCTCTCTCAATTAATATAAACCCTTAACTGGTAGTCTCTCTCTCTCTCTCTCCAACCTACTCTCTTTATTTCTATTTATCTCTCACCCTAAACACCTAATGCACAATCTTTCTCTTTCTAAACCCTTAAAATCCAAGCCCTCCCTCTCTCTCTAAAACCCCATTCTCTAATCTCTCACTTTCTCTAAATACTTAACCCCTAATATATCTATCGATCTAAAACCCTAACCCCCATTCTCTCTCTAAACACATAATCCCTAATATATATCTCTCTCTAAATACATAACCTTAATCTCTGTGGCTCTCTAAAAATCTAATCTCTATCTCCCTCTAAACCCATAACCTCCAATCTCTCTCTCTCTCTCTCTATCTCTCCCTCTCTCTCTCTTTGTAAATTACTCACCCCAATATCTATATCCATTTCTCTCTGTTAAACCCTAACACCCAATTTCTCTATCTCTCCTTCTCTCTAAAACCTTATCCCTAATATCTCTCTATAAGCCCCTAATCCCTATTCTCTCTCCCTCCTCTATCTCTAAGCCCCTAACCCTCCCTCTATCTCTCTAAGCCCTTAACCCCAATATCTCTTTCTCTCTCTCTCTCTAAACCCTTAACCCCAAATCTTTGTTCCTCTCTCTCTAACTCCCAAATCCTATTCTCTCTCCATATTTCTATTTCGATAAAACCCTAACCACCTATATCTATCTTTCTCTCTCTCTAAACCCAAAACCCCTAATCATTCTCTCTCTCTCTATCTCTAAATCCCTAACCTCCTACCTCTACCTTTCAGTTCTCTCTCCCTCTGAGCCCCTAACCGTAATCCTCATTTCTCTCTCTCTCTCTCCAAAACACTAATCCCAAATACATCTCTCGCTCTCTCTCTCTAAACCCCTAAACCCCAATCCTTCTCTCTCTCTCAACCCCAAAATCCAATCTCACATTTTGTATCTCTAAACCCCTAACATCTATTCTCTCTCTCCCTCTCTAAATCACTAACCCTAATCTCTCTCTCTCTCTCTCTCTCTCTCTCTCTAAACCTCTAATTCTTGTTATGTATTTATATTTCTCTCTCTAAACCCTTAACAAAAATATATATATCTCTCTTTCTAATCTACTAACATTGAATCTCTCTCTTTCTCTCTATCTCTCACTCTCTCACACAAAACCCCTAACCCCCAATATCTCTCTCTCTTTAAATCCCTAACCTCAAATCTTTCTCCATCTCTCTCTCTATCTACTTATCTATTTATCTATCTATCTAGAACCCTAGTCTTGAATCTGTGTCTATATATCTAAACCTCTATGCGTTAAACCCAAATATATATCTCTCTCAACCACTAACCTCGAGTCTATGTGTCCCTCTCTAAACCCTTAACCCCCAATCTATCTCTCTCTAAAAACATAGAGCCTCATCTTTCTCTCTCTCTCTAAACCCTTCACCTCTATATATGTATCTCTAAACACCTAACCTCCATTCTCTCTTTTAACCCCTAAACCTCTCTCTCTCTCTCTCTCTCTCTCTCTCTCTCTCTCTAAAATCCTAACCTATTTCTCTAAACCTCTAATCCCCTAAACAACAATCCCTCTCTATATATAGACATCTAGTCCTGAATCTGTCTCTCCCTTTTGGAACCCCCAACAACCAATATTACTTTCTCTCTTTCTCTAAAGCTCTAACCCTGAATCTCTCTCTCTCTCTCTAAACTCCTAACTACCAATTTATCTCTCTTTCTATCTCTCTCTCTAAACCCTTAACCCCTAATCTCTCTCCATAAATCCCTAACCTCCTCCTCTTTGTCTCTCTTTCAATGCATAATCCTTAATCTCTCTCTATATCTCTCTCTTTCCTCTCTCTCTAAACCCCTAACCCAAAATCCCTCTCCTTTTATTTACAGCCCTCTCTAAACCCTAAATCCACCACCTCTTTGTTTAAACCCCCAATCTCCAATCTCTCTCTCTCTCTCTCTAAACCCCTAACCCCTAATCTCTCTCTCTCTCTCTCTAAACCCCTAACCCCCAATATCTCTCTCTCTCTCTAAACCCCTAACCCCCTATAGCTCTCTCTCTAAATCACTAACCCACAATCCCTCTTTCCATGTCTCCCTCTCTCACTATCTCTAAACCCATAACAACCAATCTCTCTCTCCCTCCCTCTCTCTCTCTAAACCCCTAACCCCCAATCTATATCCATTTCTCTCCAAAAGCCTCACTTCCAATTTCTCTCTCTCTCTCTCTAAACTGCCAACCCATAATCTTTGTGTTTCTATTTATCCCCCCCCCCCTCTCTCTCTAAACTGCCAACCCATAATCTCTGTGTTTCTATTTATCCCCCCCACCCCTCTCTCTCTCTTTAAACACCTAATCACCAATATCTTTCTCTATTTCTCTAATATCATAACCCTAAAGTTCTCTCTCTCTCTCTCTCTCTCTATGCCCACAAAACCCACTCTTTCTCTCTCTCTCTCTCTAGACCCCAAACCTATAATCTCTCTCTCTCTCTCTCTATCTATCTCTTGTACCACTATTTCTGTCAACAAATAACCACTAATATCTCTCTAAATTAAAAACCCCTAATGTCTCTCTATACAAATGCCTACTCTTCAATCTCTCTCTCTCTCTCTATATATATCTCCCCCTCACTCTCTCTAGGTAAACCCCAATCTCTATCTTTCTATTTCTCTCTCTCTGATTTTCTTTACCTATATCTCTCTCTAAACCCTGAAACCCCAGTCTCTTTCTCTCTATTTCACTCTCTCTTTCTAAACCTCTAACCCAAATCTCTCTCTCTCTCTCTCTCTAAACACCTACCCACCTAACTCTCTCTATCTCCATCTCTCTAAAGACCTAACCTTCAATCTCTCTATCTCTCTTTCTACACCCCTAACCCGGTATCTCTCTCTTTCTATATCTATATACCTACCTATCTATTTATCTATATAAACAAATAAGCCCCATTCCCTCTCTCTCTCTCTCTCTCTCTCTCTCTCTCTCTCACTCTCTCTCTATTTATCTTAACCCCTAACACATAAAACACAATCTATCCTTCTCTCTAAACCCCTAACCTCTAATATCTCTCTCTAAACCCCTAACCCCAATTATCTCTATCTATACCCTTAACCTTCAATCTCTCAGTGTCTCTATCTCTCTCTAAACCCCTAACCTTTAATCTCTCTCTATGTCTCTCTCTAAACCCCTAACATAATCTATGTCTCTCAAAAATCCAAACCCATAATCTCTCTCTTTAAATCCCTAACTTGCAATCTCTCTCTCGCTCTCTATAAACGACTAACCCTCAATCTCTATCTCTATGTGTTTAAACAACTGACCAAAATATCTCTCTTTCTCCTTTTATCTCTCTCTCTTGCTAAACACATAGCCTCGAATCTCTCTCTCTCTCTCACTAAACACATAGCCTCCAATCTCTCTCTCTCTCCTTCTCAATCAATCAATATAAAACCCTAACCGGTAATCTCTCTCTCTAAACCCCAATATCTCTCTTTAAGCCCCTAGTCGCCAATATCTCTCTCTAAGCCCCTAATCCCCAATATATCTCTCTAAGCCCCTAGTCCCCAATATCTCTCTCTAAGCCCCTAATCCCCAATATATCTCTTTAAGCCCCTAGTCCCCAATATCTCTCTCTAATCCCCTAGTTCCCGATTTCTCTCCCTCCTCTCTATATAAACCCCTAACCCAACATCTCTCTTTCTCTCTCTCTAAAGCCCTAACCCCCAATTTCTCTTTCTATCTCTCTAAACCCCTAACCCCTAATCTCTCTTTCTATCTCTCTCTCTAAGCCCATAAAACCTATTTTCTCTCATTCTTTTCCTCTCTATAAACTGCTAATCCCCTATAAAACTCTCTCTCTCTCTCTCTCTCTCTCTCTCTCTCTCTAAACTCATAATCCCCAATCATTTTATCTGTATGTGTGTGTGTGTGTCTAAACCTGTAATCCCTAATCATTCTCTCTCTCTCTCTCTCTCTATCTATCTATTTCTAAATCTCTAATCCCTATCTCTATAATTTTATCTCTCTCTCTCACCCCCCCCCCCCCCCCCACTCTCTCTCTCTCTCTCTCTCTCTCTCTCTCTCTCTCTAAACCCCTATTCCTATCGCTCTCTTTCTCTCTCTCTCAACCCCTGACCCCAAGCTCACATTTTGTATCTCTAAACCCTAACATCCATTCTCTCTCTCCATCTCTAAAGTCCCAACCTAAATCTCTCTCTCTCTAAACCTATAACTTTGAATCTCTCTCTCTCTCTCTCTAAACCCCTGATTCTCATTTTGTACTTCTATTTCTCTATATAAACCCCTAATCCCCAATCTCCTCCTCTCTCTAAACTTCTAACATTGAATCTCTTTCTCTCTCTCTCTCTCTCTCTCACACACACACACACACACACACACAAAACCCCTAATCATCTCTCTCTCTCTCTCTCTCTCCCCCTCCCCCTCTCTCTCTCTTCCCCCCTCTCTCCCCCTCTCTCTCGCTCTCTCTCTCCCCCTCCCTCCCTCTCTCTCTCTCCCTCCCTCCCTCTCTGCTTAAACCCCCCTCCTCTCTCTCTCTCTTAACTGTTAACCCAAAACACCTCTCTCTCCCTCTCATTTTAAACCATTAACACCCAATGTCCTTCCCTATCTCTCTATCTCAAAAACCCTAACATGCAATATTTCTCTCTTTCTCTCTCTAAACACCTAACCTCCAATATTTTCCTCTGCAAATCCCTAGCCTCCAATCTCTATCCATTTCTCTCTCTCTCTATATATATATCTATTTGTCTATCAATAACCCTAATCCACAATCTTTGTTTATATCTAAATCTCTATGCCTTAAACACAAATATCTCTCTCTCTCAACCACTAACCTCCAATCTTTCTTTCTCTCTCTCTAAACCTTTAAACCCAAATCTCTATTTGTTTGTATCTCTCTCTCTCTAAGCATTTAGTGCCACATCTCTCTATCTCTCTCTCGAAACCCCTAACCCTTAACCTCTCTATATGTATATCTAAACACTTAACCTCTGTTCTCTCTCGCTATTTAAACCCCTCACCATGATTCCCTCTATTTCTATTTCTCTCTCTATAAACCCCTAAACCTCAATCTCTCTTTTTAAGATCTTAACCCATTTCTCTAAATCTATACCCCCCCACTCTCTCTCTAAACCCCTAAACTACATTCTCTCTCTCTATACATAAACACCTAATCCTGAATCTGTCTCTCTCTTTTGGAACCCCTAACCACCAATATTACTCTCTCTCTCTCTAAAGCTCTAACCCTGAACCTCTCTCTTTCTATATATAAAATCCTAACTTGCAATCTCTCTCTCTCTCTCTAAATCTCTAACCACCAATTTCCTCCCTTTATATCTCTCTCTAAACCCCTAACCCCTAATCTCTCTCAATAAAACCCTAACCTCCTCTTTGTCTCTCTTTGAATGTCTAACCCTTAATATCTCTCTCTCTCTCTATATATCTCATTTAATCTCATTTAATCCTTATCTATATCATTTTATCTCTCTCTCTCTCTCTCTCTCTCTCTCTCTCTCTCTCTCTCTCTCCAAATCACTAACCCCAAAAACCTCAATCTCTCTCTCTAAACCCCTATTCCCATATATGTCTCTTTCTCTAAACCCCTAATCCTATCGCTCTCTCTCTCTATCTCTCAACCCCTAGCCCCAATCTCAAATTTTTTATCTCTAAACCCTAACATTCATTCTCTCTCTCTCTCTAAACCTATAAATTTGAATCTCTCTCTCTGTTTCTCTAAATCCTTGATTCCCATTTTGTATTTCTAGTTCACTCTCTAAACCCCTAATCCCCAATCTCTCCCTCTCTCTAAACTTCTAACATTGAATATCTCTCTCTCTCTCTCTCTCACACACACACACACACAACCCATAACCCTCTCTCTCTCTCCCTCTCTCCCTAAACCCTTCTCTCTCTCTCTCTGTGACTACTAACCCAAAACACCTCTCTTTCCCTCTCATTTTAAACCATTAACACCCAATTTCCTTCCCTCTCTCTCTATCTAAAAAACCCTAACATGCAATCTCTCTCTCTTTCTCTCTCTAAACCCCTAACCTCCAATCTTTTTTATCTCTCTAAGCCTCTAACCCTCAATATTTTCCTCTGCAAAGCCCTAGCATCCAATCTCTCTCCATCTCTCTCTCTCTCTCTCTCTCTCTCTACATATCTATTTATCTATCAATAACCCTAATCCTCAATATTTTTTTATATATCTAAATCTCTATGCCTTAAAACACAAATATCTCTCTTTGTCAACCACTAACCTACAATATTTCTCTCTCTCTCTCTAAACTCTTAAACCCTAATCTCTATTTGTTTGTATCTCTCTCTCTAAGCATGCAGTGCCACATCTCTCTATCTCTCTCTCGAAACTCCTAACCCTTAACCTCTCTATTTGTATATCTAAACACTTAACATCCATTCTCTCTCTCTGTTTAAACCCCTAACCATAATTCTCTGTATTTATATTTCTCTCTCTATAAACCCCTAAATCTCAATCCCTCTCTCTCTAAGATCTTAACCCATTACTCTAAATATATACCCCCCCCACTCTCTCTCTCTATATAAACACCTAATCTTGAATTTGTCTCTCCCTTTTGGAACCCTATCTGCAAATATTACTGTCTCTATCTCTCTCTAAATCTCTAACCTTGAATCTCTCTCTTTCAATATATAAAACCCTAACTTGCAATCTCTCTCTCTCTCTATATATATATATATCCCTAACCACCAATTTCCTCCCTTTCTATCTCTCTCTAAACCCCTAAATCCTAATGTCTCACAATAAAACCCTATCCTCCTCTTTGTCTCTCTTTCAATGCCTAACCCTTAATATCGCTCTCTATGTATCTCTTGTTTACTCTCTCTTTAAACCTCTAAACCCCAATCTCTCTCTCTAAATCCCTAAACCCCAATCTCTCTCTAAACCCCTAACCCTGAATATCTCTCTCTAAACCCCAAACCCACTATCTCTCTCTCTAAACCCCTAGCCTCCAATCTCTCTCTTTATAGCTCTCTCTCTCTCTGTCTCTCTCTAAACCCCTAACCCCCAATCTCTATGTTTCTAAAACCCTACCCTCTAATCTCTCTCTCTCTCTCTCTCTCTCTCTCTCTTTGCCTCTCTCCAAGTCCCTAATCCCCTAAATCTCTCTCTAAACCCCTAACCCAAAATATCTCTTTCTCTCTCTAAACCCATGGCCCATATATATATCTCTCTATAAACCCCTAACCTCACATTTCCTTGTCTCCCTCTGTCCTTTTCTCCAAACCCCAACACCCAATCTCTCTCTCCCTCGCTAAACACCCAACCCCCGATCTATATCTATTTCTCTCTAAATGCCTAACATCTAATCTCTCTCTCTCTCTCTCTCTCTCTCTAAACAAGCAATCACCAACATCTTTCTCTATCTCTCTAATCTCCTAGCCCTTAGTTTCTCTCCCTCTCTCTCTCTATATATATGCATAAAACCCAATCTCTCTCTCTCTCTAAACCCCAGACCTACAATATCTCTATCTCTCTCTTGGATCACTATTTATGTCAACACATAACCTCTAATATATCTCTCTAAACCCCTAACCCCCAATGTCTCTAACTGCAAATGCCTAATTCATCTCTTTCCCTCACTCTCTCTAGGTAAACACCCAAACCCCAATATCTGTCTTTCTATTTCTCCCTCTCTTTCTCTTTCTCACTCTCTCTAAACTCGTAACCCCAAATCTCTCTCTCTCTCTCTCTCTCTCTAAAAATCTAATCCAAATGATATTCATCTCTCTCTCTCTCTCTAAAAATCTAACCCAAATTATCTTTATCTCTCTAATCCCCTAACCCCCTAAATCTCTCTCTCTCTCTCTCTCACTTTATCACTCTCTCTAGACCCCAAACCCACAATCTCACTCTCTCTATTTCTCTATATAAACACCTAACCCCCAATCTCTCTCTCTCTCTCTCTCTCTCTCTCTCTTAACCCTTAACCCATAAAGAACAATCTATCCCTCTCCAAACCCCTAACCTCTAATATCTCTCTATAAACTTCTAACTAAAATTATCTCTCTCTAAACCCCTACCATACAATATTTCTTTCTCTCTTTAATACCCTAACCTTCAATCTATTTCTCTCCCTCTCTCTAAACCCCTAACCCGTAATCTCTCTCTCTCTCTCTCTCTCTCTCTCTCTCTCTCTCTCTCGCTAAATCTCTAACCCATAACCTATCTCTTTCTATACTCCTAATTTGAAATCTATCTATCTCTATCTAAATATATATTTAAGCCCCTATCCCATAATCTCTATCCCCCTCAAAACCCCTAACCCCTAATCTCTCTCTCTAAACCTCTAACCCCTAATCTCTCTCTCTCTCTCTAAAACCCTAACCCCCAATATCTATATCCCTCTCTCTCTAAAACCCTAACTCTCAATCTCTCTCTCTAAAACCATAACTCCCAATCTCTCTCTCTCTAAGTACCTAACCTGCTATCTCTCTAAACCCTAACCCACACTCTCTCTCTCTCTCCAAACCCCTAACCCCAATCTCTCTTTCTCTGTATCTAAACCTTTAACCCCTAATCTCTCTTTCTCTCTCTCACTAAACACAGACACCCTATTCTCTTTCCCCTTTTCTCTCTCTATAAACCCCTAACCCCTTATATATATATATATATATATATATATATATATATATGTAAATCTATAACTTTGAATCTCTCTCTCTCTCTCTAAAATTATAACATTGAATATATATATATCTCTCTCACACACAAAACCCCTAATCCCCCCCCTCTCTCTAAACCCTTCTCTCTCTCTCTCTTAATTACTAACCCAAAATGCCTCTCTCTAAACCATTAGCACACAATGTCATTCCCCCTCTCTCTCTCTCTAAACCCCTAACCTCTCTCTCTAAGCCTTTAACCCCCAATCTCTCTATCTCTTCAAATCCCTAACCTCCAATCTCTCTCTCTCTCTACCTATATATTTATATTTATATATATATCTATCTATTTAGAAATATAATCCTCAATTTTTATCTATATATCTAAACGTCTATGCCTTGAACCCAAATATCTCTCTCTCACAACCACTAACCTCCAATCTCTCTGTTTCTCTCTCTAAATCATTAACCCCCAATCTCTGTCTCTTTCTCTCTCTCTCTCTCTCTCTCTCTCTTTAAACTCCTAGTTCCCCATCTCTCTCTATCACTCTCTCTAAACCCTTAACCTATCTATACGTATCTCTAAACACATAACCTCCATTTTGTCTCTATTTAAACCCCCAACAATGATTCTCTCTATTTTATTTCTCTCTCTATAAACCCTTAACCCTCAATCTCTCTCTCCCTCTCTAAAATATTAACCTATTTCTCTAAACCCCTAAACCCCACGCTCTCTCTCTAAACCCCTAAACCCCACTCTCTCTCTCATTTCTGTAGGCCAACTCACACAAAAGCCACCTATCTTTACATGACATGACTCTGCCAAAAGGATGATCCCATCGTTACGCATGCTACAAATGGCATCGAAGAAATCGGCTAATCCACAAGGATGTATATTACACATGTGAACATCTCCTCCATTGTCATCTCTGCACTGGATGCGAAACCTGCACCCTGGGAGCCCTTCCAGCCATCCGATCCAAGGAATCTTTCACATCCATCGTCCACGTTCTGTTCCATCTGCTGCCAACTTTTCTCCTTTGAACACCGTCGGCAGTTCTAGATCGTGACATGTTCTCAACCGTCGATCGCGACTGAGCCTTCATGCAACTATAGATCTGAGTGGGCCCCATTATCTTTCGCAATGAGAAGCCTTGGCATTCATCTGTGCTAGTCCGCTCTGGGAAATAAACCATGGCTGTAGATTTCTCTCCTTTCTTATCACAACTGTTGATCTTTGCGACCAATACCCCTCTTTCGCGATTTGAAATCATGGATTTACTCGCGCAAGTATGGCTTGTGAAATTGATTGAGGCCGTAGATCTGACTTAGATCCCATCTCAACTGTAGAATGTTTTCAAACTTTAACCCATTTTGCAATCTAGAAATGTGGCTTTGGTTGAGCATGTCCGCTCATGCGAAATGGTTTGGAGCCATTGATCCACCTCCAATCAATCTCAGCCTTTGATTCCGAGTCTCTCTCAACACTTTCAATACACCTTTTGTTTTCTCCTTTGCCTTGCACTTCTGATAACCTGAAGGGGAGTTCACATGAAGTTCATAGGAATGGGACCCTCATTGAACTCCTATCAGGCTCTCAAATCACATTAGAGGAAATTTCAACTCAAAATAGGCCTTTTAACTTTAACTCAAATTCCATGTCATCATGTGTTAGCCAATGAAATTGCTTTAAATTTGAAATACCATATAGGTCTTAAACACGTTTTTAATATAAATTTGGGGATAGGTATCATAAAAAAACCTACTTTTTTTGTTTGTATTTTCGACATATCTCCCCATTTTTTTACTCAAATTTCGATCAAGAGAGCTCATTGGATGCGAAATTAAATTCCGCTTCCAACGAGTACCCACTCGACATACTTTTAACGGACCCTGCTACCCCAAAAACAAGAAATACCTGAAAAAAGGTGATGATGACATCATCATCATGTTTTTTTTTTATGTCTTTCTTGTTTTTGGGGTAGTGGGGTCTGTCAAAAGTATGCCGAGTGGGTACTCATTGGATGCGGAATTTAATTCCACATCCAACGATCTCTCCCTATCGAAATTTAAGTAAAAACACAGGGAGATATGTCGAAAATACAAACAAAAAAGTAGTTTTTTTCTTTTCTTCCTCCAAAATAAATAAATATTATTTTATTATTTTTACTATTATTTTATTAATTTTTTTTAGGAGGCCCATTTTGAGTTGAAATTTCCTCTAATGACTGTTAAAAATGGAGTGTTAACAACTGGCTCCATGAGGGATGCTATCCTCCCAGTGCTATAGCGAAGAACCCCCGTAGACTAAGTGCCAAAACCATTGGGCTGCCTTCAATCTTTCTTTGACATCTCCATTCTGCTCTGAGTTACTGCTTCAGTGAATTCATACCACTCTTGAAAATCATGATGGTGACTATAAACCTATGCTAGTAACTGAAAATGAAAACAAACTAAAACAGTAATGAAGGAAATTCTCGATAACTTCCAAGCTTATTTTTTCCTACCTACTCTACCTAACTTGGTGCACAAGTCCGATTAAGTGAAATCGGACTTCCAATGAAGCCAATCAAGCAACTTGCCTAATAGTTTTGTTCTTTTATTGTGCTTGATGGATAGAAATGAAATAGATAATGGGAGAAGGAAACGATAAACAAACTTATCTTCAAAGCAAGGATGCAACCAATCATTGCCTTCTCCTAGACCCTCCATGTATTCGTCCATGGGGTCATAGAAATCACAGCAACCTCTAGTACGTTTTGTAACCTTCCCATGGGAAAGTCGTCCGGGGCTTCCTTCTTCTAGAGATTCGTCAGGCTGACACTTGGAAGATTGCAGAAAAGGACCCACATAATCTTTCTTAAATGGAACATCCTGCTTTCCGCTCAAAATTTCTGTAACAAGAGCTTGATGTGCTTCAAGAGGGAGGTCCCTTGCTTCTCCAGTGGAACCAAGTAGGCACATTCCTCCTGTGTGAGGTGGTGCTATTAAAGGAAGAATATCAGAAAACATGTTTATTAGGAGGCTGCTGCATTCGTATTCATAGCTTGTTCCTGGCTAGTTCTTCTTATTGTCTTCTTTCCTATCCAGGCTTCTGGTCTGCACCATCTCCGTTTCTTTCTATTTTTTCCTAGAGGCCTTAATCATGTGTCGTATTAATTCAAAAGAGGCATAACACAAGGGTAGGCTATCACCTCTAGTGCCCTTATTGTCCTTTCCTACTTTAACCTTCTGACTGTGCCTTGCATCTTGATTCTTTTCATCAGTAGGCTTTGTTTCAACAACTGGCTCATCATGTATATTTTGCAGGTATTCTTCCTCATATTCATCATACACAGGCATAACCAACTCCTTCTTAAAATTGTCCTTTGTAGACCAGGGGTGGTGCAGGTTGCCATTTTCAGAGAACAATCCTGCAGGACTGCCTGCTCATGCATTAGGCTACTCATCTTTCTACATACCAGGAGAGAGATTTGATGTTCCAGAGACTTTCCCATTATGCTTGTAGGGCCCAACCAATTCGTATGTGTCTTTTATTTCACCACCGCTGTCCTGATCTGACAATTTCTTGGACATCTTAAGGTTTTCCTCAACCTCCAAACAATCAGCGAACATATGCTGCAGGGTGGTTGATTCTCTCTCCAAAAGAAGCAAGGACATGTTAGAAGGAAAGGTGGCTGCATAATAGATCTTAGCAGCATTCTCAAGAGGTTGGACTTCCTTAGGCATGTTATAATAAAAGCTTGTGAATCTTCTGTTAAAACTAGATATGGCCTCATCCTCATGCCTCCTTAGGGAATAAAACTCTGAAAGTATTTGCTCCAATGGTCTTTGCCTACCCCAAAACTTTAAGAAGGTGCAAGAAAACTCTTCCCAATTGTTGATGGACTTAGGCTGCAAGTGTTTAAACCATACTTTGGCATCTCCTTGCAAGGACAGGGTGAAAGCCCGCATGCATACATCATCATGATCTATCTCAAAAAGGTCATAGAAATACTCAAAGGCTTGTAAATGTTTCTCAGCAGTCAAGTCTTGGGATTCTCCGTCAAACTTGGGGAGGTACTTGTAATATTTCACAGGAAAATCATGGAGGATGGGGTGTAGCTGTAGTGGTTTGTATCGGCGTGGAGAAATAGGAGAGACAAGGTTAGGCACAATAGCTAAGCTATTGTCTGAGGTTTCATGAATTTCATAGGGGTGTCCTTTGAAATCGTGAGCCCTTGGATAAAAATCTAGGCCATAATCAGATGTACAAGATGACGCAATGCTTTCGGTTTGTAAAAAAGGATTAATAGGAATATATTCATAGCTCTATTTAGAATGAGCTGAACCATAGAAGGTTGTTTTGATAAATCTGGGAAAATATAAGAGCAAGCTTACAAGATAGGATAAGGAATCCAGGAATAAATCCGGACTCGATCATCTTGACCTTCTTCCGTGCATTTCTAAGATTTATAAGGGGTCCATTTTCCAGATGAATTCTGCCAGCTTTCCTTGGCCATTTGATTTCTGGGTCAAACCACCATGGAGACGCTAAAGTCTGAATCCTTCAAGAGTGGAGTCACCAGGTGAAAAGTGCTCAACCTTCTTGATGTCTGGTCAATTGTTCACCATCAACAACCAGATCTGAAATCTTTGTCGTTCTTCCCAGGGAGGATCTTCAATTTAATCCCTGGTAATGGCGCCAGTTTGTTAGCACCAAAATTGAGCCCTAAGGTTGAAGGGAGGCCTACTCCTGGGTAACAGTAGAACCACTTTAGACTGTGCCTTTCACCCTACGTAGTCAAAGAGGGATCTCTCATTTTGTATCCAGAGTCTACTCCGTGTAAGATTTTCAGTCAAGGATAATCAGGGGACTAGGATCCTGAATGGGATAAAGTGTATCAAGGTGAGATGTAAGGTGGGATTATCGAGGTAAGGGACCATTAGAAATGGAGTCAAAAACTTGCATAGGGAACACTTGCATAAGGAAAGGAATGGCATGGGGTTGTAAACAGAGGCAAGGTAGCCACTGATCTCCCAATCAGGAGATATTTAGCGGGTGGTTGGAGGATGAGAGAGAGAACATCCCATCGCATGGAGCACCAGCAAGATGAATTCCATGAAACTTTAAAAGAACAATTGATAAATGTCTGAAACAACAGCCAGAGCATAATGAGTATGAATTCCTAACTACTATACACTGAGTTGCAGACATGAAAGCAATCAATAGACTGGAGTTAAAACAGGAAACACATTGCACATAAAAGAAGATACATATTGGGAAAAGCAACGACATAGGAATATCTTCCATGAGAAACAACTCCTCCTTTACAATTTTATTCATAACACAGGCATCAAATCTTGTTTACAATGGAGAGCCTTAGCCCTAAAATGTTTCCCAATCCAACCAACTCTTGTCCTCCCTCTATTGGGAGTGTATTTATACTATTCTAATGCTGAGACTACTGATTTGAAAACTATTACAAGTCACTATCATTCATTAATAGTACAATGAGTGGAACTATCGCCATGTTTTACAAATACAAACAATAAACATTATGGTGCTAGTGGTCACATTCGGACCGAGTAACAGTTCGATGTGCTTGGCTGCTATGGCAGATTGCAAGTATGATGCCTCCTTCCATGCCTAAAGCGTGTGCTCTCATCGTGTTCAAATGCATGTTTTAACATGGGCACACACTGGTAAGGTCGCTTGCATCTTTCCTTGGTTCAATCACATCCGCCACCTCCTTCCTCTCCAGGTAAGACTGTTAGCCGCGAGCTATGGAAGAAGTGCGGCATTGCTTCTGGTTGAGACAGACCTGTGGGGTGGCTTGTAATTCTTGTACTTCTCACCTCTAGTGAGGTGAGCTCTCCCACAGGAAATAGGGTGTAGCATATCTACACCAGCCCCATCACCCTCGGAAAGTGGACTTCACAAATAGGGTTGTTAGGGATTTAAACCCCTGATGCTCCCATCCAAACAAATGCTTATATAGGGAATAGTCAATTACTATCCCCTTCTACGGAGGCTTTGGAGGGCACAATGCTATCACAGGTTCCTAGAAAAACACTTACGGGGAGTAGTTGTCCAGGCCCTGCGTCGTTGGCGGTGTGGGTATCACGTTTGGACCTCGATGGTTGGTGTCATTCTTGGCATGCAATACCAAGGTGACGAGCGAGTGTGGAAGCTTCCCACCAACCATTAACACCCCCAGATGGAGAAGCTTCTCAAACTAGATCTTCATCGTCAAACTCTTCAGGCCTTTGCAGATTCGTGGAGAAGTAAAAATCAGGTTCTGGAGATATGTTAGTTCACTCCCATTGCTCCGAAAGTAGTATATATAAGGCTTCGAGACTGACCCTAGCAATTACTAGTCATTATTCTTGCACATTCTATCATTGAGTGTATTTGGTATCAACATGTGTGAGGGAGCGAGCAGAGTGATCCTTTACTTGCTGGGGATCTAGTCACTTAGTTTCATCGGTCGTGGTGCCTTACTATCCACTGTGGGAAGCATTTGTGGATGCCATCTGGTATAATAGATCCATGCTGCAAAGTTCATAAAGTGGATGCTCCCACGTTTCCTTTCTCTTTTGAAGTAGGAAACATAATGGTCTCCTGCGTCATGCTGGTTTTGCCTCGTGTGATTGGAGGATTCACCGATTACTTTCCTCATTTTCGTAGGTCAACTCACACAAAATCCACCTAGATTTATGTGACATGACTCTACCAAAGGGATGATCCCATCATTATGCATGCTACAAATGGCGTCGAAGAAATCAACCAATCCGCAAGGACGTAGATTACATGTGTGAACGTCTCCTTTGTTGTCATCTCCGCACTAGATGTGAAACTTGCACCCTGTGAGCCTTTCTAGCCATCTGATCTAAGGAATATTTCATGTCCACCATCCATGTTCCATTCCATATACCACCAACTTTTCTCCTTTGAACACCACGGGTAGTTCTAGATCGTGACATGTTCTCAACAGTCGATCACAACCAACCCTTCATGCAGCCATAGATCTGAGTGGGCCCCATTATCTTTCACAATGAGAAGCCTTGGCATTCATCTGTGCTAGTCCACTCTGCAAAATAAACCATGTCCATATATTTCTCTCCTTTCTTATCGTGGCCGTTGATCTTCGCGACCACTACCCATCTTTCACGATTTGAAATTGTGGCTTTACCCGCGCAAGTATGGCATGCGAAATTGATTGAGGCCATAGATCTGACTCAGATCCCATCTCGACCGTAGAATATTTCTAACCTTTAAGCCATTTTACAATCTGGAAACACGGATTTGGTCGAGCATGTTCGCTCACGCGAAATGGTTTGGAGCCATTGACCCACCTTCGATCAATCTCGGCCTTTGATTTTGAGTCTTGTTCAACTCCTTTAGCACACCTTCCATTTTCTCCTTTGCCTTGCACTTCTGATAACTTGAAGGGGAGTTCACATGAAGTTCGTGGGAATGGGACCCTCATCAAACTCCTATCAAGCTCTCAAATCAACTGTTAAAAATAGAGTGTTAACACTCTCTCTATAAACCCCTAATCCTCAATCTCTCTCTCCCTCTCTAAAATATTAACCTATTTCTCTAAACCCCTAAACCCCACGCTCTCTCTCTAAACCCCTAAACCCAACTCTCTCACTAAACCCCTAAACCACAATATCTCTCTAAACCCCTAAACCACAATCTCTCTCTCTATATAAACATCTAATCCTAATTTTGTCTCTTCCTTTTGGAGCCCCTTACCACCAATATTACTCGTTCTTTCTCTTAATATATAACACTGAATCTCTCTCTTTCTCTTTATAAAACCCTAACCTATCATCTCCATATCTCTCTCTAATCCCCTAACCACCAATATATCTCCCTTTATATCTCTCTCTAAACCCATAACTACAAATATCTCTCCTTCTATTTCTATCCCTCTTTAAACCCCAAACCTCCAATCTTAATCTCCTTAAACCCCTAACCCCCGATCTCAATCTCTCTGAACCCCTACCCTCTAATATCTTTCTATGCCGCTCTCTATTTGTCTTTCTCTAAACTCGTAGCCACTAGTCTCTCTCTCTTTCTCTCTAAATGCCTAACCACCAATATCTCTTTGTCTAAAGTCCTAAACCACAATACCTCTTTCTCTCTCTAAACCCATGGCCCCAATATATCTCTCTTTATAAACACCTCACCTCACATTTCCAGGTCTCCCTCTATCGCTCTCTCTAAACCCCCAACACCTAATCTCTCTCACACTCCCTCTCTCATTAAACCACAAACCCCCAATCTATATCTATTTTTCTCTAAATGCCTAACAACCAATCTCTCTCTCTCTCTCTTTCTCTCTCTCTCTTTCTAAACTGCTAACCCCCAATATCTGTGTTTCTATTTCCAACCCTCAATCTCTCTCTCTCTCTCTCTCTCTAAACCCCCAACCCACAATATCTCTATCTCTCTAAACACCAAACCTACAATATCTCTCTCTCTCTGACTACTATTTCTGTCAACACATAAACACTAATATCTCTCTCTCAAAATCCCTAACCCCCAATGTCTCTCTCTGCAAATTCCTAATCTTCAATATCTCTCTCCCTCACTCTCTGAAGGTAAACCCCCAAACCCCAATCTCTTTCTTTCTCTTTCTCTATCTATATATCTCTCAAAACCCATAAACCCCAATCTCTCTCTCTCTCTCTCTCTCTCTCTCTCTCTCTATAAACCCCTAACCAAAATTATATTTATTTATATAAACCCCTCACCCACTAACTCTCTCTCTCTCTCTCTCTCTTTCTCTCTCTAAACCCCTAACCCATTATCTCTCTCTTTCACTTTATCACTCTCTCTAGACCCGTAACCCCTAATTTCACTCTTTCCCTTTCTTTACCTTTCTACATGTCTATCTATTTACCCATCTAAATGCATAACCCCCAATATCTCTCTCTCTCTCTCTCTCTATATATATATATATATGTGTATCTTAACCCCTAGCCCGTAAAACACAATCTATCCCTCTCTCTAAACCCCTAACATGTAATATATAATCTCTCTCACTTTCTCTAAGCCCTTAACCTCCAATGTCTCTCTCTCTCTCTAAACCCCTAACCCATAATCTCTCTCTCAAAAACCATAAGTCGTAATCTCTCTCTAAACCCATGACTTGCAATCTCTCTCTCTCTCTCTCTCTCTCTCTCTCAATATCTATCTAAGCCCCTAACCCATAATCTATTTCGCTCTCAAAACCCCTCATCCATAATCTCTCTCTCTCTAAACCTCTAACCCATAATCTCTCTCCCTCTATATATAAACCTCTAACCCCTAATATTTCTCTCTCTCTCTCTCTCTCTCTCTCTCTCTCTCTCTCTCTTTAAACCCCTATCCCCCAATCTCTCTCTCTGTCTCTAAAACCCTAACCATCAATATCTCTCTCTATCTTTAAACACCTAACAAAAAATATCTCTCTTTCTCTCAAACCTTATCCCCTATTCACTCTCTCTTGCTAAACATGGAACCTCCAATCTCTCTCTCTCTCTCTTGAGAATTATAAACCCCTAATCAGTAATCTCTCTCTCTCTCTAAACCCTTAAACCAACTCTCTTTATTTCTATTTATCTCTTTATCTAAACACCTAATGTGTAATCTCTCTCTTTCTAAACCCTTAAGCTCCAATCTCTCCCTCTCTATCTAAAAACCCATCCACTAATCTCTCTCTTTCTCTAAGCACTTAACCCCCAATCTATCTATCTATCAAAAACACTAGCCCCCATTCTCTCTCAAAACTGCTAACCCAAAACTCTTTCTCTCTCCCTTAACCCATAACCCCTAATCTATTGCTCTCTCTAAAACCTTATTCTCCATCTCTCTCTAAACCTCGAACCATGAATATCTCTCTCTCTCTCTCTCTATATCTCTATACTACTCACCCCACTCTCTTTATCCCTCTCCCTCTCTCTAAAACCATAACCACCAATCTCTCTCTCTAAGCCACTAATCCCCAATCTCTCTCCCTTTTATCTCTCAAAACCCATGACCCACTATCTCTCTCTTTCTCTCTCTCTCTAAACCCTTAACAACCAATCTTTGTTTCTCTCTCACTTTAAACCCTTAATCCCCATTCTCTCTTTCTCTCTCTCTCTATTTATCTTAACCTCTAACCAATAAAACCCAATCTATCCCTCTCTAAACTCCTAACCTCCAATATCTCTCTCTAAAACCCTAAGCCCAATTATCTCTCTCTAAACCCTTAACATACAATATCTCTCTCTATCTCTCCCTCTCTCTCTAAACCCGTAACCTTCAATCTCTCTCTCTCTCTAAAACTATAACCTTCAATCTCTCTCCTTTTATAAGTCCTTAACCCATAATCTCTCTCTCAAAACTTCTAACCCATAATTTCTCTCTTCCTCTCTCTAAATATCTATCTAAGCCCCAAACCCATAATCTCTACCCCTCTCAAAACCCCGAATACATAATCTCTCTCTCTCTCTCTAAACACTTATTCTCTAATCTCTCTCTCTCTAAACCCCTAACCCCCATTCACTCTAAACCCTTATCCCCCAATCTCTCTCTCTCTCCATGTCTTTAAAAAACTAACCAAAAATATATCTGATTCTACTCTCCCTCCCTCTCTCTCTCTCTCTCTCTCTCTCTCTCTCTCTCTCTCTCTCTCTCCGAACCCCTATACCCCATTCACACTCTCTCACTAAACACATGACCTCCAATCTCTGTATCTTGCAAATCGATATAAACACCTTACTGGTAACTTCTCTCTCTCTCTCTAAACCCTTAAACATACTCACTTTATTTCTATTTATCTTTCACTCTAAACATCTAATGCATACTCTTTCTCTTTCTCTAAAACCCCATTCCTAATCTCTCACTTTCTCTAAATACTTAACCCCCAATATATATATCTATCTAAAAACCTAACCCCCATTCTTTCTTTAAACACCTAACCCCTAATATCTTTCACTCTCTCTAAACCCATAATGCCTAATCTCCGTCATGCTATAAAACCCTAATCTTGGTCTCTCTCTAAACCACTAACTTCCAATCTCTATCTCTATCTCTATCTAAACTACTCATTCAATCTCTCTATCCTTTTCTCTCCTTAAAACCCTGACCCCTGATCTCTCTCTCCATGCCCCTAAGCACCTATTCCCCAATATATTTCCCTCCTCTCCGTTAACCCAAAATTCCCCCACATAGCTCTCAATGGCCTACACCACCCAAGGACACCATCTCACATCACTCATTTCACTCCATAAGACCTTCTATTTGACCCCCACACCTCCAAAAGAGCCTAAGGATGAAGAAAAGGGCTAAAAACCCCAAAATAGAGCCCAAAATAGACCCCCAGGAGCTAAAGCCTCAAAAAGGGGGGCGAAAGGGGCTAAAGGCCCAAAAAAGGGGCTAAAGCCTTGACCAAGGGCTTAAAACCCTAAAATCCCTTGGAAAAACTATAAAAGGAGGGTGGGGGGTCACTCTCAAAACACTCCTCACTTGCCTATTGTTATGCTGCCTGTGGATGCTTTGAGACCTCTTGCTCTCAAACCACCCACTCTCCCTCTCCTCCATCTTCATCTCACCAAGCCATTGCTTCCCAAACAAGAGAGAGAGGTGCTCCCATGAGCTAGGGCATGGTGGCCCATTTCCACCTAAGTGAGGTATAATTTATTTTCATGGTTGTTTATTTGTTTTGTTTCCTAACCCTCATTTCTATTTGCAGGTTTTTCATTAACATTGTTTGCATGTTTTCTCCATTGTAGCTTAGGTTTATTTTGCAGGTTTGGAGGTAGAACCCTAACCTTCTGTGTGCAAAGGGGTTCAATAGTGCTTCATCTCCTCTCCTTTATTTTCTGTCATTAGCTCTTATATGTAGTTTACAATAGCTTCCATTTGCTTGTTCTTGCTTAGATTAGCTTAGTTTAATTCGTTGCTTTGTTTATGCCATATTTCCATTTCGTTTTTTACTGTTTTCTAAGAGTAGGAACCTACCCTTGTGCCCTATAGGCACAAGGGAGCCATTCATGCCCCTGTAGTGAGGAGAAATTCTCACTACAGCTTTGGCGACTCCGTTGGGTTGATCCCACAGGATCCCTGGGACAAAAATTTTAAGTTTTCAAGTTTTTTCCATTTTACACTAGTTTTCAGAAATCTTAGGTTAGATCTATTTAAATCTACTTTATTTCTTGTTTTAGTTAGTGCCTGTCACATACCCCAATTTTGTAAAATAATGTTAATTGTTTTAATTTGATTTCCTAAGACATTATGTTAAATTTAATGCTAAGTAGGAACTGATGACTCAGCAGAGTCAAAAGAAGTGGAATGTAATTCTGAATATTTTATTATTAATAAATAAAAGGTGGAGACAACAGCTTGGGAGAGCTGTTAATAGGAGTGTACTGTTCAAACTGGTGCAAGGAACTAGGTGGAGGGAAAAAGACAAGTGGCAGCATCCTCAAACACTTCCTATGTTGCAAGTGGCAACTTCCCTACATTTGGGGTCATGATCCCCCAAGAAAGTGGGATCAGAGCAGGTGGCTCAATAAATGACAACTAACCCAAAAATACCTAGGCAATATTTTAAAAGTACCCAATGAATAGAGCTGAGGTTGCTTAGATATTTTCTAGAGAAGAATCATTTAGGAGGAATGCTATTCAGGAAATTCATTGGGGAAAAAGGGAAAAACAGTAAGGAAGATGTTTTGAGAGAAAATCTGTAGTAACTTGGTCTGTTACAGCTTGCTAGCTGGGAGAACTTACTGATAAGTTCAGGGTTGGTATTAAGTCTGAAGATTGGTATTTGATTATTGCTGCACCTAGTTCCATCCAGGGAGACCAGAGCAAGCTCGAGGGTCTTAAGGAGTCTCTGTTTGAGTGCTCTCCAGGAGTTGGTAGGGAGGAACGGCCTCCCATTGTTGTTGTTGTCCAAGCTCCAAAACAGGTTCTGTCATTTAATAGTCTTTGTTTTAATCACTGTGTATGATTGAATGTTATGTTTGTAGCTTATGATGTAAAGATTTAGATGGTTTAGTAATGAAGTTGTTTTCAGTTTGATAGTAATAGAATCTTTGATGAAAAACAAAACCCCTCCTGTGTTTTTCCTCATCTGGAGTGACCAGACTGTACTCCAGCACAAGGGTGAAATTATTAGTAAAGATAGTATGATGGAAATGCAGAATAGAATGTTAATGGATTTATAGGACTTTTCCTTTATTTTTGTTGTCAGAAGAAATATCTTTTATACCAGCAGTAACGTATAACCTGAACTGAAACTGTCAGTTTACTAGAAACCGAGATAGAAGATATGTTATTTACTGATAGTAGTATTTGTAAGTAAAGAAAACAGTTCATAATACAATAGTTATTTTCAGTAACCTTATTGCCTTTTTGAGTTCAAAAGAGGAGTATAATAGTTAATTAGGGTAGGATTAAGTTAAAGATGCTTTACAGTCTAATTTCTTTCCAGTTTTAACTACTGCTTGTATAATAAACAAAATTGAAGGAAAGGTTAGCGAGAATGTTGACTTACTTATACAGGTAATCTATTGAATTTTAGATTTTACTTATAGTTAATAATGTATGTCATTTCTTTATTTGGTTCCATTTAGTTTAACATAAACAAATTCTATAATTGCCAACCTATGCTTTTAAGCTGTCAACAAATATAGTACGTAGTTCTTTTACTTTTATTTTATAAGTATTAACTTGCAACATAATCAAGACAGTATAAATTATAAAG
>LPNX010778470.1:97016-112598 GCA_001517045.1 Pseudotsuga menziesii | reverse complement strand
TACCACTTCTCATGCATTATGTTTTGGAGGTTCAGACACTATTCTACAGGGATATGTTGATGCAGATATGGCTGGTGATAAAGACAGTAGGAGGAGCACGATAGGGTATGTGTTCACTATAGGTGGAACAATAGTAAGTTGGATTTCAAAACTGCAACAGGTTGTTTCACTTTCAACAACAGAAGTAGAGTATGTTGCTGCTACAGAGGCTAGTAAGGAGATGATTTGGTTGCAGAGGTTCATGGAAGAATTGGGTAAGAAACAGGAGAATAGTAGGCTGTACAGTGACAGCCAGAGTGCCATTCATATTGCAAAGAACTTAGTCTTTCATTCAAGGACTAAACATATAGAACTCAAATACCACTTCATAAGATCTGTTCTAGATGAAGAACTGTTAAAACTGGAAAAGATTCACACTAGCCAGAATCCTGCAGACATGTTGACAAAGGGAGTAACCAGAGAGAAACTGAGTTCCTGCTCGATTTCTGTTGGCCTTAAACCATGAAGGTGAGAAGAAGAAATTTTCCAAGTCCAAGGTCCAGCAAGTGCAACAGCGGTAGAGCTGTTGTGATTAGTCACCATGAAGGCACATGAAAAAAAAAATGTAATGGAGCGGTTTGCATGTAAATGGGCATATGGTTGTAAGACCTAGTAAGGCATGCATACCCCTGGTAACTCACCAGTAAAGTCGGGAGATAGACCTAGGTGATAGGGGGGTGTATGTAAGATTCCTCGGTAAATACTTGAGGGGAGTTGGTGATTACTCCAAGTCAAGTTTAAAGGGGGGATTGTTAGGGTTAACCTTGACTTGAGGTCGATTCAAAGGTGGTTAGGTCTAGCACATGGTTTGGGCACATGGTTTGTTGTAGCCCATGGTATTTTCCCATGGTATTGCATGTGTTAACCTTGACTCAGGATTGAGTCAAAGGTGGTTAGGTCTAGCACATGGTTTGGGCACATGGTTTGTTGTAGCCCATGGTATTCTCCCATGGTATTGCATGTGATTAAGCCTTTATAAGGCTTGAGGAGGCTCCATTGTAATTGTACCAGATGTGGGCATTGTATTGTGCTGGAAAAGAGACTGTGA
Organism: Pseudotsuga menziesii; assembly: GCA_001517045.1. Taxonomy (NCBI): domain Eukaryota; kingdom Viridiplantae; phylum Streptophyta; class Pinopsida; order Pinales; family Pinaceae; genus Pseudotsuga; species Pseudotsuga menziesii. The sequence continues at coordinate 111,511 of LPNX010778470.1, read as the reverse complement.
GAGTGTGAAGAGGAAGTGCAGTGGTTTTGCTACAGGGTGTATCCCTTCATCTTTCTGAACTGCAATAAAAGGACTGGAAAATTTCTTTGTGGACGTAGCCCATCGTTTGGGTGAACCACGTTATATCTGTGTCTCTCTGTACTATTTTAATTTGTTTTGCATCTTGTTTATAAATTTAACTGTATATCTGTTATTGCTCTGCGGTCTTGTTTTCTAACAAAGGGTATTCCTAGAAAAACTGTAATCAAACAGATTTTTGCTTTACAACTTAAAAGAGCTGTTAGAAAAGGGTGTAAAGCCTATGCTGTAACTATTACAGATGAGGCAAGTAAATCTGAAATAGATAAGTTAAAAATAGAATATATTCCTGTTTTAAACGAATTTACTGACATTTTCCCAGAAGAAATTCCAGGATTACCTCCCAGGAGGGAACTGGATTTCACTATTGAGCTAGTGCCAGGTGCGGTACCTAGCTCAAAATCTCCATATCAAATGAATATTTTAGAACTTAATGAGCTAAAATCACGGTTAAAAGAGTTAATAGATAAGAAGTACATTCGACCCAGTGTGTCTCCTTGGGGAGCACCGGTCATCTTTGTCAAAAAGAAAGACAAAACTATGCGACTATGCATAGATTACCGTCAACTAAACAAGATGACTATTAAAAACAGATATCCGTTGCCCCACATAGATGATCTATTTGATCAGGTACATGGAGGCACAGTGTTCTCGAAGATAGACCTGAGGTCAAGATATCATCAGGTAAGAATTAAAGACGAAGATATCTTTAAGACAGCCTTCAGAACAAGGTATGGACACTGCGAGTTTGTCATAATGCCATTTGGGCTTACCAATGCCCCAGCTGTCTTTATGTGCTTAATGAATAATATAATGCATAAATACTTATATAAATTTGTTGTCGTGTTTAATGACGACATCTTAATCTACTCTAAAATGGAAGAAGAACATAAAGAACACCTAAAGATAGTTCTATAAGAGTTGCGGGAACAACAACTCTTTGCAAAGTTTAGCAAGTGTGACTTCTTTAAGGATGAAATCCAGTACTTAGGTCACGTAGTGACTAAGGAAGGGATTTCAGTCGATCCTGAAAAGATTCGGGTAATCGAAGATTGGCCGGTTCCAAAAGATGTAACAGATGTTAGGTCATTCATGGGAATTACCGGTTATTACCGGAGATTCATTGAAGGCTTTTCAAAAATAGCAAATCCGATCACTTCCTTGCAAAAGAAAGGCAAGAAATTTGATTGGAACTTAAAATGTGAAGAAAGTTTTAAGAAATTAAAAACCTTATTAACAAGTGTGCCTATTCTAAGAATAGTAGATCCTAATAAGGATTTCGTGGTATGCACAGATGCCTGTAATGATGGCTTAGGCGGTGTGCTGACTCAAGACAGGCATTTCATTGCCTATGAGTCCAGGAAGTTAAAAATTCACGAAAAGAATTACGCAACTTATGATCTAGAACTTGCGGCTATTATACATGCCTTAAAAATGTGGTGTCATCATTTAATAGGTAGAAAATTTATTTTAATGACTGATAATAAAGGACTCAAATATCTTTTAGATAAGCCTAACTTAAATGCAAGACAAGCAAGGTGGTTATCCTTCTTAAGTGAATATGATTTTGAAATCCAACACATAAAGGGTAAGGAAAATAAGGTGGCTGATGCTTTAAGCAGAAACTCAAAGCTAAACTTTACAGCAGCAATCAACACTTATGCTTCTGATTTAAATGAACAGCTTGATGAAGAGGTAAAACAAGATGAAAATTATCAGAAATTGCAAATTACAGCTAAGGAAAAACCTACAGAAAGATTAATAAAAGGTTATAGTTTAAATGAAAATGGATTTTTATTATTTAAAGATAAATTGTATGTGCCTAATGTGCCTAAGGTTAAGTTGTTAATTCTGGACGAAGTCCATAAAACACCTTACTCAGGACATCCAGGTTACCAAAAGACTATAACCATGCTAAGAAAAGAATATTTTTGGCCTAATATGAAATCTGAGGTAGCTGAATACATAGCAAGATGTTTGGACTGTCAACAAGTGAAAACTGAACACCAACATCCAGCTGGCTTACTACAATCTTTACCTATTCCCAACTGGAAATGGGAAGTAATTAGCTTAGATTTTATTACTGGACTACCCATAAATTAGAATCAAAATGACTCTATTATGGTGGTAGTTGACAAGTTAAGCAAGGCATCACATTTTATTCCTGTCAAAACCACCTACAAGGCCGTCACTATAGCTGATATATTCTTAAAGCAGATTTTTCGGTTACATGGAGTTCTGAAAGTTATAATTTCAGACAGGGAACCTAAATTCACAGGAAATTTTTGGAAGTCCTTGTTTAAGGGATTAAATACAACATTGAATTTCAGTACTTCCTTCCATCCTCAGACAGATGGATAGCCAGAAAGAGTGAATCAGGTGCTGGAGGATTTATTAAGGATGTATGTTAAAGATCAGCCAGGTAAGTGGGAATACTACTTACATTTAGCAGAGTTTGCATATAATAATAACTATCAGTCATCAGCTAAATATAGTCCATTTGAAGTTTTATATGTACGTAAATTCAACACTCCTATATCTTGGAATAATCCAGTAGATAGATTGGTGTTAGGACCTGAATTGTTGAAGGAAATGGAAGAGATTGTGAAGCAAGTGTAGAAATATTTGAAGGTGGCACAGGATCGGAAAAAGAGCCAAGCAGATTTGAAAAGACCTCCCAAGGAGTTCCATGTAGGTGAGCATGTATTTATAAAGGTAAGGCCAAAGAAAAGCTCTCTAAGACTAGGGAGTTGTGCAAAGTTAGCACCACGTTACTGTGGTCCGTTTGAAATTTTATCTAGAATTGGTCAGGTTGCATATCAGCTAGCATTACCACCTAATTTGAAAGTACATAATGTTTTTCATGTCTCTGTTTTGAAGAAGTATGTTCATGATGCTACTCATGTGGTTGATTGGAATGTTGTACAGGTGGAACCAGAAGGAGAAATTCTGGTGGCACCGGACTGTATCCTCGGGAGGAGGGAAATTACTCTGTGGAACTGCACCATTGGACAGGTGAAGGTGCAATGGAAGCACCTTAGTCCTGAAGAGGCTACATGGGAACTAGAAAGTAAGATGCGGGAGGCATACCCAAATCTATTCTAGGAAACTGCAAAGGATAAAGAATAAGTAACATTGAGGACGATGTTACATTTTAAGGGGGTGTGTATGTCACATACCCCAATTTTGTAAAATAATGTTAATTGTTTTAATTTGATTTCCTAAGACATTATGTTAAATTTAATGCTAAGTAGGAACTGATGACTCAGTAGAGTCAAAAGAAGTGGAATGTAATTCTGAATATTTTATTATTAATAAATAAAAAGTGGAGACAACAGCTTAGGAGAGCTGTTAATAAGAGTGTACTGCTCAAACTGGTGGAAGGAACTAGGTGGAGGGAAAAAGAAAAGTGGCAGCATCCTCAAACACTTCCTATGTCGCAGGTGGAAACTTCCCTACATTTGGGGTCATGATCCCCCAAGAAAGTGGGATAAGAGCAGGTGGCTCAATAAATGACAACTAACCCAAAAATACCTAGGCAATCTTTTAAAAGTACCCAATGAATAGAGCTGAGGTTGCTCAGATATTTTCCAGAGAAGAATCATTCAGGAGGAATGCTATTTAGGAAATTCATTGGGGAAAAAAGGGAAAAACAGTTAGGAACATATTTTGAGAGAAAATCTGCAGTAACTTGGTTTGTTACAGCTTGCTAGCTGGCAGAACTTACTGATAAGTTCAGGGTTGGTATTAAGTCTGAAGACTGGTATTTGATTATTGCTGCACCTAGTTAGAGCCAGGGAGACCAGAGCAAGCTCGGGGTTCCTGAGGAGTCGCTGTTTGAGCGCTCTCCAGGATTTGGTAGGGAGGAACGACCTCCCATTGTTGTTGTTGTCCAAGCTCCAAAACAGGTTCTGTCATTTAATAGTCTTTGTTTTAATCACTGTGTATGATTGAATGTTATGTTTGTAGCTTATTATGTAAATATTTAGATGGTTTAGTAATGAATTTTTTTTCAGTTTGATAGTAATAGAATCATTGATAAAAAACAAAACCCCTCCTATGTTTTTCCTCATCTGGAGTGACCAGACCATACTCCAGCACAGGGGTAAAATTATAAGTAAGGATAGTATGATGGAAATGCAAAATAGAATGTTAATGGATTTATAGGACTTTTCCTTTATTTTTGTTGTCAGAATAAATATCTTTTATACCAGCAGTAACGTATAACCTGAACTGAAACTGTCAGTTTACTAGAAACCAAGAGAAAAGATATGTTATTTACTAATAGTAGTATTTGTAAGTAAAGAAAACAGTTCATAATACAATAGTTATTTTCAATAACCTTATTTCCTTTTTTAGGTCAAAAGAGGAGTATAATAGTTAATTAGGGTAGGATTAAGTTAAAGATGCTTTACAGTCTAATTTCTTTCTAGTTTTAACTACTGCTTGTATAATAAACAAAATTGAAGGAAAGGTTAGCGAGAATGTTGACTTACTTCTACAGGTAATCTATTGAATTTTAGATTTTACTTACAGTTAATAATGTATGTCATTTCTTTATTTGGTTCCATTTAGTTTAACATAAACAAATTCTATAATTGCCAACCTATGCTTTTAAGCTGTCAACAAATATAGTACGTAGTTCTTTTACTTTTATTTTATAAGTATTAACTTGTAACATAATCAAGACAGTATAAATTATAGAGAATACTTCTGTAAAGTATAGTACAGTAAATGTGATAATACAGAAATAAAATACTAATTTATATTAAAGATTATAAATAGACAAAGAATAAGAGTAAATAATATATTCTTATAAGAATAGTATAATATGAGGATAAACAATGTTTTATTCCATTATAATGCACAGTAAACAAATATAATCCGTGTACTCAAGCTATATGCGGTAGATACATAATTAATACAGTAAAAACATGGAGTCATTATACCTCCAAAGGTTAAAAATAAATTATAATAACAATCTTTAAAATTCTTTGTAATAATATAATTTATTATAAAAACCCTGTACAGTAACCCTAGTGTTTTTTGAAGATTAAATAAATTTTACAAAGTAAAAATCCAGTACTTAACATACAGAGAATAACCATCAGGGTATTATCATGCTCAACCTACTGAGCTTAACCAATTACTTAACCTTATAAATAACATTCAAACATTGTACAGGAAAATTAGCTTTGATTTTTAAAAATACTACAGATAAAAATCAAGTACATTATTGTACAGGATATTTTCAACAGTGTAGAATGCTTGACTTATCGAGCTTAACAAATATGGAAAAACATAACTAATAACCCTCATATTTTTGTAACATAGCATTATAAATTAACAGTAATTTAAACGAAGATGTGATATAAATTTCTTATGCTGTCAAAATTAGGGTAAAACCTTAATAGTCCAAAAATATACAAACATAATTAATAACTGTAGAGTTCAACATAGTATTTAAAACAAGACGAAATTTACAGTCATGGCCATAGCCAAAGAACCCTGCTTTAAGCAAGGGTTATCACCCATTAAAATAGCGAGTCAAATAACCAGAACAACCAAAACCCACCAGGGTTATTCAAGCCGCAACGACCAACTCTTAAAATCCCATAAGGGTTTGTACAAGGTAGAACAACCATGGCAAGTCCAGGGCTTACCATAAACATTAAGTCGCCGCTACTTGAAACTAGCTACACAGAGAGGAAGAGATAGGTTACACCTGCGATTTCATCATATTTTACTATTAATACGATGAATCAAGAGTAATAGTTTATAAGTAAAATATTTTACAATAATAACGACAAAGCTGAAGTTATTCTTACCTTAGTACTTTAAGGAGATGTAACCACCGATAACCAGCAACACAACAACCAACACAAGGAGGAGACAAACTTTTATCTGCCACAGAAAGACGGAGGTTACCAACACTGTATCCACCTACAATGGCTGAGAGGTGAAATTTTTGACTGAGCAAGTGTACCACTTGGGTTGCAACCAACACTACAAAACCCTACGCACTAGTTACTTAAAGAGAAGCAACTTTGATTGCCACTGCTGAGCCAAGGGAGAAACAACTTGCAGACTAACAGACACCAGGTAGAGCAAGCAGTGGAGGATGAAACCCTAGAGAAATGCAACCCTTCTAAATGAAGCAACGAGGGAATTCCATTACAGCCTTATCTCAGCCTCCAAGCGGAATTTTACGCAGTAGGAAAGACCAAACATAGGCGAGGCAAATGCCATTCGAACCAGTCACAGAGAATGAGTTGAAGGTCGAGTGCATTATCAGAGCAGATAGAGGCGAGAACGGCAGAAAAATAATAATGCTAGGGTCACAAGTGGTCTTTTTATTACGCAGTGCATGGCCCAAACGATGCCACGACAGCCCGTAAATCAAATTTCTCAGGGTGGGTTCAAGTCTATAGTTCCAGTGATGTTATTCCTCACGAGTATCCTTCCAATAATTTTAAATAATTGGAGAATCGACCATAGTATAACTCCAAAGTCAACCTACATGGACGTGCATGATATAAAAAATCATTACCATATAACAAGGTTGTAAAGCTTATCAACCGCGTGGATAATTTTACGACCCATATTATGCATTATGATATACAAATATTCGATAATCATTAACCATGATTTTAATAAACTTTGTTTATGTTTTAGAAGGAAATTATAACGTTTATCCTTCTTGATGAGAAGATGTTTATAATTAAATATTCTCCAACGAAATAATTATAACATAAGCAAAGGTAGAATCAACTTTCAACCTAGTATGTTTTGTTTATAAAGAAGGATAAGGAGTTTTTCGTAAAAGATTATAGAACCTAAACAAAGGCAAATCATAGACTCTTTTTGGGAAGGATCTATCCTATGACCCTTGTTTAATGAACATAGCTTCTATATGCAAAACCAACTTAACTTTATTCAAGGTGTGAGATAATTGTTTTGTAATGGAAGAAATTCATATTTTTATTCTTTGTTAAATACCTTTCTTGCTAGTATCAGTCTCATCACCATTGTAAGAATTTTATTTAAATAACAAGATATATTTTATGCTTGATAAGACTTCAAATGCTTAACTTAAAATTCAGATGATATAGATGTATATGCCATAACTGAATACTACTTTCCAAGTAATTATGTACAGAGGAAATTAAACCCTCCAATACTAATATATTTCAAATAAGTATAGTATGCAAGAAGGTTATAATCCCTTGTATATTAAAAATAATAGAAGTAAGATGTTGGTACATAAAATTTAACAATACACACCACATTCATTCAAACAGTGGCCAAGTTGTCAAGTTAATCATGGTGTAAATAGTAACTACGTGTATTCTTTTATTTAATTTAAACTACTGACTTTATAGCTCTACCATTTCTTACTCTGATAGTAAAGAAATATTTATGGCTTTCTACACTTGACGACTTTAGTGGACATCAAAGAGATCAAAGTGCTATAAGAACTATAATTTACATTTACTAGAAGAAAAGCAACTGTTGCCATCACAGTTAAACTTGTAAATCTCTTCTCCTTAGCATCTTGAAAAGAAGGGCTGATAAATGATTTTTTTCTTTTACCTCATTAAGCTTGGATATTTGTTTAGCATTTATATACTTTACGGAGTTATTTTTCTTGTGAAGAACTGTTAACTGAATGCTTTAAAGTTACGAATAGGCAGCATCCAGACTTCTTACCTGTAAGTTTGTCATAACAGGAAAACTTCTGCGTTAGCTCGAAAGCTAAGTAAGCCCGGATTTTCATGACAGTCCCACCTTGTAATCGCATTAAGAAAACAAGTCAGTAAACAGAAAAGAACTGTTTTGTAAGATAAACATAACCAATTAGATAATTCAGATAATTAATTTGGTAACGTATAACTAATTTAATAATTAGTTTGCTGTAATTACAAATATTATATGCATTTAAAAATTTTAAATTTTTCAGAAAATTTGGGGTATTGACAGTGCCGAAGCCTCTGCGAGGCCAAGCCGAGTCAGACTGACCCCAGTACTAGTTACTGTTTTCCAGATCTGACCCTGCATCACCAAAAAACCCCTTTCCGGAGCAGGTCGCTCTTATTGGGGAAAAAGGTGAGATTGGGGCACTCTTAATTGGCCAATAGGTGTGCCCAGGGTGCACTTAATCCTCAGACAGGCGTGACTTCAGTTCGTAAGCTCAAGTTGCGGTTGTTTTTTCATTTTGTGCGACCCCCTCGCTCATTTTTGGAAAAATATCATGGCCCCCTCGCGGGATTTGGTCATAAATGTGTGGCCTGTCACACAGAAGTTGTATTTAAGTTTAATTAATAGTAATTTTTAGTTTCAGAGAACTATTAGTGCAGCCTAGCTACCTCTGTCCACCATTGTAGGTCTCTTTCAATTCCAGTGTTTATTTTTTGCAAATCAATCCATGAACAATGTGTATATGCTAAATCAATCATTAAGGCTTAATAAAATCAACTAGTCTAACTAAAAGTAACTTAAAAATAACCATCTTACTGCCCCCTTCCTCCTCTACCTAGTCACCACCTCCGGCGTATTCTGGGATACGATGAAGGGTAAGCTCGTATAGATCTAGGCACTCCATGGTATTTTTCCCAAACCACTAAAACCAGGTGACCTAGAAGGTAGAGGGGGTAGAGAAGGAGGGCTTCTCATGGTGCTAAGTGTCCTCCATGTTGACCAACCTAGAACTTGGGAAGTGACCTGAGGATCTACGGATGGGCTTAGTCCCATTGTGTTGAGAGCCCAACACCTTCTCTTGGTTGAAGAAGAATATCACTGAGAGGTAGACATTTAGTTAGGCCAACAATTCAGGGTTAATCACCATACTTGGTTTCAAATTTTTGTTTATGTTTGCATACAAAACCATGATATGAAATCTACCATGAATTCATAAACCATATTGCAAACCAAATACTAGAACAAACAAGCAAACTGACACACCATACCAAATAATTAACCCAACTCAGTTCATGACACTGAGTAAGCCTTAAAATTGACCAAATTTACACTAAGTTCAATCAATTCTGTAGTCTTTGAGGACATAAGTCCTTGACTGCTTCAACTATGTGGAGTAATTGGGATTTTCCTAGAAACTCATTATGAGGAGTACCACAGGAACCCCAAAGTAGCTAGCCGCTGAAAGGAATTGCAAAGCAAATCGGGCAACGACCCCTTCCGATTGAGTAGAAGCACCTTTGAGGAACAAGCCAAGCGCTATCTTCTGACAGTCTTGGTGGCCAAGAGACCACCTTTAGCCAATAGGAAGCCATTGAAACTGGGGTCCAAATCTCATACCCACCAGTTTCATACACAAAAGTGAACACAATTGATCCTCCACGATATTCCTCATGCCTAAGAGGCGATCCAACACCATTTGGAACACTCAGTCGGCATCGTCGTAGCTGTTCTTAGTGATCTCCCACACTATCAGAGGGCCACACAGCCTCTGATTCTGATTTAGACCCATATTAGTATGAACCAAACCTCCACATCGCACCATCAAGCCCCATGGCTAGTGCAAACCCGGATCCATTTTTTGGCCTAACCTCAGCAAGTGGACCCATGTCCACATCACAACCTGTCACCCACAAATTGGAAAGTGGTCCAAGCACAGTCATGCAGAGTGTCATTAGCCAAGTTGGCCTAGTGGTAACACATGGGGGCAGTGGCCCCTCCACCCACATTGTCCCCCATGCCACACAGGGGGGTAGGGCACAGACCACCCACATTGCCCCTACCGCCATACATGGGGGCAATGCCCCTGCTACCCATACCATACCACCCACAACACTTGGGGGCATTGGCCCATCCGCCATGGTGCCACCACAAGCACCCCTAGCCATGCAGATGCATTATGCACCTGCAAACCCCACCCCCATTGCGGCCCCATCCCACATCAACTTGGGGTCAAATCTACCCTTCATGGATCATCTGAAATTTCCTAACTTGGCTAGATTGACAGATTACCCCATCCGCCACCAAGATTTCTAGCCACGCATGCCAACTAAGCTGCCATCAGACATCCCAAAATTTGAAGGCAAAGCCAGGGAATGTCCCCAAAATCATATAATGACATTCCATCTATGGTGCTCATCCAACATCATCGTAGACGACTCCATCAGGCTAAGGTTGTTCCAACACACCCTTATAGGTGTTGCGGACAAATGGTACATTGAGCTGCCACAAGCCAAGTACCCCGACTTCAACTCCCTAGCCTTCATGTTCCTACAGTATTTCCAACTTCCGGTCAGATATGACAAGGGGGTGGAGATCCTGTTATCCTATTGCCAAAACACTGCCACTCACATCACTGATCATATACATGAGTGGCAGCGGTGCCGTATCTTGTGTAAGATCCAACTTGATGACAAGATATTCTTGGATTGGTTCCTTAAGACTTTTCTCCCGCCCATCACAAAGAACATCGCATATGAACGTCCCCAATCTGAAGAAGAGGCCAAACTAAAGGCCCAACAATTTGACCTCATCTATTCCCAGTTGGGATACTTGTATACTATCATCCTAGATCCTCCCCATCTGAGTACCTCCTACCGCGGCATACCGGTGGAATCCCACGTAGCGGATGACATCATAGGGTTAGTCTCCCAACAACCACAGCCTCAACCAACACCACCTGTCATTACACACCAACCAAGCAACACTGCTAATGTTGCTTACCAAAACCAAGCTCCGGACTATGCTAGAATGATGTACCAGTCTGGAGTAAGAACCTATTATGCACAACCTACACCACCACAACAGGCTCCAGCCATGGCTTGGCCAACAAAAAAAGTATGTGGGGAAAATCCCCATGTTCATGGCACCACCACCCCCACAAATATACTATGCACCACCAATACAACAAGTTCAAGCCCCCACCCCCGCTCCACCCACTCCACCCGCTCCGTTGGGACAAGTGTTTGCACAACAAAACCATCCCAACCATCTTGCCCCCAACAATCAATAAGGGCAAGATAGAAACAACTGGCCCTGTAACCAAGGCAATAACCAACCGCAGGGAGGCGGTCAGCAACCGAAACCTCCCAATAATGTCACAGCTAACCAGCCAGCCCAAAACCCCCCATGGCAGAATGCACCAAGATGCAATGCTCCATTGCACATAAACCAACCTTGTACACTCTGTGATTTTTATGGGCATTACACATTTGAGTGTCGCCTCATGGCTCGCACTAAGCAGGCCATTCAAAATGAGGCCCAACAGGCCGCCAATGCCCCCACTCAAGCCCAACCAAACCAGGCACCATAAGGACCTTCTCCCATGGTGTTTCAAAACCCACTACCAGTCCAAGGACTGGTGGAAACTGCTCCCCTCCTCAGGCCAATCCCAACGCTCTGGGGGCACCTCCCACAGCCAAAATAGTTGTTCACCACCTGATGACCATGACCACTGAAGAGGTCAACTTACAGACTAGACGAAATTAGTGCGGTACCACCACCGAACCTGCCAACTCATTAGCAGCATCCATGTCTAAGACAACCAACCTAACTCTCTAGTTACCCCCATTCCTGTGCCCCCCCATACACAGAATTGCTAATAACGCCAGAGCTAGAGCTGCAGTCAACTATAGCATTGTGGATGATTTGGCCCAAACGCTAACTGCCATGTCCACTCTTGAGGTACTTAAAACATGCCCAATGCAATGGAAATCCTTACTAGCCACTTTAGGGTCAGTGGACCCCTACGATTCCAAGCTAATCACATTTGACATAAAGAACGGAGAGCTACACATGCCCTCCACTATCGCCTTCCAAATCCCGGTATCCATCCGAAACTTGGTTGTGCACCAATGCATAGTGGATGAGGGGGCATCCACATGCGTCATGTCTACCTTGGTTTGGCAGAAGCTTGGATCACCGATTTTGTAACCGTCCTCCATGACTCTGCGGGCTTATGATGGACATCCCACTAAAGCCCAAGGAATCCTCCCCCATGTCCCTATCACATTAGGCAGGAAGATAGTCCTGATTGACATCGAGGTCATCAACGCTCAACTAGACTACAACCTCCTCCTTGGGAGGAGTTACATGTATGCCATGCAAGCCATCACGTCAACTGTCTTCTACCTCATGATGTTCCCCCATGAAGGGAATATTGTGATGGTTGACCAACTCACCTACCATGATCCGCAAGGGTTAACAATGCCTGCCAACGTTATCCCTACCATCACCACCACTGAGCTGCAAGGGGTAACCACACATGCTAACATCATCCCTGAAACCAACAATGTGGTTAAAAACACACCAGCCTCACCACCGTTGCATATAGGCCCTGGGTTGTTTATTGATCCCACCATGACGGCTCCTTTCCCATTGGTGTCACCACCACCAACACAAAAGTAAACTGCGGACTTGTGCATGGTCTCATCAAGCACCGTTGCACCCAAACAACAATCATAGCCGCAGCCCCAACCCCAACCACATCATCGTCCGCACCCACAACACCAATAGTAGCCGCAACATCACCCACAGTAGCAGCATTATGTGCAGCCGCAACCACAACCTCACCCCCACATGCAACTAGCTGGGAGTTATGTGGGCTCATCTCTGGTCCATACAATTCCCTTCCTCTTTCCCCCACCTGGTGTCATGAGCAAGCCAATCATGGCCACCTTAAGCCTACCCAAATTTACGTTGGGGATCCTGGTGTGGTATCTAGACCCACTAGCTCCACCAGCAATGCCCCAGGTTGTGTTAACTCCGGTGCAACCTATTGCGGTTGAGTCTCACCCCCCACCCGTTCCACATAAGCCAACCGTCGCACCCGCACCTGCACTGTACCAACCCAAAAGGGCGAGGGGAAATAACACCAAAGCCACCGCAGAACCATGACAAATCCCACCTTGTGCTATCTGCGAACAACATGGCCATCCAAATCATAATTTCCCTGAAATCCTAGTAATCCGTGCACATTTGGATGCCATGGATACGAACAAAAACATCCCTATGGTTGAACTCCTAACCACGCCACTAGTCAAGAATAAGGCATTAAGGACAAACCATGCTTGCACCCTTTGTGTCTTGTATGGACATTACTCCCACCATTTTCAAGACCTGCCCAAATTTTGAATGGCTCTCACTGACCTCCGTCACCATTCCCTTGAGTCTGAGATCACCTTGATTGAAGAAGTTCACCCACCACCTCCTTCGTCTGACACCATATCCATTTACATGATGTCTAGTTTCCCTGACCAACTCATCCCCATCTCCAACGATGGTCCATCAGACCTGTCACTTCATTGCTTCAACAATGATGAAGAGGTACTTGAAGCTCTGACCGCCCCGGAATACCCATGGGACGACATGCACCATCGCTCATTCTTCCTCCCAGCAGAGCTTGTGTCGTAGTCCGACCGGTTTTTTATGGAGACCAAAGATTTCATCCATGGGAAGGTTGACTGGTTCAAAAACCCAATCCCAACACCCAATGCCTTCGAAGAAGGGAACATGGCGAACATTTCACCAACCATTAAGATTGACATCTCAACCAACTTTGAGATCATTGAAGAAATCATACTGGGGGCATCTTGCTCCCCGGAAGAGGTGGATGCCTACACCTCTCTCTTCCAAGAATTCCGTGACATCTTTTTCTGGTCATATACTAAAATTCCTGTCTTAGATCCATCCATCATGGATCACCACATCGACACATGGCTTGATGTGACACCCATCCCCCAGAAGCAACGACCCATCCATCCATCCAAAGTGGCTACGGTGAAAGCCGAGATAGAGAAGCTGCACACAACCGACTTCATTTATCTCATTGCATACATGACTTGGGTTTCTAATCCTATTCCCATGAATAAAAAATAGGGTACCATTCGCGTTTCCACAGACTTCCATGATCTTAATAGGGCATGTCCCAAAGACAACTTTCCCACCCTGTTCATCGACCAGATCATCAATGCATGCGACTGTTATACAGCTGATTGGCACCTCTCCGTCCGAGTGCTGACATCCCTCAGGTTGGCACACAAAAGGACACATATGGATTGAGGTTTGCCCAGTTTCATTATACCTTGATTGATGCTGAAACACATTCCCTTTTTATCCAGCTGGTTACTTTGCTATTTTGAGAGTTGAGATGTATGCGCGACTCTCCCTATTAGCAGGTCGCGCATATGCGCGGGTGTCAAGTTCAGCAAGTCGCGCATAGATCTATGCGCGGGTTGTCCTTATACAAAGTCGTGCATGATGTGCGGGTTGCCTTACTACAGACCCGCGCATATCTCCCTCAAAATTAATTTTTAAAAGCACGCGTTAATGGAAGATTAGTTATCTTATTTATCTTAATCCCATTAACTGCTGCAACCTCCCTAACCTTCGAGAACTGCCTCATTTCACCTATATAAATAGAGGCCTTGGGGAGGGGTTTGGGG
>LPNX010778470.1:63817-88322 GCA_001517045.1 Pseudotsuga menziesii | reverse complement strand
CTCTCTCTCTCTCTTAACTGCTAACCCAAACCGCCTCTCTCTCCCCCTCTCTCTAAACCCTTAGGACCCAGTGTCCTTCTCTATCTCTCTCTAAAACCCTAATCTACAATATCTCTCTCTTTCTCTCTCTAAAACCCTAACCTCCAATCTCTATCCATCTCTCTCTTTCTCCCTCCCTCTCTCTCTCTCTCTACCTATCTATCTATATATCTATCTATCTATATAGAACCGTAATCCTCAATCTCTGTCTATATATCTAAACCTCTATTCCTTAAACCCAAATATATATCTCTCTCAACAATTAACCTCCAATCTCTCTCTCTCTCTCTCTCTCAACAATTAACCTCCAATCCCTCTCTCTCTCTCTCTCTCTCTAAAACCTTAACCCCCAATATCTCTCTCTCTCCCTCTCTATCTTTCTCTCTCTCTCTCTCTCTCTCTCTAAATCCCTAGTTCCCCATCTCTCTATCCCTCTCTCTCTCTAAACCTATAACCCTTAAACTCTATATTTATATCTCTAAACACCTAACCTCAATTCTCTCTCTTTGTTTAAACCCCTAAACCTGATTCTCTCTATTTCTATTTCTCTTTATTATCCCTTAAACCTCAATCTCTCTCTCTCTCTCTCTCTCTAAAATATTAAGCTATTCCTCTAAACCTCTAACCCCCACTCTCTCTGTAATTCTCTAAACCACAATTTCTCTCTCTCTCTATATAAACACCTAATCCCAAATCCATCTCCCCTTTTTGGAACATGCAACCGCCACTATTACTCTCTCTCTCTCTAAAGCTCTAACACTGAATCTCTTTCTTTCTCTGTATAAAACCCTAACCTAAAATCTATCTCCCTCTGTCTCTCTCTAAATCCCTGATCACCAATTTCTCTATCTTTCTATCTATCTTTCTAAACCCCTAACCTCCTCCTCTTTGTATCTCTTTCAATTCCTAACATTTAATCTCTCTCTCTCTCTCTCTCTCTCTCTCTCTCTCTCTCTCTCTCTCTCTCTCTCTCTGTATATATATATATATATATATATTCTTCTCTCTCTCTTTAAATCCCTAAACCACAATCTCTCTCTATAAACCCTAATCCCAAATCTCTCTCCTTTTATTTCTATCCCTCTCTAAACCCCAAACCCCCATCTCTCTCTTTAAACCCCTAATCTTCAATATCTCCCTTTATATCTCTCTCTAAACTCCTACTCTCTAATATCTCTCTCTATCACTTTCTCTCTCTCTCTCTCTAAACCCCTAACCTCCAATCTCTCTCTCTCTAAACACCTAACCACCTATGTTTCTCCCTCTAAACCCCTAACCCACAATCCCTCTTCTCTATCTAAACCCATGACCCCAATCTATCTCTTTTTAAACCCCTAACCTCACATTTCCATGTCTCCCTCTCTCCCTCTCTCTCTCTCTCTAAACCCCTAACACCCAATCTCTCTCTCCCTCCCTTTCTCTCTCTAAACCACTAACCCCCAATCTATATCTATTTCTCTCCAAACTCCTACATCCAATCTCTCTCTCTCTCTCCCTCTCTCTCTAAACTGCTAACCCACAATCTCGAAATTCCTACCATCTAATCTCTCTCTCTAAACTGCTAACCCGCAATCTTGAAATTCCTAACATCCAATCTCTCTCTCTAAACTATTAACACCGAATATCTATGTTTTTATTTCTCTCTCCCTCTCTAAACCCCTAATCCTGAATCCCTCCCCCTCTCTCTCTAAACACCTAATCACCAATATCTTTCTCTATTTCTCTAATCTCCTAACCCCCAATTTTTCTTTGTCTCACTATGCCCATAAGACCCAATATTTCCTCTCTCTCTCTCACTCTCTCTCTCTCAACACCAAACCTACAATCTCTCTCTCTCTCGGACCACTATTTCTTTCAACACATAACCAGTAATATCTCTCTCTAAATCCCTAACCCCTAATGCCTCTCTCTATTTGTTTATCTAAACACCTAACCCCCAATCTCTCTCTCTCTCTCTCTCTCTCTCTCTCTCTCTCTCTCTCTCTATATATATATATATATATATATATATATATATATTGACCCCTAACCCATAAAGCACAATCTATTCCTCCCCAAACCCCTAACCTTTAATACCTCTCTATAAAACCCTAACTGAAGTTATCTCTCTCTAAACCCCTAACATACAATCTCTCTCACTTTCTCTAAAACCATAACCTTCAATCTATTTCTCTATTTCTCTCTAAAACCCTAACCCATAATCTCTCTCTCTCTCTCTCTCTCTGAATCCCTAACCCATAATCTATCTCTTTCTAAACCCCTAATTTGAATTCTCTCTCTCTTTCTCTCTATCTATCTAAATATATATTTAATCCGCTAACCCATAATCGCTATCCCTCTCAAAACCCCTAACCCATAATCTCTCTCTCTAAACCTATAACCCCTAATCACTCTCTCTCTCTCTCTCTAAACTGCTATCCCTCAATCTCTCTCTTTCTAAACCCTTGACACCCAATCTTTCTCTCCATGTTTTTAAATACCTAACAAAAAATATCTCTATCTATTTCTCTCTTTCTCTTTCTCTAAATGCCTATCCCCCATTCACTCTCTCTCTAAACATGTATCCTCCAATCTCTCTCTCTGTCAATCAAAATAAACCCCTAACTACTAATCTTTGTCTCTCTCTCAAAACCCTTAAACATACTTTCCTTCTTTCTATTGATCTCTCTTTCCCTAAACAACTAATGTGTAATCTCTATTGCTAAACCCTTAAACTCTAATTCTCTCTCTTTCTAAAACCACATTCCCTCATCTCCCTCTTTCTTTAAATACTTAAATCTCAATCAATCTATCTATCTAAAACCCTAAGCCACATTCTATCTCTAAACACATAAAGCCCAATCTCTTTCTCTCTCTAAACCCATAACACCTAATCTATGTCTCTCTTTAAGAACCTAATTTATGTCTCTCTAAACCACTCACCCCAATCTCTCTATCCCTCTCTCTCTCTAAAACCCTAACCCATAGTCTCTCTCTCTAAGACCTTAATCCCCAATCTCTCCCCCTCCTTTCTCTTTAAAACCTTAACCCACTATCTCTTTCTTTCTCTCTTTCTAAACCCCTAACTCACAATATTTGCTTCTCTATGTCTATAAACCCTTAACCCCCTATCTCTCTCTCCTTCTCTCTCACTCACTCTATCTATATATCTATGTTAACCCCTAACCCATAAAACCCAATCTATCCCTCTCTATAAACCCCTAACCTCCAATATCTCTCTCTCAACCCCTAACCCCATCTATCCCTCTCTAAACCCCTAACATATAATCTCTCTCTCTCTCTCTCTCTCTCTCTCTCTCTCTCTCTCTCTCAAAACTCGTAACCTATAATCTCTCTCTCAAAACTCGTAACGCATAATCTATCTCTCTAAACCCCTACCTTGGAGTTCCTCTCTCTCTCTCTCTCAAAATATCTATCTAAGCCTTGAACCCCTAATATATATCTCTCTAAACCTCTAACCCCTAATGTCTCTCTCTCTCTCTCTCTAAACCCCTATCCCCCGATCTCTCTTTGTAAACCCTTAAGCTCTAATATCTCCCTCTCTCTCTCTAAAACCCATTCCCTAATTTCTCACTTTCTCTAAATGCTTAACCCATAATATATCTATCTATATAAAACCATATCCCCCATTCTCTCTCTAAACTCTTAACCACCAATATCTTTCTCTCTCTCTAAATGCCTAACCCTCAATATCTTTCTCTCTCTAAACCCATAACCCCTAATCTATATCACTCGCTAAAACCCTAATCTTTCTCTCTCTCCAAACCTCTAACCTCCAATCTCTCTCTCTCTATACTACTCACCCCAATATCTATATTCCTTTCTCTCTCTAAAACCCTAACCTCCAATATCTATATCCCTATCTCTCTCTAAAACCCTAACCCCTAATCTCTCTCCCTCCTCTCTCTCTAAACCCCTAACCCATTATCTCTCTCTTTCTCTCTCTCTCTAAACCCTTAAACCCTATTCTCTCTCTATTAACCCCTAACCCCTTATGTGTATATATATATATATATATAAATCCATAACTTTGAATATCTCTCTCTCTAAACCCCTAGTTCCCATTATGTATTTCTATTTCTCTCACTAAACCAATAATCCCCAATATCTCTCTCTCTAAATTTCTAAGATTGAATATATATATATATCTATCTATCTATCTATCTATATATATATATATATATATATATCTCACACACAAAACCCCTAACCCCCTTGTTAACCCAAAAATCCCCACACAACTCTCAAATGGCCTACACCACCCAAGGACACCATCTCACAACACTCATTTCACTCCATAAGACCTTCCAAGACCTTCCGTGACCTTCCATTTGACCCCCACACCTCCAAAAGAGCCCAAGGATGATGAAAGGGGATAAAAACCCCAAAAAAGAGTCCAAAATAGACCCCCAGGAGCTAAAGCCCTCAAAAAGGGGCTAAAACCCTGAAAGGGGTTAAAATTAGGGTGAAAGGGGCTAAAGGCCCAAAAAAGGGGCTAAAGCCTTGACCAAGGGCTTAAAATACTAAAACCCCTTGGAAAAACTATATAAGGAGGGTGGGGGGTCACTCTCAAGACACTCCTCATTTGCGCATTGTTATGCTGCCCATGGATGCTTTGAGATCTGTTGCTCTCAAACGACCCACTCTCCCTCTCCTCCATCTCCATTTCTCCCAAGCCATTGCTCCCCAACCAAGAGAGAGGTTCTCCCATGAGCTAGGGCATGGCGGCCCATTTCCACGCAAGTGAGGTATAGCTTCTTTTTTATGCATGTTTATTTCCTTGTTTTGTTTTCTAACCAATATTTTCAGTTGTGGGTTTTCCATTAACATTGTTTGCAGGTTGCTTCATAGTAGTATAGGTTTATTTTTGCAGGTTTTGGAGGTGGAACCCTAACCCACTTTGTGCAGAGGGGTTCAAAAATACTCCATCTCTTCTTTCTTTTTGTTATTAGCTTAGATATAGTTTATTACAGCTGCCATTTACTTGTTCTAGTGTAGCTTAGCTTAGTTTCAATTCGCAGCTCTGTTTCAGCCATTTTTACTTATGTTTTTTACTATTTTCTAAGGGTAGAAACCCACCCTTGTGCCCTATTGGCACAAGGGATCCATTTCTACCCCTGCAGTGAGGAGAAATTCTCACTATAGCTTTGGCAACTCCACTAGGTCGATCCCACAGGATCCCTGGTCCAAAATTTTTATTTCCAATTTTTAAATTTTTTGCCCTAGTTGTTTAGAAATTTCATGTTAAATCCATCCTAGATTCTTGTTTATTTAAATTTCTAGTTATTGTTGAACCTCCTCAAGGCCAATCCAAGCCCATTTGGCCACAGTACCAGTTACTATTGGCCATTCATGGTTTGTAAATCACCCAAATGTGCAAAAACAGTCGAACTGAATTTTTGAAAATTCACCTATGTTCGGGCTCGTTTTATGCCCAAACAGTTAAGCCATTTGCGAATCTGCTTGTATTTTGGGGTAAAAGGGCCCGTTTCCAAAGTGGGTTTTCAACCGTTTGAGGTAATTCCTCACGGTTTGATTAGAATACAATTTGCAAAAACGGGACTTTTACAGGTGCGCGACCCATTTTTGGGCTTTTTAATTTCAGTTTCTGTTTTTATTTTCTGCATTTTATTTCATGAACAATGTGTAAATATTAAGTAAATCATTATGGCTTAATAAAATTAACCTAGTCTAACTAAAATCAACTTGAAATCAATGATCTTGCTTCCCCCTTCCTCCTCTACCCAGTCATCACCCTCTGGGGTATTCTGGGATACGACGAAGGGACAGCTCATATAGATCCAGGCACTCCATGGCATTTTTACCAACCACTAAAACCAGGTGACCTGGAAGGTACTTCGGGTAGAGAAGGATGGCTTCTCACGGAACTAAGCGTCCTCCCTGCTTGACCAACCTAGCACTTGGGAGGTGACCTGAGGATCTACGTATGGGCTTAGTCCCATTGTGTTGAGAGCCCAACACCTTCTCTTGGTTGAAGAAGAATACCACTAAGAGGTAGACAATTAGTTAGGCCAATAATTCAGGGTTAATCACCATATTTGCTTACAAGTTTTTGTTTACATTTGCATTCAAAACCATGACGTGAACTCTACCATGAATTCATGTTGCAAACTAAATACCAGAACAAGCAAGCAAACCAACACACCATACCACATAATTAACCCAACTCAGTTCATGACGTTGAGTCAGCCTTAAAAGTTACCAAATTTACACTAAGTTCAACCAACTCTGCAGTCTTTGAGGACATAAGTCCCTGACTACTACAACTATGGGAAGTACTTGGGTTTTTCCCAGAAACTCATTGTGATGAGTACCACAGGAACCCCAAAGTAGCTGGCCGCTGAGAGGAATTGCCAACTGAAACAGGCAATGACCCCTTCCGATTGTGTAAAGTTACCCATGAGGAACAAGCCAAGCATTGTCTTCTCACAGTCTTGGTGGCCGAGAGACCACCTTCAGCTAGTAGGAAGCCATTGAAATCAGGGTCCAAATTTCATACCCACCAGTTTCATACACACAAGCTAACAAAATTGATCCTCCACGGTCTTCCTCACACCTAAGAGGTGAACCACCACCATTTGAAACACTCAATCGGCACTATCATAGCCATTCTCAACAATCTCCCACACCATTAAAGGGACACACAACCTTTGATTCTGATTCAGACCCATATCACTCTGAACCAGACCTCCACACCGCACCATCTAGCCCCATGGCTACTACAAAACCAGATCCATTTTCTGGCCTAACCTTAGCAAGTGGACCCATGTCCACATCACAACCAGCCACCCACAATGTGGCAAGCGGCCCAAGCACAGTCATGCAGATTGTCATTAGCCAATTGTCACCACCCATAGTGACCAGCCAAGCTGGTCTAGTGGCCACACATGGGGGTAGTGGCCCCTCCACACACATTGTCCCACCTACCACATAGGGGGGAAGTGCACCAACCACCCACACCATCCCACCCACAACACTTGGGGACATTGGCCCATCTGCCATGGTGCCACCACAAGCACCCCCAGCTGTGCAGATGCATTATGCACCTGCAAACCCACCCCCATTGCAGCCCCATCCCACATCAATTTGGGGTCAAATATTCCATTCATGGCTCGTTTGAACTTGCCTAACTTGGCAAGATTGACGAATGACCCCATCCGTAACCAATCTTTTTGGCCACCCATGCCAGCTAAGCTGCCTTTAGACATCCCAAAGTTTGAAGGAAAATCCAGAGAATGTCCCCAAAATCATATAATGACATTCCATCTATGGTGCTCATCCAATAGCATCGTAGAAGACTCCATCAGACTAAGGCTGTTCCAACGCACCCTTACAGGTGCCACGACCAAATGGTACATTGAGTTGCCACAAGCCAAGTACCCTAACTTCAACTCCCTAGCTTTCATGCTCCTGTAGTATTTCTAGATCCCGGTCAGATATGACGAGGGGGTGGAGATCCTGCTATCCTGCCATCAAAGCTCCGCCACTCACATCACTGATCATATCCATGAGTGGCGGCAGCGCCGCAGCTTGTGCAAGATCCAACTTGATGACAGGATCTTCTTAGATTGGTTCCTCAAGACTTTGCTCCCGCCCATCGCAAAGTACATCGCATCTGAACGTCCCCAATCTGAAGAAGAGGCCATATTGAAGGCCCAACAATTTGACCTCATCTACGCCCGGTCGGGATACTTGTATACCGTCATGCCAGACGCTCACCGTCCAAGTACCTCTTACTGTGATGCACTGGGGGCATCCCATGCAGTGGATGGAATTATAGATTCAGTATCTCGAAAACCACCGCCTCGACCGACACCACCTACTGTTGCACCACAACCAAGCAACACTGCTAATGTTGCTTACCAAAACCAAGCTTCGGACTATGCTAGAATGATGTCTTAGTCCGAAGCAACAACTTCCTATGCACAACCTGCACCACCATAGTAGGCTCAAGCTATGGCTTGGCCATCACAGTAGTATGTGGGGAAAATGCCCACATTCATGGAACCACCACCCCCACAAATATACTATGCACCACCAGTACAATAAGTTCAAGCCCCAGCCCTCACCCCCGCTCCACCTGCTCCACTCGCTCTGTTGGGACAAGTCTTTGTACAACAAAATCGTCCCAACTAGCCTGACCCCAACAATCAACAAGGGAAAGATAGAAATAACCGGCCTCACAACCAAGGAAATAACCAACCGTAGGGAGGCGGTCAACAACCGAATCCTCCCAGTAATGCCGCAGCAAACCAGCCATCGCAGAATCCTCTGTGACCAAATGCACCAAGACACAATGCCCGATTGCACACATACCAACCATGCACACTCTATGAGGTCTATGGGCACTATACATTTGAGTGTCCCCTCATGGGTTATGCGAAGCAGGCCGTTCGAAACGAGGCCCAACAGGCTGCCAATGCTACAAACCAAGCACAAACCAACCCAACACCACAAGGACCTCCTCCCATGGTGCTTCAAAACCCACTACCAGTCCAAGGATCGGTGGCAAACGCTACCCCTCCCCAAGCCAATCCCAATGCTCTGGGGGCACCGCCCATGGCCAAAACAGGTGTCCACCACCTAATGACCATGACCACTGAAGAGGTCAACTTACAGACTAGACAAAACCAATATGGTACCACTACCGAACGTGTTGACTCCTCAGCAACATCCACATCTAAGACAACCAACCTACCTCTCCAGTTACCCCCATTCCTGTGCCCCCCCATATGTAGAATCACCAATAATGCCACAGCTAGAGTTGCAGTCAGCAATAGCGTAGTGGATGATTTGGCCCAAACACCAACCACCATGTTCGCTCTTGAGGTACTTAAAATGTGCCAAATGCAACGGAAATCCCTACTAGCCGCTCTAGGGGTAGTAGACCGCTCTGATTCCAAACTGATCACCTTTGACACAGAAAACGGAGAGTCGTGCATGCCCTCCACTATTTCCTTCCAAATCTCGGTATCCATCCAGAACTTGGTTATGCACCGATGTATAGTGGATGAGGGGGCATCCACATGCCTCATGTCTACCTTGGTTTGGCAGAAGCTTGGATCACCTATTCTGCAACCATCTTCCATGACCCTGTGGGCTTATGATGGACACCCCACTAAAGCCCAAGGAATCCTCCCTCATGTCCCCATTACGTTAGCTGGGAAGACAGTCATGATTGACATTAAGGTCGTCAACGCTCAACTAGATTACAAGCTCCTCTTGGGAGGAGTTACATGTACGCCATGCAAGCGGTCGCGTCAACTGTCTTCTGCCTCATTATGTTCCCCCTCGAAGGGAAGATTGTGACGGTTGACTAGCTCACCTACCATGATCCGCAAGGGTTAACAACACCTGCCAACATTATCCCTACCATCACCACCACCGAGCCGCAAGGGGCGACTGCACATGCTAACGTCATCTGTGCAACCAACACTATGGTTGAAAACACACCAGCCTCCCCACCATTGAATGTGGGCCCTGGGTTGTTTACCGATCCCACCATGATGGCTCCTTTCCCATTGGTGTCACCACCACCAACACCAAAGAAAACTGCGGACTTGTGCATTGTCTCATCAAGCACCACTACACCCAAACAACAACCACAGCCACAGCCCCAACCACAACCACAAGAGCGTCCGTAGCCACAACGCCAATAGTAGCTGCAACACCACCCATAGCAGCAGCATTACATGCAGCTGCAACCACAACCTCACCCCCACATGCAACAAGCTGGGAGTTATGTGGGCTCATCTCCGGTCCATACAATTCCCTTCCTCTTTCCCCCACCTGGTGTCATGAGAAAGATGGTCATGGCCACCTTAAGCCTACCCAACCTTATGTTGGGGATCCTGGTGTGGTATCTAGATCCACCAGCTCAACCAGCCATGCCCCAGGTTGTGCTAACTCTGGTACAACCTATTACAGTTGAGTCTCACCCCCCACCCGGTCCACATAAGCCAACCGCCACACCCGCACCTGCACCGCCCCAACCCAAAAGGGCAAGGAGGGAGAACACCAAAGCCACCGTAGAACCATGACTAGTACCACCTTGTGTCGTCTGTGAACAACAGGGCCACCCAACTCATGACTGCCCTAAAATCCCAATGATCCATGTGCATCTATATGCCATGGATATGAATGAAAACATCCTCTTGGTTGAAATCCTGACCGCGCTGGTAGTAAAGAACAAGGTATTAAGCACAAACCATGCTTGTGCCCTTTGCAGCTTGTATGGACATTACTCCCACCATTGCCAAGATTTTCCTGAATTTCGAATGGCTCTCGCTGACCTCCATCAACATTCCCTTGAGTCTGAGATCACCTTAATTGAAGAAGTTCATCCACCACCTCTTTCTTCAGAAACCTTGTCCATTTACATGATGTCTAGTTCTACAGACCCTCTTGTCTCCACCATCACTGACGGTCCATCAGACCTGTCTCTTTTGTTGTTTCCCTAGCCACAGCCGCAACCTCAGTTACCAGGAAAACATTGGGCTTCATTCCCGCTCAACATGATCGTTTTCATTTTTCTTTTCCTTTTCCTTTTCCCACCATCCAAGGTCATGAGTAAGTCTGTCTTGGAAACCTGCAATCTATAGGATTTCAGACTGGGAGATCCTGTGTGGTACCTTGAACCACCTACCCTACCACTAAGGCCCCAGGATGTGTTGACTCATGTCCATCCAATTGATATTATGTTGCACCTACCTCCAGGTCCATCAAAGACTCCTCCCATTTCCAGGCCCGCCCCTCTTCCTCCAACAGAGACTGGGGGCAAGGCCACAAAAACCACAACCAATACCATTCACATGATCTCTAGTACTAGTTTCCCTCCCGTATCGTCGGTCCAAGAAGATCCACCTAATCTATCCCAGCACCACTTACATGATGACAGAGAGATATGTAAGACCACCTCTGGTTTTACCCCATGCCCTTTAAGCCATAGTGTGGAATTGGTTCTTTCCATGAAAGACTAGATTTCGTCATCCCACCTTGCCAATGACCTTCATCTCGACAAGGGGGCATACCTCTTCGCTGACTCAGATGGATGAATCTTGAAGAAGCCATGCAACAGGATCCACCTCAAGAGAGTCTATGCCTAATACCACCACTATGAGTCCCTTATAGCGTAGTTATTTCCCTTTCATGCTTTTCAACATTTTTTAGCACAAGTCAGGGGCAGCACCATCAACTACTAATCCAAAGTCACCTAGAACCGGTTCGAGACACCTCTCACACCTTTGGGCTCAAATTTCCATTTATGAGACCATCGTCTCATGTTTAATAAACCAATTTCGGGACCATTTCCCACCAGTCACCTCGATTTACAATCCATGATGTGACGATGTGAGTGTTTATGGACCGGTACTCATATCACATTGCCTGATCACAACTCATGCGATTGATCGGGCCGCTGCCTGTTAAGGATTGTACCATATTTTACTTTTTATATTTATAAGTGTCTTTCTCACCACACCTTACGTGAACATCTTTGGACCATCATCCACAAAACCTGTTGTTTTTTATATTTGACATAGAAGTGTCCTCAAGCCACTGCCCATTTAGGAATGTAGTTTTAGCTTTTATTTTATTTTTAAACACATAATTGTCTTTTCTATTTACTACACCTTACGCAGACCTCTGGACCACTGTCCACAAAATGATTTCTTTTCTTGCATGTATTTTTCATATAAATGCCTTCGGACTTGTACTTGCATCACATGTGATCAAGTCCACCCACATTAACACACACGCACTCTCTCCTGACCTCTTTCCGAGCACCACCTTGGTTTGCGTGCTTCTGCCGCACCGTCTCGTAGGCCTCTTTCATGATCTATCACACGCATGTAGTGGTATGTTTGAGAGCCTTCTCCTTCGTCCATACTGCATGGATGACCTTTGGACCTCTGTCCACCGTCCCAACATGGGGCACCACATGTGCCACCACTGGTAGACCACTTTGGAGTTTCATTTAAGCTCTTTTTGACTCCTTAAAATAATGAAAAGATCACCGAGTGCAACTGCTTCCTTTCCTGCTCGCTAAAGTATAGGAAAGGGCGTTTACATCGTATTGTTTATCTCCTTTTGCAGACCATGTAGACCATCTCATGAAAAGGACCTCCTTGACACACTCAAGCCTAGACCGTTCCCCTCTGCATACTTTTTTGCTTTCTCGGGTAGAGGAGCCGCACTTTACGAAAAAGCTCACCACTGGTTGTCGCTAAGCTCTTTTCTAGCCATTTTAGCAAGAAAATATGCCCGAGCAAACTTGGTTTCGTTCATGCTCGTAAAATTATTTGAATGACCATCCAGTCAGTATAGGTTTAACCTTTTTCAGCTTGATTGGACTACCAACGATAAAGAAGTCTCTCATCCCCTCTAGGATGGGCAAGATCTCCTATGTATACTTTTATCCTTTTTTGGGCATAGGAGACTACCAATGAAAAAGAGCCCCCACTGGATTCTTCTTCATGCTTTCAGACTCTCTAAAATTGAAAGCACCATTGAGCACTTACCTTCTTGGGCTCACCAAAAACCGACGAGATCGTACCAAAACGGTGTCCCTAGACACCACCCCATAGAAAATAGTTTGGAAGCATCCCCACATTTGGTCACCTTTGTTCATATTACTCTGCAATGTGTCTTCCTTGGATCCCATCAGTATCAAAAGTGTCCACCTCCTCCAAGTATTTCCCATCTGTAGCGACATTCCTGGTATTACAGCTATGATTCCACTCCCTTGAGACAGTTTCATTTGCTTCCTGGTCAAGCCCTACCATCATACTCTAAACAAAGGAATTTTGAGTCTCCCTCCCCCCTACCCCTATTCAGTTTTCCTTCCCCCCCGCTTGTCCCCCCCAATTCAGTGAGTTAGTCCCCAGATTGCTTCACACCTTTCGGTTATCCCTCGCGCTCCTAGTCAAGGAAACATCATTTCCTTGGCTAGGGGCAGGTCTCCCTCTGTTGAAGCCAACACACATATTCCAGAGGATAGACCCATAGGTCCCTATACCTTGGTTTCATTAACATTATCGATGAGTCCCTTGGACCACTTGAGAGGAGTCCTTAGTGCCTCTTGGGATGGTTGTTTCTCACATGCTCGACTTCAACTCCATCATCGCACCATTGAGATTCGTACAAGGTTTTTTCCACAGAGTACTCAGTCGAAGACCCCAGATGTCACCCGACTCTAGCACATTGGTGATCCCACTTGAGGGACCTAAACAGGTTATGTCCCTTGTGATTTTCAGGTTGCGTTGGAGACAGTGTTCGGAAGCCCTAGTAGTGCTTCAATATACCTTTATGATTGAACCATCATACTTGTACCGTAGAGACTCTTACTCTCAATCAGTGAGTCTACACAGCTATGTACCAGATCCAGCAAACTATCAGTCATGAAGATATAGCATTCCATGAGAATGCCATGGGTCCAATGTACTAGATCAGTATTGTATTCAGCCTCACATAGAGGCAACCAGCATTGTAACATCATTGTATATGATCGGCTCTTGTATTTTAGAGCATGGATCAAATGATTCTTTTGACAGTGTCACGAGCATGGGAATGCCCACCTTGTCCATATACATGTCACACATTTATTGTATCTCACCCATTGATGGGAACCAAATTAATACAAAACCAAAATCCACCATGCCCCAGCCTCGGAAGCACCACCTCTTGACAGCAAAACCTATGATGTCTGTTGGCCATACATTGAGCTCCTACCCTCACACATCAGGGGGCAATATGTTAACCCAAAATCCCCCACACAGCTCTCAAATGGCCTACACCACCCAAGGACACCATCTCACAACACTCATTTCACTCCATAAGACCTTCCAAGACCTTCCATGACCTTCCATTTGACCCCCACACCTCCAAAAGAGCCCAAGGATGAAGAAAAGGGCTAAAAACCCCAAAGAAGAGCCCAAAATAGACTGCCAAGAGCTAAAGCGCTAAAAAAGGGGCTAAAACCCTGAAAGGGGATAAAATTAGGGCAAAAGGGGCTAAAGGCCCAAAAAAGGGGCTAAAACCCTGAAAGGGGATAAAATTAGGGCAAAAGGGGCTAAAGCCTTGACGAAGGGATTAAAACCCTAAAACCCCTTGGAAAAACTATATAAGGAGGGTGGGGGGTCACTCTCAATACACTCCTCATTTGCATATTGTTATGCTACCCGTGGATGCTTTGAGACCTCTTGCTCTCAAACCACCCACTCTCCCTGTCCTCAATCTCCATTTCTCCCAAGCCATTGTTCCCCTACCAAGAGAGAGGTGCTCCCATGAGCTAGGGCATGGTGGCCCATTTCCACCCAAGTGAGGTATAGCTTCTTTGTTATGCATGTTTATTTCCTTGTTTTGTTTTCTAACCAATATTTTCAGTTGCAGGTTTTCCATTAACTTTGTTTGCAGGTTGCTTCATAGTAGTATAGGTTTATTTTTGCAGGTTTTGGAGGCGGAACCCTAACTCACTATGTGCAGATGGGTTCAACAATACTCCATCTCTTCTTTCTTTCTATTATTAGCTTAGATATAGTTTATTACAGCTTCCATTTACCCGTTCTAGTGTAGCTTAGCTTAGTTTCAATTGGCAGCTATGTTTCAGCCATTATTACTTCTGTTTTTTATTATTTTCTAAGGGTAGAAACCTACCCTTGTGCCCTATCGGCACAAGGGAGCCATTTCTACCCCTATAGTGAGGAAAAATTCTCACTACACCCCCCTCTCTCTCTCTCTTTCACTCTCTAAACCCCTATCCTTTCTCTCTAAGCCTTTAACCCCCAATTTCTCTCTCTTCAAATCCCTAACCTCTATTCTCTCTCTCTCTCTCTACCTATATATATATATATATATATATAACCCCTATCCATTCTCTCTAAGCCTTTAACCCCCAATTTCTCTCTCTTCAAATCCCTAACCTATAATCTCCAGCTCTCTCTCTTTTTCTAAACCCCTAACCACCAATATATATCCCTTTCTCTCTCTCTCTCTAAACCTGTAACCCCAAATCTCTCTCCTTCTAATTTTATCCCTCTCTAAACCCTAAAACCAAAACCTCCAATCCCAATCTCTCTAAACCCCTAAACCCCAATCTCAATCTCTCTAAATCCATACTCTCTAATATCTTTCTATTCCGCTCTTTCTTTGTCTCTCTATAAACCTGTAACCACTAGTGTCTCTCTTCTCTAAATGCCTAACCACCTATATCTCTTAGACTAAAGTTGTAACCCGTGGCCCTAATCTATCTATCTTTCTAAACCCCTCGCCTTACGTTTCCATGTTTCCCTCTCTCTAAGCCCCCAGTACCCAATCTCTCTCCCACTCCCTCTCTATCTAAGCCCCGAACCCCCAATCTATATCTATTTCTCTCTAAACGCCTAACAACCAATCTCTCTCAATGTCTCTCTTTGTCTAAACTTCTAAACCCTAATATTTGTGTTTCTATTTGTAACCCTCAATCTCTCTCTCTCTCTCTCTCTCTAAACCCCCAACCCTCTCTCTCTCTCTCTCTCGGACCACTATTTCTATCAACACATAAACACTACTCCCTCTCTCAGAATCCCTAACCTCCAATGTCTCTCTTTGCAAATTCCTAATCTTCAATATCTCTCTCTCTCTACATATATCTCTCCCTCACTATGTCTAGATAAAACCCCAAATCCCAATATTTGTCTTTCTATTTCTCTCTCTTTCTCTCTCTATAGCTCTCCTTGAACCCCTAAACCCCAATCTCTTTATCTCTCTCTCTCTCTCTCTCTCTATATATATATATATAAACACCTAGCCAAAA
The DNA here is from genome assembly GCA_001517045.1 of Pseudotsuga menziesii. Classification (NCBI taxonomy): domain Eukaryota; kingdom Viridiplantae; phylum Streptophyta; class Pinopsida; order Pinales; family Pinaceae; genus Pseudotsuga; species Pseudotsuga menziesii. The sequence continues at coordinate 72,472 of LPNX010778470.1, read as the reverse complement.
TTATCTTTATCTATATAAAACCCTAACCCCATAACTCTCTCTCTTTCCCTCTCTCTCTTTGTCTAAAGCCCTAACCCATTATCTCTCTCTTTCACTTTATCACTCTCTCTAGACCCGTAACCCCCAATTTCACTCTCTTTATCTTTCTACATGTCTATCTATTTATCCGTCTAAATGCATAACCCCCAATATCTCTCTCTCTCTCTCTGAATATATATATATATATATAAACCCCTAACTCATAAAACACAATCTATCCCTCTCTCTAAACCCCTAACAGTAATATACCATCTCTCTCACTCTCTCTAGACCCTTAACCTCCAATCTCTCTCTCTCTTTAAACCCCTAACCCACAATCTCTCTCTCTCTAAAACTCTAACCCATAATCTGTCTCTCAAAACTCCTAACCCATAATCTCTCTCTAAACCTTGACTTGCAATCTCTCTCTGTCTTTCTCTCTTAATATATTTATAATCCCCTAACCCATAATATCTATCACTATCAAAACCCCTAACCCTTAACCTCTCTATATGTATCTCTAAACACTTAGCCCCCATTCTCTCTCTAAATTCCTAACCACCAATATCTTTCTCTCTCTAAATGCCTAACCCTCAATATCTTTCTTTGTCCAAACCCATAACCCCTAATCTATGTCACTCTCTAAAACCCTAATCTTTCTCTCACTCTAAACCCATAACTTCCAATCTCTCTCTCTATACTACTCACCCCAAAATCTATATCCCTATCTCTCTAAAACCCAAACCCCCAATATCTGTATCCCTCTCTCTCTCTAAAACCATAACCCTCAATCTCTCTCTCTAAGAACCTAACCCGCAATCTCTTTCCCTCCTCTTTCTCTCTAAACCCTTAACCCCAATCTCTCTTTCTCTCTCTCTCAAAACCCCTAAACCCTATTCTCTATCCATTTTTCTCTCTCTATAAACCCCTAACCCCTTATATATATATATATATATCTAAATCCATAACTTTGAATCTCTGTCTCTCTTTAAACCCCTAGTTCCCATTATGTATTTCTATTTCTCTCACTAAACCGCTAATCCCCAATCTCTCTCTCTCTAAACTTCTAAGATTGAATATCTCTCTCTCTCTCTCTCACACACACACAAAAACCTCAACCCCCCCTCTCTCTAGACCGTTATATATATGTATCTCTTAATTACTAACCCAAAATGCCTCTCTCTCTAAACCACTAGCACCCAGATTCCTTCCCTCTCTCTCTCTCTCTCTCTCTCTAAAACCCTAACCTACAATCTCTCCCTCTTTCACTCTCTGAACCCCTAGCCTCTCTCTCTAATATTTTAACCCCCAATTTCTCTCTCTTCAAACCCCTAACCTCTAATCTCTCTCTCTCTACCTATATATATATATATATATATATATATATATATATATATATATATATATATATATATCTAAAACCCTAATCCTCAATTTTTGTGTATATATCTAAACCTCTATGCCTTGAACCCAAATATATCTCTCTATCAACCACTAACTTCTAACCTCTCTCTCTCTAAACCCTTAACCCCCCATCTCAACCTCTTTGTCTCTCTCTCTCTCTCTCTAAACTCTTAGTGCCCCATCTCTCTCCATCACTCTCTCTAAACCCTTAACCTATCTATATGTATCTCTAAACAACTAACCTCCATTATCTCTCTATTTAAACCCCCAACCCTTATTCTCTCTATTTTCATTTCTCTCTCTATAAACCCCTAAGCCTCAATCTCTCTCTCCCTCTCTAAACTCTTAACCTATTTCTATAAACACCTAAACCCCACACACACTCTCTCTCTAAACCCCTAAACCACAATCTCTCTCGATATATAAACATATAATCCTGAATTTGTCTTTCCCTTTTGGAGCCCCTAACCACCAATATTACTCTCTCTCTCTCTCTAAATATCTAGCCATGGATCTCTCTCTTTCTCTTTATAAAACCCTAACCTATAATCTCCATCTCTCTCTCTCTCTCTCTTTCTAAACCCCTAAACACCAATATATCTCCCTTTCTATCTCTCTAAACCCGTAACCCCAAATCTCTCTCCTTCTAATTATATCCCTCTCTAAACCCCAAACCCCAAACCTCCAATCCCAATCTCTCTAAACCCGTAAACCCCAATATAAATCTCTCTAAACCCCTACCCTCTGATATCTTTCTATGCCACTCTCTCTTTGTCTCTCTCTAAAACCATAACCACCAATCTCTCTCTCTCTCTAAACTCCTAACCACCTATATCTCTCTCGCTAAATTCCTAACTCACAATCTCTCTTTCTCTCTCTAAACCCATGGCCCCAATCTATCTCTCTTTCTAAACCCCTCACCTCACATTTCCATGTCTCTCTCTTTCTAAACCCCCAACACCCAATCTCTCTCCCACTCCCTCTCTCTCTAAACCCCGAACCCCCAATCTATATCTATTTCTCTCTAAACGCCTAACAACCAATCTTTCTCAATGTTTCTCTTTGTCTAAATTGCAAAACCCCAATCTCCATGTTTCTATTTCAAACTCTCAACTTTTTCTCTCTCTCTCTCTAAACCCCAAACCCTCAATCTCTCTCTCTCTCTTTAAACACCAAACCTACAATCTCTCTCTCTCTCTCTCTCTAGCTCCTGAAAGCTCCTGTGTGAGAAGAAAAATTGATGAGATGGCTCTTGTTTTGAAGAAACATAACATTATTGTACCTTCTAGTGCAAGGAAGGCTAACCATAGAGAAGCAACTGAAGAACATGAAGAGACATGCCATGCACTGAAGGCTAGCTGCTCAAAAGCACATGCCTTCCTCATTGATTTTGGAGCTTCCAATCATATGGTTGCATCTAGAGAATCATCCTCTTCCTTGCATTCTTTTGATGGTTTGATTATTCAGATGGGAAATAACAGTAAAATGCAAGCCAAAGGGAAGGGTTCTATCAAGATTGAACATGGAAAGTTAAAAGATGTGCTTTATGTGCCCTCCTTGGCTGCAAATTTGTTATCTGTATACCAGATTACTCATACTAGCTCTCTAAAGAGAGTGACATTTGGTCCCGACTCAGTGGAGATCACAAATATCTCTAATAGGAACATCATAGCGAAGGGTGTTTCAAATCATGCCTCCAAGTCATATGAGCTCTCACAGTTCATGCCATTTTCAGAACCAGTGCACTCTCAAAAACCACTTGCAAGGGGAGGTAAAAACATTTCATCTACTTCTTTTGCAGTTTCCACTAGTATTGCAAATCCAGTTGTATCAATTTATGAGATTGAGATTCAGGGTGATTCAAATCCAGATCCAGTCCCTACTCCCAAGCAGGAAGCTAGGAAGATGACTGGAAATCCATCTGACACACAGAAGAGATGTCATGCAATATCACCTCCTTCAGAGAGATGTAACAAAATCCCTGTGATATGCTACATGGCAAGGTATGATGAGTTACACTGTATTTAGAGGAATAGAGTGGATCATACACCTCTTCATCCAGAAAGAGGCTACATTCCTCCTTCCTTCCATCATCATTTTGGGAGAATATGGAGAAGTCTACATGCCAGGCCCCAGGATACCTATGCACAGAACATCATGCATGCTACTTCTCTACATCACAGAGATTGCAGCAACATATTTTCAATTTTTTCAAACTTGAATCCTGATTCTATCTGCTTAGTTAGAGGGGGCATTTTTTCCCATGTGGTTTTTTCCCCAACTCCTTGTATTGAGAAGTTGCTTTACTTGATGTAATGGGTGACCTTTTGTTTTAGTTACCAAGGCCCACAAATTTTCCAAGTTAGAATTTAGGGGGGGTGTTAGGATTATAATCCTCCCTTGTCCAATTTGGTCATTTATGTCTAAATTAGGAGTCATGTCTAAATCGGGAGTTCTTTCCGTCTATTTTTAGTCACTAGCACCATTGGGTCCACTTGGCCTAATTGGGGCACAGGTACCAGTTACTAAAGTGTGGGGAATACTAATTGAGGCCAACTTCCACTGATTGCACTTGCATGCATCAGTTTAGGAACCTCCTAGATCAATCCATAAAAATTAGGAGCCACTAGGAGTGTCGATACCAACCTCCATTAGTTGAGCTTAGTTGGTGACTAGTGAAGCTCAGTTAGGAGTAAGTTACATTCAATTCTAGTCCCCTACATTCAGTTCTACTCAGTTAGCACTTGGATTTCATGGTTGCATGTAGGTGAGGTGCATTTACTCACCTACCTCAGTCAGTTAGACTAGTTAACAATGAATTAGACACTTGAGTTTGGATTTTGAACTTCGATGAACTCCGATAATGATTTAGACAAGGTTAGTTAACCATTCATTCAAGTAGAGTCCAACCAATTCGAATTTACTCAAATGGATTCGAATTGCTTGAGTATATTTAGCCATCATACTTCATAGCAATTAATTATCTAATTACTTTTTATTAGTAAAATCATTCATAGTTGCAAGCCATTTTTTCACTGTTTAATTCTTCAATTTATCAGTAAAATTGTGTGATCCATCTTATGAGTTGTGTGTTGGTCCACAGATCTATGTGCTCAATTTAAGAGGCTGCGAAGCCAATTACTAATGATAGAAGATTATTCTTACAAGGGGACATATTTCTGTAATGAACCTAAAATTCCATTGCCAAAGGGAGAGGAGTAGGACGATCGAGGTAAGAAAGATGACACTATTTATGTTTTTAGTTTTTTAATTTTTATATATATATTTTTTTGACGTAATGCTGAGATGTGCAAAAAAGACTTATGCAGATATAGGTCCTTCTTACCTAGCTGGAGCTTCGCCCATTCATAGGCGAGGAGTAGTCCAAGAGATGGAGATTCATCACATAGAGGCAGATGAGGAGCTCGAGGAAATCGAGGAGAACCTACAATGCTTGATTGTGGGGATTCCAGATATCTCCACTGATGATTTACCTTGGTGGTATCAGTGCTAGACTGTGGGGGTTCCAGGCTGCTTTGCTAGGTTACTCCATAGAGTGGCTTAGGACATGGTGTGTTATCATGAGCATCACTTTCGTTTTTTCCCCATATATATGTGTTTTAAAACTATGAAAGTCTTAAACTTTGGGTGATCTGAAATATTGATTCTTTAGTATTTTGTATCTCGGCTTTACCTTTTATATATATGAAAAAACTTTTATTTATAGATGTGTGTACAAATGTGATGTATGAATGTATGTCTAATATGAGTGAATTTAGGTTATAATGAACTTAACTATGAGCAATATACCAATCTAAGACAATGTTTTCCAGGGAATCTACCATAGCATTTAAATGTATCAAAATGTGTTGATATGAAATTTGCTCAAAAAACCTTTCTAGAAGCCTAACTCTTTAGAATTTACAAAGGAGTAGGGGGTTCTAGATGGTGTAGACTTGGTTTAATTGATGCACAACTAATTCCAAGTCCAAGTAAACCGTAATTTCTCTTACATCATTGGCTAGGGCTTCTGTCAACAATCAAATCATTGCATGATACTCTGTAAGATTGTTTGTGGAGGGACCCAAACAAGTACCCACTGAACTCACCATATCACCTATAGGAGAGTACAACACCCAAGATGCTGATGCAAGATTCAAGGTGTAATGATTAGCACTATCTACGAAACTGATAAAAGTGGTCATCTATCCATTAAACATAGGACTTATGCAAGTAGGGTTGTGAAAAACACATCTTATATCACACAAAAACCACACTTTTTAAAGAAACACATAGAACTCTATAAACAATATCTACAAATAACCTATGCTAGATGACCTAGACATAGTCTATTTTGAGGTAGATCCTGTTTCGGGGCTCTCCCAAGGGTATCCCATCATAATCCATTAACTCATATGCGCCTTTCTCCAAAACACGACTGATAACATAGGGCCCCTGCCACATAAACTCTAGCTTCCTTGCCCCTAACTTATTGTGTTTCTGGTCATAGGTCAAGATAATATCTCCTTCATTAAAAGAGAGGGGGTGAATATATCTATCGTATTGAGCTTTCATTCATCATTTTTGTGCCTCATTTTCTAAGGAAACATCACAACAAGTTTCATCAAGCTTGTTCAAGTATAGGAACCGTTCTTCTTCTAGGGTGGTGTTGGGAAAAATTTCTACAACGAGCATCAAATAAGGAATATCACACTCTATTGGAATAGTGGCCTCTAGTCCATACACCAATAAGAATGGTGTGAAACAAGTGGATGTTTTTACAGTAGTCCTATAGGCCCAAAGCACATAAAATAGTTGCAAATTCCAATTAGACTAATCCTTCCCTACCATTTGCTGAAGCATAGTTTTTAGGAATTTGTTGATTACTTCAACTTGGCCATTGGCCCGTGGATAGTAACGTGTAGAGTTATCGTGGCGAAAAAATAAATTTTCACTTAGTTTTTCCATCATTTTGTTTTGGAAATGTGACCCATGATCGGTCACAATAGCCCTAGGAATCCCGAAACTCGTAATAATATGGTTAAAGAGAAAGAGAGAATATGTCTTTCCATATTCGACGTATGTGGGAATAGCTTCGACCCATTTAGTGAAGTAATCCACAGCCACAATAATGTAGCCATGCCCCCCTTCCTGAGGTAGGTCTATAGTGCATGAAGCCTATGCCCCATTTTGCAAAACAACCAACTGATACGATAGGATGTTTCAGTGCTAGGTGGGTGTGCTTTTTATATGTGAACATTTGACAAGGAGAGGATTTTTTGATAGTTTCAATACAATCCTTGAAAATCGAAGGCCAAAAATACCCTACGTGTAAAATATTCTAGGAAGTAGCCATCCCAGAGAAGTGACCACCACCAGAGTGGCAATTATTTAAAATGATCTCAGCTTCATCATGAGTGAGACATCATTGTAATATAGAGTCAATGCCACAATGGTATAAAGTATCATTGATAATGAGATAATACTTGGTTTGGTGGTGGATGCGATGACGCTCATCATGAGTTACAATAGGATAATATCATTGGTTATGGATATAGATAATGAAATATCCATACTAGGGATTAGTCATACTAATAAGGAATAAATATTTATCAGGAAATGAATCAATAGGCTTTGTTCCCTCAGTAAAACCCGTGGGAAGATAACACTTTATCTTTGAAAAGAAAAGGGTCTTTTTAGAACTAGTTTTAGCGAATTCCAATTCAAACTCCTGGAGAATGGAAATCTAGCATGAGTATTTTCCCCCAAGTACTTGATGAGTCAAGATATAATACATAGGGTTGGAGTCCGCATAAAAAGTAGTTGTACAGAGCAAAATGCAGTGACGAAACTTCTGGGATGCGATGACCGTGGCCAAAGAAAACTTCTCCACATGTGAATAATGAGTTTCATAGTATAAAAGACTCTTAATTGTGTAATATATCACATGTTCCTAGTCGTGTTCCTCGGTCTAAACTAAGACCATACCAATAGTTGAAAGAGATGTAGCCACATACATGGAACAATCCTTTGTATAATCTAGTGGTTGAATCACATGTGCATGCATGAGAGTGTGTTTGAGGTTGTTGAATGTGTGCTATGCCAAATCATCCCAAACAAATGGGGTATCCTTTTTAAATAATCACATGAACCCATTTTCCTTTTCAGCATAATTGTAGATGAAACAATGTAAAAAAATTTCCTTCCCTTGAAAACTTTGGATTTTTGTAACGTTGGTGGGGGAGGGTAGAGCCAAGATAGCTTTAATTTTCAAAGGGTTGATACATATTCCATCCTTGGACACAAAAAATACAAGAAATTGGTCAATACTAGTGCAAAAAACACACTTATGTGGATTTAATTGATTGTTAAAATGACGAAATCAAAGAAAAATGGGTCTCGGGTGATCAACATGGTGATCCCGTTGCTTCGAATGAGCAGGAAGGTTGTTAAGATAAGGTTCCACAATGTGTTTAATGTCATGGAAATCATATGACATGGGGCATTGGAATGTAGCGCCAACATTTTTCAATCCAAAAGGGATTTTTCTATAGGAAAAGGTTCCCCATGGGAAGATGAATGTCGTCTTATGTTGATATGATGGGATAATTTTGATCTGATTATAGCTGCAGAAGCCATCCATGAACTAAAACATGACACTCCCATCACATTTTTCTATAATTTTATCGGTATACAGGGTGGGGAAGTTTTCCTTTGGACAAGCTCGATTGAAATCTTGAAAATCAATGCAAACCCTAATAGTACCCTTCTTTTTTTTCACAGGAACCATGTTGAAAACCCATTTAGTCAAGGGCACGAGGTAAATAAAACCAACCCTGAGAAGCTTTTCAACTTCTTCTTTGATGGCTGCTGCTTTCTGCGCATGGACCTGATATAACTTTTGTCAAACCGGATTGGCACCAAGGTAGGTTTTAATCTTATGAACTACATTAGAGGGGTCTATTCCTGGAATTCCTCATAGGTCCAAGAAAAAACATCTATGAATTCCTTAAATAAGGTTGTATAGGACTCCATCTCTAATGGTGAAGAATTATGGCCCATCTGGATGTTCTCTAAAATATGAGGTTTCACTGATATGTCAACTAGAATGGTTTTTGTAATATTGCATAAATTACCCTCAAATTTGACATCACGAGTGAGGATCAGGGACTATATTAGAAGAAACCACTGATGCAAATTGTTGTTCTACCACATGGGAAGGGGAAAGGAAAT
>LPNX010778470.1:0-63757 GCA_001517045.1 Pseudotsuga menziesii | reverse complement strand
GGGGGGGGGGGGGGCGTTCTATCCAATATGGTAGGTGATAAGGATCTGAGGCCAGCAACAAATGGTATTTGATGGCAGGGTTACTGGTGCTTTGAATAGCATGGTATATTTCCTCAAAAGGACTCATTGAATTTGATTGAACACTGGATTTTCCTTTATCTATGATCAAAGTAGAAATCATGTTCATGGATGCAGACCGTGAAACAAGAGGAGAATTGGATATCGAAAAGACTCCCATGAGTGAAGAATATTTAATAAGGCCTACTCTAACATTTTGGTATTGCGGAGTCGTTAGAAGCAGAACTTTGTTCATAGTATTCGAGATATAATTTGGGGAAATGAAATCTAACAGATCTATTGTAACAATATTCCCTTGGAATGGGAACTGAACTATCCAAAAAAAAGATGAAGCAGCAACTTGCATAGCATAAAACCAATTGTGACCTTGGATAATATTGTAATCCAAAAGAGCATCAATGACATCAATATGGATGGAAACTTATTCCCCCCCAGTTTGATCTAGAGAGCAGGAAGTAATCCATAAGGTTGAAATCCACGACCATCAATTGCCTTTAGTATTGTAGGCGAACAATTAATTTCAAGAGAACTGATGGATTTCCAATAGGACAAAGGAATGACCAAGGTATAGGACCCCTCATCCAATACGGTACAACAGATGGTCTTTCAAATAGCCTTTGTGGACAATTGGAAAGCCAACTGATGTGAGAGCCTAGTTTTTAAATTATCTAACTTGAAAGCAATAATGTTGTTATTTTCGAGATTCAAAGCTCCAAGGGCTATTATCATATTATTTCACTATGTAGGACATGTTTGGAGTACCTCAAGAGCTGACATAACACAGGGTGCTTGAGCTAGATATTCTACTATATTATAGTACTAGGCAACACATCCTTTAGGATTAAAAATAGACTTTCTGAGTGTACTCTTGGGTGGGCAAAGAATTGCATCAGGAATATTTTTTTCAACCTCGAGACAATTACTTGGAGTAGGGGTGGAAACTAAAGGTTTATTGACTGGAACATAATCAATTTTCTTTTCTGGAGGAGGGTCATAACTTTAGGATCTTATATTAAGGTGGAATTTTCAACTTGACATCATTTTGACTTCATCTATGGAGGATGAAGAAGTCCCGTGCAAGGATTGATGATCAATGAATTATTGTTGGGTTGGGAAAGGTCTATAAGAACTAATGGGGTGGGTAAACTTTTCAAAAAATTTCTATCTTTCTCTCGAAGACGACAATCTTTAGTAAAATGATCACCTCCACAAATTAGGTAGGGGAACTTGTCCTTTCTCTTATTCTTAGAATCATCATCGGGATTTTTGTGTCTTACCTTCCTGTCAGTTATCAGATTTCTTAGATTTATTTTCACCTTTATTCTTTCCTCCTGAATATTCTGTGGATTGAACCGCATTTAATTCAGTGGAAACAACATGAGAGGATGCAGTTTTGGGTGGTATAACAGGTATACTAGTTGGTGCGGCAGGTTGATTTTTCTTTTTCGTGGTTTTTTCCATCAATTGTGTCTGAATTGAACCAATACCACCATCAGTGGGTCGTTTTGTTGTAGGTCTTGAGGGGTCTAATGTAGGGCAAGGAGCATGAAGAATTAAGTCATACAAAGTTCTCGACTGGGAATAAACCAAGTCTAGGTAATAAGCAAAACTAATGGCCTGCTCCTCCATAACAACACCTCCCATAGTGACATCCCTAGAAATGGGGGAAGTAAATATTTCATAAACCAATAAGCCATTAACTGATTTGGAATGGGAGCCTTAATCAACTTGCATCTTCATCTCCACTCATGTATATGATGGGAGATGTGGGTGGAATTAGTTTGGTGAAGCGAGGTTAATAGGTATGTACCTGTCTTGTACCAAATTGGTAACTGAAAATGGGTTAAAAAATCCATTTCTAAGGTATTAAATTCCCAAAACAAATTTTGGGGTAGCTCGATATACCATTTCGCAGCCACTCTGGTGAGGGTTCTCTGAAACAAACGTAGATGGATTGAACCATCCATCACAGAATTTGATGATCACCATAGATGAAAGGTCATCATGTGGTTTTGAGATCGTCACCAAGTTTATCATTGAATTTAGGTATGTTCAAGAGTAAATTAACTGATATTGTTGGCCATGAGGGATCATGATGTATCAGATCATTGATCAATCTAGACAATTCTGGAAAATCTAACGTAGCCGTAAATGAGAACTATTGATTAGGTTGAGGATATTGGTAATACTAGTATGGAATTTGTGGACCAGTAGGACCATAAGAATATTAATAAATGGGAATATATGATGCCCCCATGACTGGTTGGTTAGGTGGTTTATTTTCAAAATATCCACTATAAGGATCACTAGGCGGGGGGCCATCCAAGGGAGGTGGTCCTCCAGGGGTGGGCCTCCAAGAGGAGGTGGTGGTGGTCCTCCATAAGGTGGTCCTCCAGGAAGTGGGCCTCCAAGTGGTGGTCCTCCATGTGGTGTTCCTCTAGATGGTGGTCTTCTAGATGGTCCACCAGTTCCTCCAAATCCTCTAGGTCCTATAGGGTGTCGTCTAGAAGTAGGGCCTCTAGGTGGACCTCCAAACCCTCCAACAGTATTTATAAAATCTCCTCCATACGATGGAACACTAGACCAAATAGGTTTCCCCCAAGGGACATAAGCATTTCTGGGGTAAGGAATTCTAGGGTAAACAACCCCTGATGGTGCTGGTTGATAATCTTGATGAACTGTGGGTGGTTGATTCCTAGGATAGGTATATCCCAAAGAAAGCAAACTAATGATGGGTTGGACCCATGAAGGTCCTCCTTGGCTGGAAGAGGGTACAACTATGTTGGTATTAGAAGGAGGGGTATTTACTATTGGTGGACCCTTTGGTAAATTCTTCCCCTTACTAGAAATGGTTCCCCCATTAGGTAAAGCAACTTGAGCTGGGAAATTCCCCCTAGGCATAGAAACTATCAGAGAAGTGGAAATCGATGGATAGTTTTGACTAGGTGGGGTGGGGGTGGAGGTTTGAACTATATCTTGAGTAACCATATTTTGGGTCAGTGGCCCCGAGACAAGAGCCACTTGAGGTTCCCTAAGGGAATGATATCTAGGTGGATTTTTTATTAAAAGGTGGGGAAGTTGAGAAGAACTTCTCCTTCTTCTGTTTTCTCCATATTACGTATACGGTTAATAGATTTCTAGAATAATTCAGCATTTGACGGAGCATTTGGTGAGTATGGATGGCTCCAGTTCAGTTGTAGTAGTTCCATATTCGGAAATGGATTGACCTAGGGAAGTTCTCCAAAAAGGATAATTTGAACCAAATTGTGTCCCTACAGTGTCATCTGATGGGTGATTGAATACCAAATTCGAGGAACTAGGTTGACCTTCCATTGAAAAATGAATGGTTGAATCAACTGTAGGAGGATGCTGGACCAAAGGGTTATCATAAGCAGAGAATTCTTCTCTAGTTCTAGTAATTGGAACATCTTCAACATGAGAATCAACAGAAGCTGGTCGTTCCATGGTTTCACGTTGATTTCCTTCCATGTCAGGAGGAGATTGAAGTGATAACCCTTGTAACCTACAAGAACTTCTTGTAGGTAATTCAGCGAGGATGCCAGTTGAGACTTTCTACTGTGGGTCTCTAGACAAAGAAGAAAACACACACAAACAAACCTATGCAAGCTAAGGCCACAAGCAAATTTAAATTACAGGATGGGCTTAATATAGCCGGTTCCTTACTAGGATTGTCAAGTTGTCACAACTCGCAATATATTGTAGGGTCCAACAGTGAAATGCGACAAGGAGGATTGGGACCATACCCTTTTCTGAACACCCAACTACCAGGATGACACATGCATAGTAGCTCCCCGAGTGTTGTCCTTGGTGTATTTCTCCAACAAAATGGTGAAAAGGATGTGCTCATTTGGCTAAGGAATCCTATAGGGGTCTCCTGATATACGTAAGGTATGTGGGAGCTCAAATCTATATTAGTGTTTTCTAATGCACAACGGTCCAAAAGGGGCCTTACAATATACAATCGAGTACGTGAAGTACCTTTCTATATAACTCAAGGGTACGTGAAAGGTCATTCACTATACCAATGGTACATGGAAGAACCACACAGTCCCTGGGAAGCAGTGCAAGCATAAAATGACAACTCCTATGTTTTAAGATGTTGGAACACATCTCTACCCTATCACTCAAATTGCTAAAAAAATGTAACCTAAGCTACTGTTTATTTTATATTGATGGTTAGTGATTATTTGTGAGATGTATATCAAGATGCAAGTTTAAAATCTATATTTCATGTAATTCTTTTCCTTCGATGAAAGCTAGCTAGAGTAGGGGAGAAATATTTTTCTTTCAGAAATGAAATGCCATGCTACTTTCAACAAACCAAACTTCAATATCTATGACAATCTCTTCAAACACACAATCGTTTCACCACTAAAACTATCTAATATCTGAAATTAGAAAATAAGTAGATCCTCTAATGTCTATAAAAACTAAAGTTTCCCAATCAAAACCATAAATATTTACTTTCCTAAGAACCCATGCAAATTCGAAATGAACTTTTCCTAAGCATTCATAAAGAAAAATTTTCTAAGTACTCATGCAAACAAAACAAGATATCTAACTTCATTTATATTTTTTAATATGATTTGAAAAAGAAAGGGCATAAAACTATTGCAATAAACTAATTGAAAAGAGGCTACATATCTCTTTTTTCAACAACAAGAAAATAATACAACAAACTTCAGAGAAGTAAACAATTTGAAAATATAAGCTCTAAGGTAGTACTGTACCTACCTTGATGCACTATGTGTAGCTGCACCAGAGTGCCAATAGGTGGACGATGCACTTTTTTTTACCCAGTAGAGGCATCAACGGTGGTATGTGTGAAAAGGAGGAAGGCACCAACGATGCTTAGTGCCAAGGTGAAAAAGGTGCCGAAGAGGGGCGATGCTCTGTATATTATTCCTAGGTGCGCTGGTGAACTCACAAAATAAAAAGGGCCAATTACCTGCCAAGAAACCAAAAGGACTGAGTTATATTGACATGGAAGTAAAGACAACTTCTAACAAAGGAAAATTTTTGAAAACATAAGGTGGATCACTCACCTTAATAATCCAATTGAGTTGAGAAAGAGAATGAAAATTTCACAAGTGATAATTTTACCAATAGTTATAGATCTAACTCGATCTGCTTCAGATCTAACAATATTTGCTCCAGATCAGACTGGATCTACCCCAAATATGAATGGATCAAGCTATCCCCAGTATGGTCTCCAATTTTGTTTGTAGGAATTCTACAACCGGTGCACACACTGCTTGTTACTCTATCTTGTATGGTATAAGTGTAGAACACAATACCACAACAGTATATCCTTTCCCTAGATGGTTAATCTACTAATGAAAATTACTCATACACCTCATATCTACAAGCCTTAGTCTAGGTTTCACTGCTCTCCACATAGTCTTCAGTACCTGTAAAGAAGCATCAAGAAAAAAAGAAAAACAAGATGAGAGTAACGAGATAGATTAACAATCTATGCTAGTGATCAAGGAATCCAGCAATATTTAATTGATATTAACACAAATAAAACATGGGAAATGGAAACACTTTTTTATTAATAAAATAATAAGGTAAATCTACAACCAAATCCTTGATGTTTCCAACTTTGTCTTCCATAATGGACTTACAACGCTCCACACTCACACAAAAATATCTTGCACACAAACTTCACTCAAATTTGCCTCTATACCAGACTTCAATCCAACAACATAAGGATGCTCTATTTGGTCTCTCCTCACTCCCTCCATGAAGGCTTCATTTATAGGCCAAGGAAAGTCCACATGGGATGATATTATTTAGTAAATGGATAGGGTATGATCCCTATGGTTGAGGAGGTCGAATGCCACCTCTCCCTAGCTGATAGGAACCACTTCCACGAGGGATTTCACATGAAAGCTTCTTGAATATTCTTTTTCTTCTTTTAAGTCTATCAACCCTTTTTGCTCAAAGGGGAAAGGTGCTGATGATTTTTACTCAATAGGGAAAAGTGCCAAAGGTGCCTAATGTTAATGGACAACAGGTGTTGGCACTCTTTCATAAGAGGGAAGGAGCATTGGTCTTCTCAAAGGTGGAAAAAATTCACCATAACAATCCCTAACAAATTTCTCTGAAGGGTGCCCAAGAATCAATGGATATTTTAGGTGCAACAACCTCCATTCATTCCACAACACACCATAACATCATCATTGCTCCACCTCGATACTCCCATAGGATTAGGGGGGATACCCCTTAGTTTAGTTCCATGAACCATCACTCTTGGATCCATATTCAACATTGTTCACCACTTCAGAGCCATACATTTCATATGAGTCTGATTCAGATTCCTATCAATCTGAACCAACCTTGTTCACCACCCCATCTAGCCCCTTGTCTAGTGCACCTGCTAAATTCTTTGAGGGAGGAACGATTGATAGTGGGATTTTGTCTATTCCACTCATCATTCTAGGTATCCCTTCTATTGGACCTATAGGTACTGGTCCTAGTGGGACCCTCACTACCACACACATTGCTATTGGTTTGCTACTCGCTAGTGGTGGCCCCACTCCAGCTATAGTGGTTCCTACCATACTACCATTCACACATGGGGGAATTTACCCTTATACAACCATTCTAACTATTCCTACCATTCCAGTGACTGGTCCTATTGTCAGAAGTTAGCCTTAACCTCCTCCATTTACACACAGTAACTACATTCCCACTGGAACTAACACAATTGATGGAATTTCCTGACCTATTCCCAATTCTAGTATGTAATTCATGGCCAGTATTAAACTTCCTAATTTGGCATGGTTGAAAAACAACCCAATCTGTCATAACCCATTATGGCTTCTCATTCCTACCAACCTCCCTTCAAACATCCCTAAGTTTGAGAGAAAGGCGGAGAAGACCTCCAAAACCACATTATGTCATTCCACTTATGGTGTTCATCTAACAACATAGTCGATGATTTTTTCTAGATGTGGATTTTCTAGCACACATTCACAAGTGTTGTGGCCAAATGTTATATCAAACTTCCACATTCCACCTATCCATACTTTTCCTTGTTATCCTTTATGTTTCTCTAGTACTTCCATAGTACCTTTATGTTACGATGAGGGTGTGGAAATCCTATTATCCAATAGACAAAACACTGCTACCCATATCATGGATCATATCCATGAATGGATTTGTCGTCATAGCTTGTGTAATATCCAGTTATATTATATGATTTTTCTATATTGGTTTCTTAAAAGCTTACTCCCCCCATCTCCAAGGACATTGCATCTAAGCACCCAAAAATTTTGGAGGAAGCTATAATAGTGATAAATATCAATTCCCTTTGAGGGAGGAAACTTCTTACACAATGTACCAAGTACACAAGATATGATAAGATACTATTATGACTAAAATGAGAATATCTCCTTCATATATATATGAGACTAAGGTGTACAATAACAACTAATAGACCCATGCCGACATAAATAGTATGTAATGAACCACAATATAGGGAGTAATGTGCCACACTATATGGGCTTAACATGCCCCTCCCCTTCAAAAAGTGGTGTCCTAAACACTGAAGTAGTTATGGATGCTGTTGTATAAAGGACTCATCTTTCCATGTTGAATCTTCTGCGGGTAAGTTATTCCATTTGATGTGATACTCTAGAATTGATCGATTTCGAAGCTATCTTGTTCTTATTTCAGTAATTTCTTCAGGCTCCAAGATGATTTTTCCTTCCTCATCAAGTTCTGGTAATATCGTTTGAACTGGTAGCATGTCATCAATTACCTTATTTAAACATGAAACATGGAAAAATGGATGGACTCATGAAGATGCAGGTAGTTCTAATTTGTAGGCCATACTACTAATATTTTGTAATACCTTGTAGGGACCATAGTATTTAGGTGATAATTTATTATCCTTCTGGGTGTTCTTCATGGACATTTGTTTATATGGTTGTAGTCTTAAAAACACCCAATCCCCCACATTAAAGCTTTGTTCACTACGATGTTGATATGCTTGTTGTTTCATTCGATTTTGTGTTAGATGCAGGTTATCCTTTCAAAGTTGAAGAACTTGTTGTTGATTCTTCATGTGGTCTTCCACTACTTGAAACTTAGAGGAGTATCTTAGTGAATATGTGATGGATGGTGGATGATAGCTATAATGTGCGATAAATGGGGTCATTTTTTATGATGTATTGAAGGAAGTGTTATACCACCCTTTTGCCAAGGGTAACTACTTGACCCATTATGTTTGTTTATCAACTACAAAACATCAAAGATACCCCCCAATCATTTGTTTACCATCTCTATTTTTCCTTCATATTGAGGGTGATAAGATGAATTATGAGCTAGTTGAGTATCCAAACAAGAAAATAATTTGGTCCAAAAGTTTCTAGTGAAAATGGGATCCCTGTCACTTACTATAATTTTTGGAGTACCATGTAGTTTTTGTACTATCTGGATAAAATAATTGGTGATCGTGCTTGCTTTGAAGGTGTAAGATAGTGCACAAATTTTTTTATATTTAGTAAGTCTATCAGCAACCACCATGATGACACTCTTTCCTTCAGAATTTGGTAAACCTACGATAAAATCGATTGATACCTCTGTCTGTTGATGTATTTGTAACTTTGAAAGATATTTTAATGTATATTATCATTATATGTTGTTGTACCCCCATTAGGGATATGTTTTACCCCTTTAAAATATGTGTAAATTGTGTTTATACCTTGAGGTACAACCTCTATTGTAATTTAGGGCAATAGTCCCAAGTGTAACATCATGTAATATGTACTTGTAGTCTCTCTAGGAAAAGTGGGTCCCATGTGATATGACATGTAGGATCAAGTCTTATGTTTTTTTAGTGACATGAAAGGGTATAAATAGGGAGGAAATCTCCTCCATTTATACACACCTCACACTCTTAATTTTGCATGAGAGAGAGAGACCATCAGAGGAGGAGAGATAGATAGCTACTGAATACTTCTTATTACTGCATTTGATCATCTTACTATTTTGAGGAAGTTTCTGAGGTTTTCTCCTTTATGGTTTCCCCAGTTAAAATATTTGTGTCTCATGTATATTTTATATCATATGCATCTTGTTGTACTTGTTATTCTATCAGATAAATATCATATATAATCTAATCATATCTTAAGAAAAACTAATATGGTAGCACAACCTATCTGAAAGAAGGAACTCTGTAGCTGCAAGAACTAGGGCTTCCTAGTTGAAGGTGTTATCTCCACAGATCATCAAGCAAAGAGGGCTAGGCTAACTCACTTCAGTAGGCACATATTTTGGTGGAGACATTTTATGAATCAAAGACGTTTCATTTTTTGATCCTGTCACTAGTGCTGGGAGGAACTAGGGAATCAAGTATCAAAGGCTTCCTACTAGCACTCCTTCAGTACTAATGGATATAATTTCCTTTATCTCTCCTCTCACTTCACCTATTCCTTCAACCCATTTAACACCTCACACTACCCAAACATCCCCACCTTCTCATTTTCCCCACTGTAGACATTTCTTCCATCTCTACAATTGCTTCCCCACAAATTGATACACTTATCCTCACTTATTCCTCATCCATTGCACCTATTGTCCCTACCACTCCTATGATCATTTCACTAATCAGTGTGGAAATTACCATTTCCCAATCACAACCTAATCCCTTGGTCACTCCTCGGCAAGAAACCATCTCAACCTCAAGACAAATGACAAATTTCGGTGAAGAGGGTGTAGTCTCCTTGGGAAAATATTTTTGGAGCAAAAAATATAAAGTGGTAATGAAAAAGGGAACCAAGAAGAAAAGGGAAGGTACATTCAAATAGGTTCCTTCTCTCAACCAAGTTATTTGGAACTCAAATTCCCATGATATTAAGTAAGAAGATCTAGATACAACAACTTCCATGGGGGATTTTGCAGGAGCCAATTTTGATTCAGTTTCACAATTGAATAAGGACTTTCTTAACAAAGAAGAAGAGCTGCAGAATACCAAACAAGACTTGTTGGCAGCTGAGGAACATCACACATAGGAGATTCATCTTCTTAAGTAAGACCATTAAGACAATTTGAAGCAGTTACAGAAGAAGAATGATTATCTCAAGCAAAAACTTGAGAAATCAGATGTTCTAAATCAACAACAAGAAGATAGGATTTCTACCCTTCGGCAACAACTCAAGGACTCTCAACTACTTTCAACTACTTCCTCTTTCTCTAAACTGATGGAAGAAGAGTTTAAGAAACTAGCCTGCAGGGTCCATGATGAATTCTATTAGACAATGTCTAGTTTGTACCGAAGTTTCAATGAAATGAAAGAACTATATGATATGTTTGAGCATCAATATGATATCTTGTAAGGTCATAACACTCGCAGAAGAGAAGCAACCGAGGCTTTCAAAAATGTACAATAGTGGTGGATGTACATCAGATACATACCACATGATTTTCTACTCATGTATAAAATTCATACCAACAGGAATAAAGTCACAATTGAGACCCAGAAAAGAATTTGCGATGCAGTCGAATCCATCATCAAGGATGTACGGATGGAATGCAAACAAAGGTGGTTTGTTGCTGAGACTTTACTTGTTTTTTCTAGAAATGCAATCTTTGGATCCGATTGATTAGGCACTCCCTCCAAAGCTGAAATTGGAAGAGATTGAAAGAAATTTTGTTACATCCAAGGAGAAGATCTAGAAGACACCACATATTTTGACTATGAGAATACAGGTGTACCTTTGAGAATGGAAGAATGTCAAAAAGAGGGAGATTGCATCTCAAATCTACAGAATGGATATACATATAGAACATGCCAAATATAAGGACATAGAGGATCTTATGAACCTATATGTCAAGTGGCATTCCACCCTTGGCAAGACTTGAAACCAAATTATCTTGTAATCCCACATCTTGGGAAATTTCCTTTTTTGTAATTTTTTGTAATATTATTTAAAGGGAGGGATACTAAGGAGATTAAGCCTAAGAGATATACAGGATAACATACTACCAAGCGCATAACAAGAAATCTTGTGATTTTGTACTTTATAATTTTTTGCAAGTGAATAAAATTACATTGTCATTTTATGCTATGTTCTTTAGTTATTCATCAAATGCCTTTCATGAATTTTAGTCTTTCTTCCATCTTTCTGGGATACTCATTGTTGGTTGTTTATCTATTTATGTGTTGGTTCACATATTTATTTTTCCTTATGATATCGACACATTGAATGTGCATTGAATGAATGTTTTTATTTGATTCACATGTTCTATTTCACAGCTGATGATTAGCATTTAATCCTTGATACTGATTTGTTAATTAGTATTACCTCTTGGACATGTTGTATGTCTATAACATTTTGGATAAAGCTTTGCAATTTTGATTTTTTATATTTATTTGAAGTTGGTGGAAAATATTGATCTTGATTTACATTTATGTATGTCGAGTAATTATTTTCTTCTTACCTATGATATCTTACAACTTCCCTGTCCTAAATCTGTTATTCACCCTATTTAAGTTTTCTTGAACAATAAGCCTAGGAATCAATTACTTCAAATATTTCTCACTTGTACTAAGAGCCGATATTATTTATCTGAATAACCTTTGTGCTAGTGGAGGCCTTGTATCCACAGGATTTAGTCATCCTAAACCACTCAGGGATATAATCGTCTCTGCATGGGATTGATTTGAAACCCTTATGGTTGGACCATTTCCTTCTATTGACTTCCTTGTATATTTTCTAGTAGTCTACAAGCCTCAAGTCTTCAACAGGATGATGCACCAATTCTAAGGCATGGAGTTGTGTCATAGTACTGATGAAATTTTACTTGGTTAAGGAAAGTATTCCATGGATATTTTGAAGAGATTTAGAATGCTAGACTTCTTGGAAATGGCCACACCTTTGGCATAAAACTTGAAGCTACTATGCGATGCTTCATCAAAGTCGATTGATGTGATGATGTATCACTAGATTATTGGGTCATTGATGTACTTGATAAATACAAGACCATACTCTATGATTTGTTGTGAACACCCTAAGCCAGTTCTTGAAAAATTCAAGACGTGTTTAGTTGATTGTTTCAAATCATGTATTGAGGTACCTAAAGGGTACAGTTGAGTACAGGATCAAGTATCATGCGAATAAGAATATTAAAATACACGGTTATGTTGATTTGTATTGGGAAAGAAGCACCACTGATAGGAAGAGAACTCTATGATGATGATTCAGTTTGGAATCTGACATGATCTCCTGGTTTAGCAGGAAGCAGTCCTACATGGCACTACATACAACCGAGGCAGAGTATAACACAGCCTACTCGAATAGTTGTGAGGAAGTATGGCTTTAGAAGATACTGTATTATTTGTTTGATCTCTAGTTAGAGGTGACATGTATCATTTGTGAAAACTAAAGTTGCATGAAGTTTTCATAGAACCCATTGTTCCATAACAAGTCAAAGCATATCAAGATCAAGTATCACTATATGTAGGATATGGTGCAGAGATGAGTAGTGAAGCTCCATTATGGGGTGATGAATGAGAAAATAGTCGATGTATTGACCAAATAATTAGCTAGAGTGAGGTTTGAATACTTTAGATAGTGACTTGGCGTGATCCATATTGAAGTCCCTAGAAAGAGGGAGTGATAAGATCTTTCATGGTGGAATATGTAGCTTGTCCTTAGACATAATCAGTCCTGGTTTTATCCCACACTAAGAGATTATGAGAGACCAAAAGACACATATGCATTGGAATGAGATCTCACATGGAAATAAATATAGGTTGTCCCTGGATGTAATCAGCCCTGGTGTAGAATGCAAGTTATCTCGGGACATAACAAGTCTTGATAGGTTATCTTTAGATGTAATCAGTCATGGCATAGAATGCATGTTATCCCTTGACATAATGAGCCCTAGAAGGTTGTCCTCAGATGTAATTAGTCCTAGTTTAGAATACATGTTGTCCCTAGATGTAATGATTCCTTAAAGGTTGTTCTCAGATGTAATCAATCCTGGATTAGGATGCAGGTTATACCTGGACGTAATTACTCCTGATGTGTTTCTATGTTGGAGATGACGAGAGGTCCATCGATCACGAAGAAACTTGGTGTGCTCCAAGGAAATTCTTGCATATTGGCAGACGCAGGTTTTTTTTGTGATATAATAAGTCCTTGTGTGCTCCTATTCTAGAAAAAAATAAGTGGTTTGTTGAACATGTGGTATGCATATGGGCTAATCTTCATGTATGATGATGAGATGATGGTAAGAGACACAAGTGATTGCATTGGAAATGTAATGTATGGTGTTGGGTTGTACCTACACGATGGATTTCTTGTGGATATAATGAATACCTAGATAAGGACTAGGCCTACACATAGCATGAAATAGGGTTGGCTCTGTAGAAACTTCTCATGACAGATAGATCCAACAAATGTCACTATTCAATGATAGAAAAGATGAGGACTATGGAAGCAGTGATGATGATTATTCAATGATGATGATGTGACCAAATGTAATGATGAATATTGTGAGAGAATACCTTCCTAGTTAAGAGGGAGTGTTGTTGTAATTGTAACTTCGAAAGATATTATGATGCATATTACTATTGTATATTATTGTACCCTTGACAAAGATGTTTTCCCTCCAATAGGGATGTCATTATTGTGTATGGTAATTGAGGTAAACCCTTCATTATAAGTTAGGTAAACAGTCCCCAATATAAATAAAGTAAAATGTATTTTTGAGTATTCCTAGGTAGGTCGGCCTCAAAGAGATAACTTGGTCAACCTAGTTAGTTAAATAAGTTACACAACAAAAGAATATAAATATGGAGGCTCCCTCCATATTTGAACACACACTCACACTCTCTCAAGTGCATATTAGGAGAGAGATGAAAAATAATAAGAGAGAGAGAGCTGCAGAAGACTTCTTATTCTTGGGTTTTTCCATCTTGTGATATTGTCTTAGTGAAAGAACTATTCTGAGGAAGTTTGTGTGGTTTTGTCCTTTATGGTTTCCTTGAGGAAAATATGTGTTTTTTATGTATCTTTTGCATATTAGATATGTTTTTGTGCTTGTTATTCTTTTAGAAAAAGATCCTAATCAATTTTTATTAGAGTAGAAAATCTAACAATAATTGGGCATGCCAACGCACATCATAACTTGAACAAAACATAAAAAGTGGGGTCGTTATTCAAGGATAAGGGCCTTCAACAAGTGGACACATTTATTGATACATGAAAAGTATAAATAAGCAATATATGGATGTGTTGAAGTAATCTTGTCGAATGAGGAATTGAATATATTATGATTTGGACAAGCTTTATTTTCTTGTGGTATAAATGGCTCGTTGATCGCAAAAATATTTTTATGAATCAGAGCCAAAGTGTGCAAATAAGCATATGATGAATAGAAAGAAGAGCACCATAAAGAAGGATACCTCTATTCAGGATGTGCAAAGTCATTACTAAAATAAAGACATAGGTCATAGAACCACATAGGTGACTAAGTTTGGAACATTGATCAACACATAAACGTCGATCTCAGATAGTAGAAATAACTTAGTGTTTGTAGAAAGTGTAATACAAAAAGATTCAACATATTGCATTATTTATTGCACATTGCAGTTACAGAAATCGACTTGTCATGGATATTCAAAGGCAAGATGCAGATCATAAGTATTACAACAGTTGGAGCATTTAGACAAGGTAATTTGCATACATTCTTATTTTTATTGCGTCAAGAGGCGCTCTACATCCTAGTATGAGGGAGATCTTGTAACGCTTGTCAAATAACGTTTGTTACTAACAAAAAATAAAAAATCTAATTATCCTCCAAACTAAATGTCAACAAAAAAAACAACCTAATATGAGAGATATCTTGTAACGTTTGTTGAGTAAATTTTGTTACTAACAAAATAATAAAAATTAAAAATTTTAATTATCCACCAAAATAAACGTCGTCCACAAAAACAACCTAATATGGGGGAGATGTTGTAATGCTCCTACCTAACAAAACAATAAAAAATTAGAAATTTAATTATCCACCAAAAAAATTCTCAGTAAAAAAAACAACACAATATGGGGGAGATGTTGTAATGTTCCTACCTAACAAAAAAATAAAAATAAAAAAATAAAAAAATGAATTATCACCAAAAAAAATGTTTCCCTTGCACAGCGTTTTAAAACCATGTGAAAGGCCTCCTAAACAACCCATGGTTTTATTGTACATGGATTAGGAGGGCCTTGCAAATGGTTTTAAAACCATGTGCAAGGCCTCCTAAACAACCCATTGTTTTATTGTACATGTTTTAGGAGGGCCTTGCAAATGGTTTTAAGACCATGTGAAAGGCATCCTAAACAACCCATGGTTTTAGGAGGACCTTGTACATGGTTTTAAAACCATGTATGGGGGAGATGTTGTAATGTTCGTTCCTAACAAAATAAAAAATAATAAAAAATATTATATGTTGGCCATAAATAATATTATATATTAATAATAAAAATATTATATGTCGACCTTAAATAAAAAAATGTGTCTTTTGGGTTGAATCAAATCAATGGCTATATATAGGACACACCAAAGCTGACACCTCCTTGAGTGGAATACTTAAGAAGAGTTTTTCACCTTGAGAGATTTGATCCCTCTCGACGCTTGATAGAGCCTAGTATTTGGATCTATGATTGTTTAAGGGAGGTAGGAAGGGGGAAGGATAATGGAGTCATAGATTCCTTCTAGTAGTTTCTTATAAAACTTCTTAGGGAGGCGGGATGGGGCAAGGAACAAGGAGTTGTAGATTCCTTCTAGTTGTAGCTAGTAAAACAAATCTAGGGGGTTGGAGCCTCCTTTCATTTGAATCTGGTAGATATAATTTTGGACCGGGTGCTTCCATTCAGTTGAAAATGAAGAAATAATTGGAGGTTGCAGTTATCCACAGGTTGGTGCTTGATTCCTAAAACTCAATGTTTTTGTAGTGAGACATAAATATTTTCAGGCTGGCTCCTAAATTTTGTGAGATGGTGCTCGTACTGATCGAAGTTGTTGCTGGTTGGTTCCTATAACCAACATATTCTTAATTTTATTGTTAATCGTTGGTTTAATAATTCATTTTATTTATAGATATACACAAAATTATTGTTCAGTCTTTGTGTACAATCATGCTTATTTCTCCTAAAAAAATTTAAGAGGAGGAAATTGATTAATTGTGAAATAATTTAATATATGTATTTCTACTGATTCACTCCCCCTATTAGTATAAGATAATTCCAACATAGTGGGTGTTCCTTATGTTGTGTGGGGAAATGGAAGAGATTTACATGGTTAGTCTGGTGGCTAGAATAGGGCTTGAACATATCTATAGTGAGTCGGTGGCTTGTCATGAGAGTAATGGTTTGTTTTAGGTGATTTTGGAGCCCCATAAGAGGTTTCTTCACCATGGTGGTATCATGGTCTAGCTTGAGGATGGAATACAAGTTTATTCTTATGACTAAGTAGAAAATTTATCCTTAACAACTAGTTTAGTGGATATCACTTCATTCTAGATAAGATTCCATGGTTGTATTGTTGTTGACTTCTTCCTTTTTCTCATGCATTGAGATTATAGGGTAATGAGAAAAATCAAATTATGCAATTTTATTTCCACTATTGTTTTATATTTCCATATGTTGTTGTATTTGTAACTTCGGAAGATGCTTTGATGTATATTATCATTGTATGTTGTTGTACCCCCATCAAAGATGTGTTTCCCTCCTTTTGGGATGTCATTATTGTATACGGTCCTTGAGGTACAACTTTCATTGTAAGTTGGGGAAGCAGTCCCCAGTTTAATATGAGGAAATGTATTCTTAGTGTATCCCTAGGTGAAGTCATCCTCGTTAAGGTAATAGGTCATCCCATTCAATTTATTAGGTAAGTCACTTGATGTGTATAAATAGGGAGGCACCCTCCCTAATTTAGACATATAGTCACTCACTCAAGTTTGCATGAGGGGAGAGAGAGAGAGAGAGAGATGCAAAAGACTTCTTATTCTTGGGTTTTTCCATCTTTTGATATTGTCTTAGTGATGGAACTATTTTGAGGAATTTTGCGGGTTTTTCTCCTTTATGGTTCCCCGAGGAAAATATTCCTAGTTCAAGGTCTTCTCTAAACACATATTTTGGTGGAAGTAGAATCAAATTTGAATTATTTTCATTTTGAACCCTCACACAAGTGCAGGGAGAAACTAGGAAATCAAGTTTTGGAGGCTTCTCATGTCAGTCTTCAGAAAAACACCTTACTGAGAAAAACACCTCACGGAGGCACATCTTTTTATCCAGACTGAATTCCGAAATTCCAATTTTGGGAAATTATGGTTTCTTTAACAAACCCTAGGTCATCCAACTATGGAACTAGGTAAAACACCTCAAATCGGTAAGATCTAAGTATCTTCTATTTCCATTTGAGGTTCTCATTTCAAAATGACTTATCTTGAGGAGAAGCTTGGGGGAGTTGATAACTTCTGAGCATGGAAGTACAATATCTCCCTCATCATTGAAGAAAATGATTTAGATCATTATATCAGTAAAGAAGTTCCATATCCATGTGGAGATGAGTCTAAGTCTATCCATAAGAATAACATGGTCAAGGCCAAGAGAATCATTTCATATTCTAATAAGGATCATCTCATCCCCCATGTGTCATTTGTGAAGACTCCAAAGGAAGTGTTCGATGCTTTGAAAACGTTTTTCAAAGGAAACAACATCAACTAGAATATGAAACTGAGTAACCAAATATATAATGTGAAGATATAGAACTTAGATACCGTGCAATACTACTTTAGGAGGGTTTCTCAAATAAAGGAACACATTCAAGCAGCTGAAGAGAATTTAGAAGGAGAGATTGTTATTACCACCTTGAATGGTCTCACAAGTTCATGGGATTCATTCATTCAAGGAATACGTGCAAGAAGGAATTTGATATCTTTCAGCATACTGTAGGAAGAATGCACACAAGAAGAATCTTAGATCATAACAAGAGAAGGGAATATCGAAGATATTGAAGACCAATATCTTAGAGATCACACCAAAAGAAATTATAGAAATAAGGAGAATAACCATCACACCAAGATGGAGGAAAATCATCAGAAAAGTCAAAATAAATTTAGAAAATATCATTCTAATATTCGGCGCTACACTTGTGATGAGAAGGACCACTACTCCAAATATTGTCCTAGAAACAAATACCCCTTCAACAAGAAGTCCAACAAGAAAATACATCATGCTTACACCGATAAACATGATGAACCAATACATAAAATATTTAGAGAAGAAAGATATTATTCTTCAAGTGATGAGGAGTATGTCCTAATTTCAGCACTCTCGAGAACTATCTCACATGGAAGCAATGATTGGCTTGTCGATAGTGGAGCATATAAACATATGATGGGATACAAAGAATCATTCATCAATATTATTAGAATTTGAATTCCATTTAGATATTTAAGAAGATAGTTCTAATAATGTTTGAAGTAAATGGAGAATGAAGATACAAACTAAAAAAACAAACCACATAGGAAACATATGATTATTGCTTAGGAATTTACAGTATCATTCACAATAATAAATTCGATGTTACAATAGGTTACAAATAGGAAGAGTTCAAATGAATTAGGGTGTAATTCGAATATACCAAGTGGATCTAACTGAATCTCTAACTCATTCTCTCTCAATCAATATCAAAGTCCAACATATCAAATCCTAGATTTCCAACAACTCAAATAATCAGTGACAACTAGTTAACTCAGTGCAACTGAGTGTGGTAGGTGAGAAAAGGCACCTACTTCACATTCAAAAATGCACTATCCATACAAGACATGCACTAGCTAAATGATTGTGAAGTAACTGAAAGTAACTGGGGGATGACTAATACTAAATAGTACTAACTCTGACTAACTGAAGTAGGTTGGTTCCAGGATTCCTAGTGGATCCTAAAATGTAGGGATTGGTCTAGGAGGCACCCAAAATGATGCATGCACATGAACTAAGTGGAAGTTACCCTATATCAGTGATCCCCACACTCTAGTGACTAGTACATGTGGACACATTAGGCCATGTGGACCCAATTGTAGTAGTGGACCCAATTAATTAATTAAGGTTCCTAAGTTAGGAAAAATTAATCTAATATATAGTATGGTCAAGGGAGGATTAATAATCCTAACACCCCTCGTGAATCCTAACTTGGACAACTGTGGGACCTAGTAACAAGACCATAGGTCACCCAAATACAATCTAAAATAAATAATTCTTCTTAATACAACTGAGGAAATAGGGGAAAACCTCATGGGATACCCCCCCCCCCGCACTCAAAATAAATAGAAATACAAATTAAAAAAAAAACTTGTGAATTTTTTTGCTGCTATTTGCAACACTATGCAACAACAATATATTGGTTCTTCTATGCAGGTGAACCCATGAATCCAAAAAAATTCATATCTAGAGGAATATTCCTCTTTGGAAGAATAACAATGTACACAACTGAATCAGAAATATAAACAACTGCACAGTGAAAAATGGACCCATGTAGAGTAGTTGAAATCAACTGATGAGAGAGAAAAAGTTGTTGAGAATTCAAACCATGTGAGGAAAAACCAATAACCTGATATATGTCAGCCTTGAACAGAAAACCATGAGTGGAAAAATCATCCCCAAGTGTTAGGAGCAAGTGTCTAGGCATATGCATAATGTCTTCATCTTTACTAGTTCTGTGAGGGGATGAGCATGTGATGAAAGGTAGAGAAGCCCTGGGATTGTGGAGAGAAAATGCTTGAGCTCCACAATATGATATAGTTTCATAAATAACCAATAATTCAAAACTATCATATAATAAAACTCATAAGAGAGAACTAACATTGAATCCTCAACAACAAAATTGAAGGAGACTTGCGGTGCTTGATTTGTCACACCAAAATTGATGAAACCAGTTACAAGAAATAATAAAATATATTGAATCTTAAAACCTGAATCACATATTATCAGATCAGAAAATAAATCATATCCAAATATATCCATATCAGATCCAAAACTTTGCTTCACCGAGTTGGTAGATGCACAATTTTCTCCTTCTTCAACATTCTTATTTTTGGTGCATGTAATCATGTAGGAATTTACTCGAAGCTCTAGATTAATGAGAGCAAATGGATCACTCTTATAATATGATATTATTTCTATAATATCAATGGTATTACTTATATTCACACCAAAAACATCATTATAGATAGAGAAATCAAATTCCTCTACCGTTTCTGAAACAGTCACCGATAAACTATGCACAAAATTTAAAGAATTACTGGAGAAATTTTGCAAATAATAGAAGGAGTGTTTTTCTTCACAAACAAAGATTCAGATGTATTCTTATGGATCAACCATGTGACGAGGTGAGATATCATGGATATCATACACTTCTGGAGCAGCAGGAGAAGGAGTCACTTCAAGGATACTTTCTTCCATTCGAATTGATCGTAGGGAAAAATCTGCTTCTTTTTCATCTTCAACAATTTTCTTTTCTGTAGGAGAGGGCATGAAATAATCATGCTAGATTTTATCTGAACCTCTCTAAACATATGGTATTTTAGAGTCATCTCCCATATTACTACTAGGTCATCCTTATAGAGGGAAGGTGATGAAGGATTCCCTGGAAGAAACCATGTGGTTGGATGCTCCAAAATCCATCACATAAGCCTTCGACGGAGAGAGGATTGCATGCAAGAATATCTCATCTTCTTCAGGATGATCTTCATCATTTAAAATTACTACTCTTTTTGGAAGTTCAATATCATTATATATACATAGATATTTCATCTGGTCGAGGGTATTCTTCATGCACCAGTCTTCTGTATGAAAACCCCTCATACAGTAGGGACACTTTTTATTTTTATTCTTATAGCCATAGGCTCCTTCAGAAGTTTTCTGATTCTATTTAGGCTTCGAATCAGCTGCTTTTGGATCCTTCTTCTTTGATTTCCCATTTTCTTTCACTTTGGAAGAGTCAGTAACTAGGAGAGATTGATCTTTGGAGGTCTTGATGACTCCCATTCTCAACAACTTGTATTGCTCTTTAATTAATGACTTAGAAAAATAATCTAATGAAGTAACCTTCCAATCAGGAAAGATTTCCTACTTGGAATGAAATATGGAAACAAATACAAAATACTCAGGGCCTATTTTCTTGAGTATGGAAAGGACATTCTGCTCATCCTTCCACTCTATCTCGCACTGTCTGCATTGGAGTACTAGAGACTTGAATTTAGTAAAGAATTTCTCAATAGTCTCAAAAGTGCTGGGATGTAAAGATACCAATTCATTCTCCAGAATGTGTCCCCAAAGCTCATCTTGTTTGTTAAACAAGCTATCCAGCTTGTCCTAGGATTCTCTGGGAGTCCTCAAGCCTTCTAAGTGGAATAGGAGATCTATGGATATATAAGTACATAAGTACCTGAATGCTTCATCACAATGATTCAGAAACTTGTTCTGTTCTATCGGATGATGAGGCTTAGGATCCCATCCATGTATGATCCTGTGGTATCCATTCTTGCATAAGGACAAATACATATCAATCCTCCAGTCAATATAATTGGAAGTTGTGAGAATTTTTGGCTCATGAGTTTGAGAACTCACAATTGCTCCGGTCATAAATACTGTAAAACTTCACACAAGCTACATAGAACCTGTCAATTTCACTGCAATAACACACTAAAACATATGAACTGTTAGAATCATGATTTTCCTCTCGATGTGAACATATTTTTAGGTTCTGTCACGCTCTCTCTACTGCTTTGAATAAATCCAGTGCTAGCAAATCATCATAGGGGACTTCTGTGGAAATCCAGTTGCTTCTGATGTTTGATGCGGAGAAATAAGCATGAAACCTACCTAAGAAAGATCTGATACCATATTATAATTTGAATTCCATTTATATATTTAAGTAGATAGTTATAATAATGTTTGCAGTAAATGGAGAATGAATATACAAACTGAACAAAATGAACCACGCAAGAAACATATGAGTATTGTTCAAGAATTTACAATATCATTCACAATAATAAATCCGGTGTTACAATAAGTTACAAATAGGAAGAATTCAAATGCATTAGGGAACAATTTGAATCTACCAAGTGGATTTAACTGTATCTAACTAAATGTCTAACTCATGATATCTCAATCAATATTGGAGTCCAACAGATCAACTCCCAGATGTCCAACAAATAAAACAATCAGTGACAACTAGTTAACTCAATTCAACTGAGTGCGGTAGCTGGGAAAATATGCCTACTCCACATGTATCCATGCATTATCCATGCAAGACATGCACTATCTAATTAATTGTGAACTAACTGAAAGTAACTGGGGGGCTAAATAATACTAACTAGTACTAACTCCAACTAACTGAAGTAGGTTGCTGTTGGGACTCCCAGTGGCTCCTAAAATGTAGTGATTGGTCTAGGAGGCACCAAAACTGATGCATGCACATGAAGTAAGTGGCAGTTAACCTCTAGCAATGATCCCCACACTCTAGTGACTGGTACATGTGGCCCCATTAGTCCAAGTGGACCCAATTAATTAATTAAGGTTCCTAAGTTAGGAAAAATTAATATAATAGAAAATATGGTCAAGGGAGGATTAATAATCCTAACAAATATGTCTGACCATGAGTCACCTCACAAGTAGAATCTTGGGGATGATTATTAATGCCCCATAAAAGGAAGTGGAGAAGCTTCATACAAGATAGATTCCAAGAAATATTTGAAGATGAAATATGTGCTATATGTTCCAATATTGAAGAAGAATCTTCTCTCCATATCTACACTAGATGAGAAGGGAATAAGGGTTTCATCTGTTGATGGCCAAGTCATAATATGGCTAAAAGGAAAGGTAATCAATGATGAAACAATAATTGAAGAGCAAGAGAGATACTTGTACAAATTAAAGGGACAACCTGAAGAAGCATTGGTTCATGATTCAATAGAACCAAGTGAACTATGGCACCGAATTCTTGCACATGTTTACAATAGATCACTGCCAATTGTAAGCAAATAATTTTCAAGACTTCCATAAATCTAGGAAAAACATGAAGGAATTTGCAAAGGATGTGCACAATGAAAGAATGTAAAGAAGACATTTCCCAACAATGAAATAAAAGGAAAAGGATTACTAGAGATAGTACACTCAGATGTATGCAGGCCCATGTCATCCATCTCACTAAGAAGATATGGGTACTATGTTTCCTTTATACATGATTTCTCATGTAAGACATGGATACATTTCTTGAAAGGGAAAACTGAATTATTCGGTAAGTTCAAGGAATTCAAATACTTGGTCAAAAACCACATGAAAAGGAAGATCAATACTCTGTGGTCAAATAATGTGTGAGTACCCAGAATCACACCCTAAGGCTGTGGAGGTCTTACCCTGGGGCAACAATAGAACCACTTTAGGAAAGGGAGTTGGATTTTATGATTCCAGAGAGGGATCTCTCACAAATGTATAACAAGGCCATAAATATCATCATTGAGTAAGTTTTCAAAGGTTGGAGGTGGAAACGAGACAAGATATGTTGGGGAAATGGAGTCAAACAATACCAAGGAAACATAGAGCATTCTTCATAGAGAATGTTCACAATAGCAAGGTAACACCTTGGTTGTTAGCGCTTAGGGTAGACCCGGGTTCTTATACTTTTATCTCATACCAACAAACAGACCCATAGTGTTGGCCCTTTCAGCAACAACCTATGAACAGGTTGCAGTCTCACCTGAAACAGCTATGGGGTGCCATAGAATTAGGTTTCTGCAGGAAAAAGAGGGATATTACTGTACCTTTAGCCTTAACAAATAATAATCACACAATACAGAGCTTCAACATTCACTTAAATAGCTTCACAGTTTAGATAAACAGCCAGTTTCTTGCTTAACCCTTAACTGGGAATTCACAGGGAAGTTAATATTTAGCAACTTATCTTACTTTAACATTCATCTACTTATCAAATGCATAAAACATAGCAGAAACAAAAATAACAAGAACCACCACAACACAAGATATATGTGGTTCACCCCCAGTGTAGGGGCTACGTCCATAGAACTGCATTTATATTCAACTCTTTACAAACACACAGTTATGATCTGCCCACTCAGCTGCAGATCTTCCCAATCACCCAAAACTGCGCACTTACCTGTAGAACCTTTCTTACAAAATCCTCTGTGCACTCAGCTGCAGAGGTTTTCCATGCACTCAGCTAGGACTTAACCTTTCTTACAAAACCCTCTGCGCACTTAGCTGCAGAGGTCCTCCATGCATTCAGCTGGGACTTAACCTTAAACCCTAAAAATAGGCCTTAGCTTCTTCGCATCAAATTATCATCATAACATAAAATTGTCAAAAAACATCTGACTCCTTTACATAAGTGCCTATTTATACAAGTGCACTATTACAATACCATGGGCTTAAACCATGGGTCATTTACAAAAAGAGGGGCTTCAACCCAACCTCGGAACCCTTAAGACTATTTTGCACCGCAACTCCACTTACAAACTTTGCACCAAAACCGCGGAGTTGCCAAAATTAAGGACCTTGAAGGTCGAGCCCCAACATTGGTCACAGTCAATATGTTAGGGTTTGGTGATAAACGAGGAAAGATGATAGTCCTTTGATGCAGAGCACCACAAGGATGAATTTCGCACCAACTTTGGAGGAAAGTTTTGGTGGATATCAGAAATAATGGCATGAGCATATGAGTATGAATTCCAAACCATTATACACTAAGTATACAACATGAAGAAAAAAAATGTAAAGAGATAACAAGAAGCACATGCACATAACGAAAGGAAAGCACAAACTCTAGCTTAACAAATGCACAGGAATTATCACATCCATAGGCCGACATTTGGGTTTGTTCCTTTTATTAAAAATGGGTCAAATTACATAAAAAAAGCTCTCAGGTTTCAACCAGGACCAACAATCCCTTTTTCCCCTTTGCAGGGGTCCTTTTATAGCGTTTCAGGCCCCCGAGATTAATCTCAAAACAGGGCGAGAAGCTAGTTAAAAATCACAATCAAAATTCTAACCAACTAGAACGTGGCATCTTTTCCATGATTTAAATATATCAAAGAAACATTATGGAGAAAATATGCATGCTTGGTCCAAATTTCAGTGTGACGTTTCGAGCTCTGAGCTCGCTAACCTTGAAAACGATGACTCATGATTCCTTTGGGTGGCTCATGGCTGACTGGCCTCAAACCATTTACCTCTCTGTCAAGTCTCCAACATGTATTCCTTCTTCTCGTTTGTTTTCATTCTATGTTCAAATCCACCTTTCTGCATGGGATTAAGGCTGGCAAGAAAGTTTGTGTCCCTTCTGTGCTCATCCTTCCTCATAGACCCCCCATCTCCCTGTAACATTGTTATATAATGGGATGTGAAGAAGAAATGCATTTCTCCTAGAAGTAACAAGCCTTTGAAGTGGCTTGTTGTTCCTGTACTCTTTACCTTCCTTGAGGAGGTTCCTCCTACAGAAAATTCGGCGGGGTTCATATTTGAACTCCTCACCATCACCTCCTAAGAAAAATTTGGTAAGTGGAATTCACAAAGACGGCGATGAAGAATTTGGACCTCCCCTTCTCTAGTCCAAGCATTTGCTTAGATGGACCACCCTAAGAAACAGACACCACATGATTATATTACGTAGACCATAACCAAGTTTTGGGGTTTTGGAGGGACGTCCGCTGGACAAGAAATTCCAGGCACTATCCTTGCAGGGGTGCAACCTTCTATTATGATAGTAATTCCCTCACCAACCTTAGGAGGTCCATATAATGCAATGAACGTCCTTGTCATGACCCCGATGAACATGGAAGGATTTTATAATACAATGTATGTCCCTACCATGATGGTTGAAATTCCCCTAGCATGGGAATTTAGGAATAGTGGGGTCCTAGGCCATGGTTTACCAACCGAAAAAACATCCTGACAAACCAACTTTGCATACATAGAAAACTATTAGGATTATTAATCCTCCCTTGT
The DNA here is from genome assembly GCA_001517045.1 of Pseudotsuga menziesii. Classification (NCBI taxonomy): domain Eukaryota; kingdom Viridiplantae; phylum Streptophyta; class Pinopsida; order Pinales; family Pinaceae; genus Pseudotsuga; species Pseudotsuga menziesii. The sequence continues at coordinate 37,631 of LPNX010778470.1, read as the reverse complement.
CCAAATTTGGTCATATGTCTAAATCGGGAGTCATGTCTAAATCGGGAGTCCATCCAGTCTATTTATAGTCATTAGCACCATTGGGTAAACTTGACCTAATTGGGGCACATGTTTCAGTTACCAAAGTGTGTGGAACACTAATTGAGGCTCACTGCCACTTATTGCACTTGATTGCATAAGTTTAGGAGTCTCCTAGATCAATCCCTACAATTTAGGAAGCAACTGGGAGTGCCGAAACCAACCAAGGTCAGTTCACTTCAGTTAATGACTAGTCAAGCCAAGTTAGGAGTCAATTACATTCAGTTCTAGCCCTCTACATTCAGTTAGCGCTAGGTTTAATTGATTGCACACATGTGGGGCGCATTTCTCACCTACCACAGTCAGTTAACCATTATTTAATACTAAATGTAACACTTGGTTGTGTTTTAGAGCTCCGATGAACTCTAGTTATGATTTAGACAAGGACAGTTAACTACTGGGTCCTCCGATAGTGATTTAGACAATGTCTTGGTTACCTACAGTCAAGTAGAGTCTAAACAATTCGAACTTCCTCATGTGGATTAGAATTGCTTGTGGCTATTAAAGCCATTGTACTTCATTGTAATTATCAATCTGGATTACTTTTTTTATTAATGAAAGCATTCACAACTGCAAGCCTTTTGCACTGTTTCATTCTTCAATGGCTAAGTAAATTGTGAGATCTTCTTTGTGAGTTATGTGTTTGTCTACAGATCTATATGCTCAAATTTAACATGGTATCAGAGCCTCAATAGGCAAGACACTTCTCCTCCTCGGATCTCCTACTGGATCATTTTTTTTGTTTTGCAGGTACAACTTCGAAATGAATTCATCAGTTCCTCTTCTCACCCGATCCTCAGACTATTTTGAATGGAAGGTGAAGATGAATATATGTCTGAGAAGACAAAAACTCTTTTCGGTGTCTATTGGATTCAGTATAAATTATTTTGAGAGTGGTAATGATTGGCTAAAAGCAAAGGATAAAGATTTTGAAATAATGGAACTGGCTCTTTCTCCTAGCATGCGCTACCACAGTAGATCTATTAAAGATCCACAAGAACTCTGGGCAAGATTGGACAGAACCTTTGGAAGCACATGGAGCACACCCAGCAGCATAAGCATCCTTGATTCAAAAGTCTTGACCTCTACTCTCTCTCATGAAGTTGTTCAAGATGAAGAAGAAGTAGAAGCTTCTACACAGTCAATTTGAATTGAAGACAGTCTCCATGCAGTGACTCCTTCTTCTGATGCTCCAGAAGTTCATGAGATCTCTGATATCTCATCTTCTCATATTGCTGAAATAGAAGAAGACATTTGAATCTCTGATATTGAAGAAAAATTCTGCTGCACTTCCATGCAAACATTCAATGGTGATTTTCCTTTAAATTCTGTGCAAAATTTACCAGTAATTGCTTCCAAAAGTGAAGAGAAATTTGATTTTTTTCCCTCTAATGTTGCTTCTGGTGTGCAAATATGTGATACCTTGGATATTTTGGAAGAAATATTAGATTACCAGAGTGATCCATTCGCTCCCCATGATCTAGTTTTTCCAGCAAATTCCTGCAGGATTGCATGCACCAAAATTCAGAATTTTGAAGAAGAAGAAAGCCGTGCATCCACCATCTCGGTTAACCATTTATTTGAATCTGATATTAACCTTATTGGATCTGATATGATCTTATTTAGATATTATCTTATATTTCTTGATTTAATATATCAAATTCATAATCTTTCAGTACTGCTTGTAGCTGTTCTCATCAATGGTGTGAAGAAACAAGTACCGCAAGTCTCCTACAAAACTACTGCTAGGGATTTGATTCCATTTCACAGTTTTGGATCTGTTTTGAACCTGTTTATATCTGATTTAATTTCTGATCTAATATTATTTGTTTCATATTTTAAAATTCAAAATCATTCAATCATGCTTGTAGCCGCTCTCACCAATTCCGGTGTGAAAAATCAAGTACCGCACTTTCTCTTCAAAAATGCTGATGGGGATTTGGTGTTGGTTTCCTCATATGAGGTTGCTGATATTTTATTATGTGATTAATTATCTATTTCAGAAGCTATATCAGACTATGGAGCTCCAGCATTCGCTCTCAACAGTCCCAGTGCTTCTCTACCATTGATCACATGCTCATCTTCTCACAGAACTAGTAAAGAGGAAGATTTTCTGCATCTGCCTGGACACCTGCTCCTAACACTTGGGGCTGTTCTTACCACTCATGGTTTTCTATTCATGGCTGCAACATATCAGTTTCTTGAGTGTTCTTCACATTCTCTGAATTCTCAAGAACCTTTCCGCACTTTTTAGTTGACTTCAGTTGCTCTACATGGGTCCAGTCTTCATCCGGCAGCTGTCTATATTTCTGATTTAGTTGAGCATATCATTCTTCTTCCAAAGAGGAAGATTCCTCCAGACATAATTATGGAGAGGTTCACATGCCAGGCCCCAGGATACCTGTGCACAGAAGAACCAGATTGATCCTGATTCTACCTGCTTAATTAGAAGGGGTTTTTTTTTTCCCATGTGGTTTTTCCCCAAGCACCTTATTTTTGAGCAGTTACTTTACTTTACTTGCTGTAATGGGTGACCTATGGTCTTAGTTACCAGGGCCCACAGTTTGTCCAATTTAGCATTCAGGGGGGGTGTTAGGATTATTAATCCTCCCTTGTCCAAATTTGGTCATATGTCTAAATCGGGAGTCATGTCTAAATCGGGAGTCCATCCAGTCTATTTATAGTCATTAGCACCATTGGGTAAACTTGACCTAATTGGGACACATGTTTCAGTTACCAAAGTGTGGGGAACACTAATTAAGGCTCACTGCCACTTATTGCACTTGATTGCATAAGTTTAGGAGTCTCCTAGATCAATCCCTACAATTTAGGAAGCAACTGGGAGTGCCGAAACCAACCAAGGTCAGTTCACTTCAGTTAATGACTAGTCAAGCCAAGTTAGGAGTCAATTACATTCAGTTCTAGCCCTCTAAATTCAGTTAGCGCTAGTTTTAATTGATTGCACACATGTGGGGCGCATTTCTCACCTACCACAGTCAGTTAACCATTATTTAATACTAAATGTAACACTTGGTTGTGTTTTAGAGCTCCGATGAACTCCGGTTATGATTTAGACAAGGACAGTTAACTATTGGGTCCTCCGATAGGGATTTAGACAATGTCTTGGTTACCTACAGTCAAGTAGAGTCTAAACAATTCAAACTTCCTCATGTGGATTAGATTTTCTTGTGGCTATTAAAGCCATTGTACTTCATTGTAATTATCAATCTGGATTACTTTTTTTTATTAATGAAAGCATTCACAGCTGCAAGCCTTTTGCACTGTTTCATTCTTCAATGGCTGAGTAAATTGTGAGATATTCTTTGTGAGTTGTGTGTTTGTCTACAGATCTATATGCTCAAATTTAACAAAAACATCCCAGGCCTCCCTCAAGGCTTTCAGGATTTACAGTGGACCAACACTCGACCTTCTCCATTTTCATTCTATGTTCAATGAGACTCTATTTCTGAATGGATCTAATAATAATGCTTTATATAGAGATGGGAATCCAAACATGATGATAACATCGTTAGCAGCCCACACACTTAACCATTGAGTAGCTTGATGACATCACGAGTGATCACATGGTTTTTAGATCTAACATTTATGTGGAGATCCCCATCACATCGTCTTTTATACTACGATGCTATTCTGTTGGCCATGTAAATGACCCCTGGAGTCGGTCCCAATTACTTTTTTGATTCATCTCCCGGCATATGGAAAAGAAATTTGTATTCATCTACATTCACCTGATGACAGTATCAGATTATTCCTTCTTATAATCGTCTTCCTGCTTCCTGTGGAAGCTCTACCAACCCTCTACAATTCAAACTTTCAAGATATTGTCCATATTTCAACACACTTGATGCAGTGACCTATGGGTTGAGGAGGGTTATCTATGTCGTGGACCCAACTTTTCCATCGCAGGCATGCTCTGATGGTGTCGGGGCATTTGATTTTCTATCGCTTCAACCCTCCACACATCTGTCTTGAGATTTCTCACTCATAGGGTCTTTTCAGAACAAGCAGACCGTACGTAGAGTCATACATTTCACCTCTGAATTCTCCTTTTTGTGGCGTTTGACGAATACCATCATTTTGGACCTTTCGATCTGAAAATCCTTTCGTTCTTCACTGCACACGTGTATTGAAGTACCAATTTTTCATGAATCCTGAGACAATTTGCCCCATGCATGTCTCATCAGCAGAAAGAATGTCCACTGTAGATCTTTCTTCGATGATATCTACACCATAAAATGTTGCCACTCTTTAACTCATTTCATGGATCGGGGGACCAAAACATTTGTGAGCACTTCGATCTGGTGAAATCAATCTTGTTTGTTGATCTATCTTTCGTCAATCGTGGCCCTCGAAACTCACAGTCACTTTAACATCATTTCTCCAAGACACAAAGGAACTTTTAATCACACTAGTGGTATTCATGAAAACCTTTTTGACAGTCGATCTATCTTTTTTTTTATCGTCGTTGCAGAAAAAAAAAACGCTGTCCCTTTAACACAATTCTCAGCCACCTTGCGACTGGAATTTTTATGTGTTTTTGGTTGTGGTCACTCTGTCATACCTTTCCGCCATCTCCCATTGAGTGAAAAATATTGATAACAAGTGGCTCCAGCTAGGGATGCTATCCTCCCTATGAGGTAGCAAAATAAAACATAGAACAAGTTCCAAAATCCATTGGGTGTCTCTTCCAGCTTTTGATGCATTCTTTCAAAAATGCTCCAGAGGACCGAAATCAAGCCAAATGATGGAAACAATTGAAACACTAATTTGACACTCAATAAAAACAACTTATAAGGGAAATTCTCATCATGCTGATATTATTCATTCCTACCTACCTATCCTATCTAATGGACTTCATCACCTGGTTAAGTAATTTTTGACTTTCAGTGAAGCCAACCAAGCAAATTGTCCCAAAAATCCCATTTCTTTTTGTGCAGTACGGAGAACACTACTAAAAGACTCAGTGACACTGAGTTATAAAAAAGAAATTGATCTTTACAATAAATATCTAACCATACATTACCATTTTCTAGTTTCCCCATGTATTCCTGTACTGGATAATAGAAACCCTGATGGCTGCCGAATTCTTTAGTTGTTAGTCAAACGTGAAAAAAATGTTCCAATTTCCATTCTTCCAACATCATGCAGAGGCAACGTCTCAAAAAAATTTGGGAGGCATTCTCTTGATATTTTGTACTCATGGCATCAATCTTTTTTTGCAAGATTCCAGAATTCATATCCTGATTTCTCACAAGTGTCATGAAAAAATTAGCGTTGCGTTCCTCAATAGAACCAGGCACATATACTTTCCGGTGACCTTCCTAGTCGAAAAATATTTCTGTATAATCGAGGACACAACCACAAGGAACACTGCAACATCCAAATAAATATGTCATCTGCTTGTCTCGAGAAAATTGCTCAAGAAATAACCCCTCCTACTCGCAATCGGGTTGGTTTCCAAAGGAACCATGTAAAGAGTGCTCTAGGTAGTTTTCAAACGATGCACCATATTCTTGTCTCTGGGTCTCAGGAACCAGAATTTCATCTTTTGGGCTCGTCTAAAAAGGGCACAGTCATCCTCCTCAATGAGGTCAAGTAGGGAAAATATCTCCCCTTAATATGGGGTCCTTAGGTTTAGGATGTATGAAGAGGTCTTGATTCCAACAACCTCATATTTTTCCCTATTAAGTCCGAGGCCTCCAGGATCTCCAACTCTTTCTCTAGGAATTTTGTCCTAGTAGTCGTCCTCATATTCATCATATATAGGTTTGCTGTAATCTCTTTCAAGGCCACCATGGATGCAACACACAACAGGTTGGTCAAAATATTGAATGAACGGACTAATAAAACTTCCCACCTTTCCACCCCCTGGCTGATCTTCTTTCTGTATACTGGAGGAAAATGCAAGTTTCCAAGGGAATTCCTCCTCCGTCTCATGCTCCTCTACCTAGCCCAACTCCTCGTTGTTTTCATTAGTACCACCCTAGTCTAGGATCTTTCCCAACAATCTGAAATTTTCTTGGATGTCCAACGCATCAACAAACATCCTATGTAATGATGCCTATTTTCTTTCCAACAGAAATAAAGACAAATTAGGAGGAAAAATAGATGCATAATGCAGTTTCGTCGCAACCTCTAAGGGCTGAATTTCTTTGGGCATGCCATAATAGAAACTCACAAACCTTCTGTTGAAACTTGACATAGCTTTTCCTTCGCATTTCCTCATAGAATAAAACTATGAGAGCACCTGGTCTAATGACCTCCTTTCACTCCAAAAATCTAGGAACATGTGAGAAAATTCCTCCCATGTATTGATGGATTTCGGTTGCAAATGTCTGAACCATTTTTTGACACAGCCTTGTAAAGATTGGGAAAAATATCTGATACAAAATTCATCATGCTCTATCACAAAAATATCAAGAAAATATTCAAAATACTGCAAATGTTTCTTAGTTGTAAGGCCTTTATATTCTCCATCAAACTCAAGGAGGTATTTATAGTGTTTTGCAAGGAAATCATGAAGGATCTGAGGCAGGTGAAGAGGCATGTATCAGCTTTGGGTATTGGGTGCAACAGAGTCTTGTGTAAAATTTATTCTCTTGGAAACGACATCACATGGCCCATCATGCTTCCTCTTAATGTCAAGGGTCCCAAATGGAGGGTCTAGAATAAAAATAAATGGAGAGAATGGAGAGATATTCTTTGTTAACAGGGAAGGATATACATGAGTGAACTCATGACTTTTCTTGGGGTGAAATAAGCCATGACAGACTATTCTAACAAACTTAGGAAATGAGAAAGAAATATTTACAAGAAGATCCAAGACGTTCTGGAGAAAGCTGAATCTTAAGTATCTCATCTTCTCTTCAATCCTACCCATGCCTTCACAGTGAATTCATGCACATTGCAGAAGTTGCCAATTCCTTCCTAGAAACTTAACTTTTAGTACTACGACATTAGTGGAGCTATCATAGTATTGGAAACATGGGTTTATGTAAGCCACCAGGTGAAAGATTCATTTTCTTCTGGATTCATGACTTTCGTTCACCAACGATAGTCTGTTCTATAGCACTATCGTCCATAGTTTCAGGAGGCTTTGAACCTTCCTCCTCGTATCGGTATTTTTGGCCACCGATCTCCCCAGTGGAGTCATTCTTTATAAATTTTAACTTGGAGTCTCCAGGGAAAATGGTACAACCTTTTCACATGCAGGGGTCTCTGTTTTCCTATAGAAACCCTTTATCATTAGAATCTATGTCGTTCTTCCTAGGGATGATTTTCAATTTCATCCCCGGCAACAACGCCAGTTTGTTGGCACCTAGAATCACACCCTAAGGCTGTGGAGGGCGTAGCCTAGGGAAACAACAGAACCACTTTAGGAAAGGGAGATGGCTTCTCCAATTCTAGAGAGGGATCTTTCACATATGTATAAAAAGAATAGACATATCATCATGGAGTAAGTTTTCAGAGGTTGGAGGTGGAAATGAGATGGGATATGTTGGGGCAATGGAGTGAAGAAATACCAAGGAAATGTAGAGCACTATACTCAAAGAATGTCTGTAAGAGCAAGATAACACCTCGGTCAAGGCCAATATTTTAGGGTTTGGTGATAAATGAGGAAAGATGGCAGCCCGTTGATGCAGAGCACCATAAGGGTGAATTCTGCACCAACTTTGGAGGAAATGTTTGGTGGATATTAGATACAATGGAAGGAGCATATGAGGATGAATTCCAAACCATTATACACTAATTCTATGACATGAAGAAAAAAAAATGTAAAGAGATAACAAGAAGCACATGCACATAAGGAAAGGAAAGCACATACTGTAACTTAAGAGATGCATAGGAATTCTCACATCCACAAGCCAACATTTGTCTCTGTTCTTTGTATTAAAAATGGGTAAAATTACAAAAAAAAAACCTCTCGGGTTCCAACCAGGACTAACAACCCTTTTTTCCCTTTGCGAGAGTCCTTTTATAGCACTTCAGGCCCTAGAGATTAATCTTGAAACAGGGCAAGAAGCTGGTTATAAATCACGATAAAAAATATAACCAACTAGAACGTGAGGTCTTCGCCATGATTTACATATATCAAGAAAACATTATGGAGAAAATATGTGCTTGGTTTGAATGGCAGTGAGATGTTTTTGGCTCCAAGCTCGCTGGCCTTGAAAGCGAGGGCTCAAGATGCCTTTGGGTGGATCATTGCTGACTAAGATCGAACAATTTACCTCTCTATTGAGTCTACAACGTGTCTTCCTTCATCCCATTTGTGTTCATTGTGTGTTCAAAGGCACCTTTCTACATGGGCTTAAAGCTGGAAAGAAAGTTTGTGTCTCTTCTATGCTCAGCCTTCCCCATAGCTCCCCCCTCCACTGGTAACACTATTATATGAGGAGACTTGAAGAAGGGTTGCATTTATCCTGGTAGTAACAAGCCTTTGAAGTGGCTTGTCATTCTTGTACTCTTTACCTCCCATGAGGATGGTCCTCCGGCAGGAAATACAAGGGGGTGCGTCTTTGACCTCCTCACCACATCAGAAAAATTTGGCAAGTAGAATTCACAAAGATGATGACGAAGAATTTGGAACTCCCCTCCTCCAGTCCGATCATTCATTCAGAAAGACCACCCTGAGCAATGGTCACCACGTACTGAGATTATGCAGACCGCAACCAAGTCTAGGGATTTCGGAGGGACATTTGTTTAGGGATGATTTTAAGGAACCATACTAATTTAAAAGTGTATAAATGTTGGCGAATATTGTCAACTCTTAAAACGACAACTATAAAATGATTGGCGATACTTTTCAAAAAATATTTTAATTTCCAAGGATTTTATATCCTTTATATAATAATTTGGGGATTTCTAGGGTGAAAAAATTTTACCCCATCAAATTTGGGCGAAACAGGGCTTCAAAAAATGCAAAATGGCGAATCTTTTTTGGGAGAAAAAGATGGAAAAATATCCCACTCTGCTAAAATTTGCCCCTAAAATTATCCCTGCATTTGTTGGACAAGAAAATCCAGGCACTGTCCTTGTGGGGGTGCATCCTTCTATTATGACAGTAAGGCCCTTACTAGCCTTAGGAGGTCCATATAATGCAATAAATGTCCTTTTCATGACCCCAATGAGGTTGGAAGGATTTTCTAATACAATGAACGTACCTACCATGATCGTTGCAATTCCCATGGAATGGGAATTTAGTAATTATAGTGGGGTCCTGGGATAGGATTTATAAATCAGAAAAACATCCCGAAAAACCAACTTCACATGCATAGAAAACATCTCCAGCCTTCCTCAAGGATTTTAGGATTTACAGTGGACAAACACTCGACCTTCTCAATTTTGATTCTATGTTCACCGAGACTCTTTTTCTTAATGGCTCTAAGAATAGTTCTTTATTTAGAGATGGAAGTCCAAAGATGATGATAACCCTCTTAGCACCCCACACACTTCACCATTTTGTATCTTGGTGATATCACGAGTGATCACGTTGTTTTAAGATATGACATTTATGTGGAGATCCCCGTCACATCGTCTTTTATACTATGATGTTATTCCATTGTTCATGGAAATGACCCCTAGCGTTGGTCCCAATCACCTTTCCCTTTCAGATCCTAGCATATGGAAAAGAAATTTCTATTCATCTACCTTCACCTGATGACGGTATCAAAGTATTCCTTATTATAATTGTCTTCTTGCTTCATGTGGAAGCTCTACTGGCCCTCTGCAATTTGACCTTTCAGGATATTGTCCAGATTTCATCACGCTTTATGCAGTGACCTTTGGGTTCAGGAGGGTTATCTATGTCATGGAGCCAACTCCTACATCGCATGCATGCTCTGATGGTGTCAAGGAATTTTATTTCTTGTCGATATGGCCCTTTGCACATCTGTCTCGATATTTTTCACTAACAGGGTCTTTTCAGAACAAGCAGACCATATGCAGAGTCATACATTTAACCTATAAAATATTCTTTCCACAACGTTTGACAAATACCATTATTTTGGACCTTTTTATTTGAAAATCCCTTCGATCTCGACCGCACACATGTACTGAAGTACCAATTTTTGTGAATCCCTGAGAGGATTTGTCCCGTGCATGTCTCATTAGTGGAGAGAATGTCCACTGTAGATCTTTCTTCGGTGAGATCTGCATTGTCAAATGTTGCCACTCTTTAACTCATTTCACGGATCAAGGGACCAAAAATTTTGTGAGCACTTCAATCTGGTGAAATCAATCTCATTTGTTGATCAGTCTTTCGTCAATCGTGGCCCTCGAAACTCACAGTCGCTTTAACGCCATTTCACGAGTATACAAAGGAAATTTTGATCACGCCTGTGGTATTCTTGAAAACCATTTCTGCCATCGATTTGGCTTGTCCTTTGATCATCATCATAGAAGAAAAAACATTGTCCCTTTAACATAATTTTTGGACCACCCAACGACTGGAATTTTTATGTGTTTTTGGTTGTGGTCTCTCTGTCCTACCTTTTCGCCATCTCCCGCTGAGAAAAAAATAGTGATAACATAAGGGTTGAGAGTTCACCTCAGAAGAAATTAAGGAACTCTACAAAGAATATGGGATTAAGAGGGATTTGAGAACTCCATTAAATCCTCAATAGAATGTTGTTATGGAACGAAATATTAGAACTATAATGGAAGTAGTGAAAGCAATGCTACATGACCAGGATCTTCCGATGGACCTTTGGGAAGAAGAAAAAATGATAACTTTGTATATATAGAACCATTCTCCTTAGCAAGTACTTGAATACAAGACTTTTGAAGAGGATTTCCTAGGATAGAAACCAAAAGTCAGCCATGTCATAATATTTAGTTTCCTAGTGCACATACACATCCCAAAGGAGAAGAGGACCAATCTCAATCCTTCTGCAAGGAAGAGAATATTCGTAGGATATAGTGACAATTCAAAGGCATACTGAATATACTTCCATGGATTGAACAAGATCGAAATTAATAGAGATGTACCATTTGACGAAGAGTCAGGATACTCCATATCCAAAAAAACTACATATTGAAGAGATCGAATAACTTGAAGGAACTAGAGTCCGAGATATGACAATGGAAGAAACAATTCCAGAAGACCATGAAGATCACGACCTGGAAAAACCACAATAACCTACAGAAACACTTCATGAGAAGAAATCCCACAAGAGAAAACCAACATGGGAACAAGAGCTATTACAAGATGCAGAAAGGCATGGTGCTCCAGGTGGGATGCATAGAGAAAGGAAAAGTGTAACCCACCTAGAACTAAAAACATTTTATGTTGTGGAAGGACATTACTTTAAAAATTATTGTAAAGTTTTATGTTGTTGACCAAGGATGGTTAGGGATGACTATAAGTGAATGTTTTATTATTTAATAATTAAAATAAGAGACACCTATCCAAAGAGGATTGTTGAAGAGTGTTTACTGACCCACTAGGAGGAATAATCTGGTGTAGAAGGAAAAAAATGACAAATGGCAGCAACAACATTCACTTTATAGCTGATGCATGAGGTAAATTCCCTGAAATTGTGGTCATGTTCCAAAGAAATGAGGAACTGAGCAGGTGGCCCATTAAATTACAAGTTGACCCAAATACATAGGCAAGCATATATTCATCGAATGAGCATGAGGCTCACACATATTCTACACACTAGAACCTTGTGTACTGTTGCACAGTGAAAAATTAGGTACACGAGAGGAATTCAATTAGGGGAAAGCTAAAGTGAATAGCTGGAGTATTGATTTCAAGTGGGGTTGCTAATTTATAGAGAGGATAGAACAAGCCCCTACACAATATCTTATTCCTACTGGTTCAGTGAATAGGATTGGGGGTCCTAAAGCAAGTAATCTTGACTTCTTTCAGGAGACGGTTGGGAGGAATGTTCTTCTTTGGATATTTGTCCCCTTCGAAAGGTAACAAGTTCTATATTGTTCTGGATTATTATCTTTAATTTGTTTTATTTTTATTTTTGAAGAATTTTATGAATGATGAAAGTTTCCATAATTATTATTGTTTTCCAAATAAAGTAGGAAAGTTTTTATTTCCTGTAAATTATAATTTAAGTACAGGAGAAATCAATTCTACTGCTTAAACAGTTTCTCATAGTAGAAAGTGTAGACTATATTTTATTATTATTTAGAAACATTATCATTTTACTGTATATAGTGTTATAGCCCAAAATGACACATATTTTCCCATGACCACTTTCCCATGATTCCGTCGCATGTCAACACTTCATGAAAGTCACTGAAGAAAAAACCTATATTGGAGGACCCATATACTGAGTTTTGTAACATTGTTTGATATCTTCTCTACACCATTGCAAAGGTATTGGAGTTAGCTAAAAAATTTTAGATGACATTAAAGTCTAAAAATGCATAGAAGTACCCTAAAAATGATAATTTTTTATGTATACACGAGTTTCCTTAAGGAAACCCACAAATATTACTTGTATACGTGACTCTTGTCTCTGAAACACACGTATTTTTCCTATAGGTGTAAAAAAAAATGATGTGTCTCAAAATTTGGGTAGTTGGGGTGGTTATGCAACTGACTCCTTCAGTTGTAACTACTTTGTCTTCGACCCTATCTCTTCAGGAACAATAAATAGAGGTAGGGAGGTCCATGAGAGGAGACTTGAACCTTTGCATTGTTATGCTGGAGGAATTGGGACTCATTACCACCAAATTTTCCTGAGTGATCATGTCCTTGTGTTGCATATCTTGGAGGCTGAGTTCCTTGGAGAAGAGATGCAATAGAACTAGATCAAGGTTTTGTGAGGTTCCCAACTTGAAGAGAAGGTATATTTGTACTTATTTTCATGATTAATAAAGATGTGATGTACTTCTTCTTCCCAAATCATTGTTCATTGTGTGATTAAATCTCTATTTATGATTAGATGTTTGTGTTAACCAGATTAGGATTTCATATTACTTTGATTATCATTGTTTTACATGTGGTCATATTGGTTTGAGGAAGGTATAATTTGTTTTGTAGGTCTCTTGGAGCAAGAGGAGAAAGAGGAGGATTGAAGGGCTGCTTGGATAAACCTTCACTTGGATAAGGTATGAACCATTTCAATGTTTGAAATTATTTATATATACTTGCAAAACCATTTTCATCTCTCTTTCAACCCCAGTATGTTGTTGGCCTCTTAAAACCTAGCCATAGGAAACTTTCCTCTACAACAGAACTAGTGACTCCGCTGGGGAGAGTATTGTCTTTTTGGGGTTTCTCTTTCTTTATTATAGTATTTTGTAAAGTTTCCAGGTCCCTTTTTCCACTTAGGAACACCTTCTAAGTCTGATAGAACACCTCCCTTGCCTCCCTAAGGCAGTTTTTGACTTTTTTGGGGTTTTTTCCCACCCATATGCAAGTTGCAAACTCCACAGCCACGTGTATGGTATGTACATGTGACTTCCTATACTATTAACCCACATATGAGATGTGACCTATCAGTAGGGTAACTCATGTATGCCTCTGAAACAGTGTTTGTCCTCATTTTTGTGGTTTTTTCTACTATTTGAGGGATGTTTTGTAGGTATTTTGGGTTCCTCTGTAGGTGCATGAATCCAGGGAGTTAGTGTCATAAATTTTGGGTGTTCTTTATCTATGTTTCAAGTCCTTTTGTATCATTAGGTTTTTTCTATTCTCATCCCCCCCCCCAACCCGTTTGGTTGGCTTATCTTTTGGCTTATGTTTCTGGTCAGCCTCTATCACTAATCTTTGTCTGAGTTCAGAATCATGTTGGTGTTTGTTTCATTCTTACTTTATTGGTAAGATTCACCATGCCTAAGTAGTTGACTTGTCTCTTATATAAGCCTCCATTCCAACTAGGGTTTATACTGACTTCAGGGCAATTGAGAGTCTGTTTTGTGGTTGTATAACAGAGTTCCTTCTGCTTTGTTCTTGTCATCTGCATACTTTAGTTTGTAGATATTTTTTATTTTTCATTTATAAAAGAAAAATAAAAAGAACATATAGGTTTTTAATATGCATGTAGATTAGGGTTTTTTCTTTAATGTATTGCATATCTTGATTCTTGAAAAAATAAAAAATAAATTGTTCTTTTGTGGCTTTCAAGTTTCTATTTTAAAAAGAAAGAGAATAGTTCTTTCTTTTTGAATTTCATTTCTCTTCACTTATTCATCTTGTTTTAACATTAAGTCAAAACACCATTGTTTTCATCTTCGCCACCCCTTTGACTCATCAATAGACCTTTACAATAAATGCTTAATATTTAAAATTTATTAGTAATTGTTTGTTTATAGGGACAACACATCCTAGTCTAGGCTAGTGTTTTGGGTTAGGGCTATCTTAACTGCCCAAAAATTCAAAATCAAACATAGTGGCCTATCTATTAGGAAATCCAACTTCATTGGGAAAGACAGTGGAAATCGCCTCTCACATAGGAGTCAAGCACGAGGTCATGCAATACTGAGATATTGGAGAAACCCCTCCACTTTTCAGTAAATCATACACTAGGTTTGTTGCATGTTTGGGGACTCATCCAGTACCTCCTCCCATCCCCATGTGTTTCTTGGTACTATTTGTGTTTCAAACTTTTCTACCCTACCCATGTGCATCGGCTAGACTGACGACTGTTCTTCCTAACTTTCTCTACAATTTTGGTAGCCTAAGTATCTTGTCTACTAGGATCTTACACGAGTGGCATTGGAAGGCTATTTCTAGTGCACCTAGGGTAGAATTGGAAGGTAACCTTGGTAGAGAATCTAGGAGGCTGGTTAGGTGATTCCAACACTTGCACCTAGAGGGCTCTTCAGGAGATGCCAAGGAACTACTCTCCTTCCTTCACTGGCTAGTTCTGGGCCCTCATCATCCCATTCTTTCCTTTGGAAGAAATCTTTGTTTTCTTGGCTTGATACTTAGGTATTTTTCTAGTGGCGAGTTCTTTGTACTATTGGTTTCCTGTCGACCTTAGAATTTGTATTATTGTTTGAAACTATGGCTAACACCCCTTTGGACACCAACCAAGAGATCCCTATGCTGGGAACTCCTTTTACTATTCCTCTCATAGGAAATGTTGGTGTTCCTTTTATGGCCACCTTGAATCTACCCAGATTCACCCTAGGGCTATCGGTGTGGTTTTTTTCCACTCCAAATTTCCTAGATTCTCATGATGATTATCAAGTAAGATCCTTATATCAAGGGAATCAAAAAATTGCTCCACCTTCACCTGTAGCTGCTTCTCCTCCTCCTTCTAACTAATTAGGTGAAAGAACTGATACTAGTAACTGATGGTCTAAAAGGAGTAAAAGAGGGAAGGATAGAAAGAAGAATCATAAGAAAGGGGACACATGTTCAACCTATATAGGTCATGTTGAACCTCACCACCTAGCCTCTGCAGTTCATGCTAGGGGAACCTATCCAACCTTTATAGGTCATGTTGGATCTAAGCACTCAACTTATGCAATTCAAGTTGATATTAACAATCCAGCCTTTGTTGATCATGCTGGTGGGATCCTTCCAACCTTTCCAGGTCATGTTGGATCCAGTCACTCATCCTCTGCAGTTCATGCAAAGGGAACCTTTTCAACCTTTGTAAGTCAATTTTAACCTCTGCATCCAAAATTTGTAAGTTAGGTTCAATCCATCCACCCAGTCTCTGAAGGTCATGCTAGGGGCACACACTCAACTACTGCAAAGCATGTTGATCTTTCCTGTCCAACCTCTGCAGGTCATTTTGTACCTAGTATCTCATCCTCTACAAGTTATTCTAGGGGTAGTATCTCATCCTTTGTAGTTCATGCTGAGGGAAAATAGTTAGCCACTGGGAGTCATGTTGAAACTATTGAAAAGAATAACCATTCAAAAAACAAGACCAAGTTTCCTTGTAAGCTTTATGAGGGAGACCACCTTACTTATCTATGCCCTACCATTGCAGAGGTATGAAGATTTTGGTTTCATGGTCATCCCATTTTTGAACATTTAAATTTTTTTCAACAGCCAGCCTCTCTCAGTCAAGTTATACCTAGTCACCCAGCCTCTGGTGGTCATGCCAAGAGAAAAATCTCAGCCTCTGTAGATCATGCTAAGAGAAAATAACTAGCCACTTCTAGTCATGTTAACACCATTGATAAAACTAGTTGTTCTAAGTACAAAATTAAGTTCCCTTGTAATCTATGTGAGGGAGATCATCTTACTCAAAAGTTACCTGCTATCGCAGACTGCGAAGAGTGTGGTTGAAGAGTCAAGGATTTCCTTCTCCTAAATAATTTGTAGTTTCTCAAAAACCTACTCAACCTTTGGTTGATCTAGTGGTCGAAACTTCCCAATATTTGGTTCACCCTAGTCTTCTTTCGGAGAGTAACCCTTATGTGATTGAACCAATGTCACCTTTGGTCAATCCCACTCTCCCTTCGGAGAGTGATTTTCAGAAAGCGGTTGAATCGATTCCATTATCAATCAATCCCACTCTTCCTTTGGAGAGTGAAGTGTCTTCTAGTCACATTTTCTTCACTACCAGTTCAAAACCTACCGAACAAAGGGGGAATTGAACTCGCTTCGAATGAACCTCTACCAAGCTCTCATATTTATTCCTTTAATTGGGATATCCTAGTTGATTCGTGCCTCCCTTATGATGCACCTTTCAAGATAAAGATAAAATTTTTACAATGCATGATTACTCATTGTATTGTTGATGAAGGAGCCTCAGTTAGTATCGTGTTTGATCATGATTTGTGAGGCATGGGATGTCCCAACCTTATTTCAAATGCTAGTTAGTTACTGGTGTTTGATAGAAGAACTAGTATAGCCTAGGGAGTTCTTTCTCAAACAGATGTTACTTTTGTTGGGAAAACTGTCTTAGCTGACTTCATGGTGATAGAATACCCATTAGACTTCAATATGCTCCTTAGATGTGATTATGTATATTCCATGCAAGCTATGGTGTCAACATTATTTCATGTGATGTGCTTTAATCATCGTGAAGAAATTGTCACTATTGATCAATTATATTTTCTTTATCCCTCTCCTGACCCAAGTAGAGACCAGGTCTTTCCTTTATTGATTCCTAGTGTCTATGTACATACTACCCTGCCACAGGTGAGCTATGTGGCCTCATGTCCTTTGCATTCAATTGCTATTGAGAAGTCACCTCTATTTTCATGATTACCTTCTCGGGACTTGTTCTCAGTAGTTGACCAAGTGATTCACCCTATACAAAATGTGGATCCTTCTCTCCACTCTATCAATCTGTTTGAAAGTTTAGAAATGTGTCTTATCTTGGATGATCTCCTTGCTTCAGATGAAGTCTTCCTAGAGTCCTTGATACATTATGATATTCTTTTGGATGTTGGTTCATTTGTGACTAAGTCTAACCCTGATCTTCCCATGGATTGGTCTTCCTATGTTGGTGTTTTGGATTTTTTGGACTCTCCCTTCGAACAACAAGTCATTGATCCTGAAGAGTTTAATTTTTCTTATGAATTTTTCAAATCCCGTGATACTGAGTTTGTTCCTGCAGACTCTATCTTCCTTGTTAATTTTTTATTTTCTTCTGAGGTTGATCTTATGGATTATAAATCCTTGGGCATTGGAACTATAGAATCTTCTTCGGTTGATTCTTCCTTGACTTTCCCTTTTGTAGAAGATAGCAAAGTCACATGTGTTTTTACCAAAGTGACCTGCATCAAATCTTTTCTTTTGAATGTGATTATGATGTTGTTGTTTCTTGGAGACATGATTTTTAGTTGGATTCACAACTATTTACTAACCTTTCGTTGTTGTTCAATATGTAAATTCATTTGCATGTTCCATACTCACACATATGATCCTGATGCCAACTTCCATGCTTTTAGCTTGTTATATAATCCCTCATCTCTTCTCTCATCTTCTCTCATCCTTGTACCATTTTTCCTTTGCAACTTGACACCTTTTTCCTTAAGGAGACATTCCGTGAGTGTCTTTATCCTGCTTGTGTTCCTTTCATTATGCATAGGTTTGTTTCTCGCACTTAGAACTAATTTCTCCTACCTCTGACACTCGTCTCCTTGTATATAGAGAATTTTTTCTGTTCTCCTTTGAGCTCGCTAAAAACAGTGAGGAGGCTGTGAGTTGACTTTTCTGGACTCGTTAAAAATTCACAGGAAAGATATGGAGTTATCTTTAATCCCTGGTCTGACTCCTAAAAATTGACTAGATTGTCAAGTTAACTTGTTTGTTCAGACTCGTTAAGGTAAATTGAACAATCATACGCATAGGTATAAGTGTACCCCTTTTTTTGGCCTTGTGGATTACTTAGGAAAAACGAATACTCTATTTTCTTTGGAATCTAGAAGAGTATATTTAGGCATAGGTTTATTTCTTTTCTGGACATAAAGGACTAAACTTATGGAAAAGGAACATTTTCAAGCTTACTTTTCTCTTTTTCATGCTCTATACCAAAACATGAAAAATATTTTGAGCGTACTTTATGTCTTTTTCATGCTCGCCAAAACCTAATAAAAAAAGCATTGAGTTTACTGTTGTAAGCCCCATGTCTCATAATCAAATGGATCTTTTCGAGTGATCTTTCCTTCCTTCAAAGTCGTTAAAATTAGGATACATGATGCTTTTGAAGGTGCGTCAGTTTGGTGATAGTTTACCCCTTTTTTTGACCTTTCCGACTAACTATGAAAAAGGCATACCTTACTTCACCTAGGCTAAGAGAGTTCTCCTCTATATTGTTTTACATGTTTTCAGACTTAGGAGACTAAATTTATGAAAAAACACCCCCCTAGTGTCTCTTTGGAGTTTTCAGACTCTCAAAACTATGAAAACATCGTCAAGCATTCACTAATTTAGGCTTGTAAAATCCACGAACCAATGCTTTATCAAGCATTTTTTGTCTCTTCTTTGAGCTTGTTAAAAATGAAGAAGGTCCCGAGTTTGGTTTTTTTGACTCATTAAACCTTTACAAGAAAGAGGGAATGGAAATCCATTGACATGTATTTTACATCATGGAATCAAGTCTTATTTCCTTGAACAAAGCACCAGTTTTGAGTCTATGAACAGTTGGGTCTCAGTTTTTTACCTTATCTCGATCCATAGTTTTTCCTCCTCTAGTTGATATATTTTCAAATTATATGGGGAATTTGTCAATGTCTCCTACATTGAATATTTGTGTCATTGGTCCCTTTTATGTCAAAATATTCCTAAGTCACTTTTGTGTCATGCTCATTGTTCAAGGATTAAACCTTTGTCAGCCACTATGTAGTTTCCTTGACCTTTTTTGTCGGCCATTTCCCTATATTAGTTCATTACATCATGTCTTTGGCGGTTCTTGTTGTGAAATCCAGTACCAATTCCAAATCCAACTAGTCTTTGACTTATCTCGTGTTGGATGATGGAGGATTCCTTAATTCCTTCATTCCAATGGATCTCTTCGTATTGACTGCAACACCTCTTTCTCTAGGAATGAGATTTAGATTTTTATGACAGTACCTTTGGGGATTTCAGTCATCAATGGAAATTTCCCTCGCTATTGGGTAGTGGGAATACCTTACTATCTCCTACTCAATGGATTCTTGAAGTGTTCAACTTCAATTCCTTGTATTCAAACTTGTTAGAATGTACTAGGTATGTTGGGGATGATCTTCATTAATGGTGGTTTCCCTCATGTTTGTTAACGGTTCTCATTACAAAATGGTAATAAAACGGTTTCCTCCATTTTTTACTTCAACTCCTTTATTCACATGGTTAGGATACATACCTTTTTGGCGGTTTGGATTGAATATATTGGGCTGACAGAAGAATCATCATCTTTTTATATTTCCCGAGTTGTGCAAGACCTTGTCACACTTCATATGACATTTTTTTGAAACATAGATCCACCTTGTATTCTTGTGGCTATGATCAATTGTTGAGCATGGATCCACCTTGTTCATTTGTGGCGATGACTCCTTCAGATTTGATATGGCACCATTTTGCATATTGAGGGACCATGTTAGTTTAATCAGTTATACATATGTTGGATCTGCCTGCATCTTTATGGAGACCATTTGTATATGGACTTGTATGTACTAGAGACCAATTTTTTCTAACATTTATCTCTCTTTCAGGTACCTCTATTCAAGCCTTTCAATGTTGGATTCTCTTCTCTCTCCATACTCATATATTTCCTTTATAATGTATTTGGCTATCATCTTCCCCTCTAACCTCATACATTAGGGGGCATTTGTTATATCCCAAAATTACACATCTCTATCTGTGACCACTTTCCCATGATTCTATCACATGTCGACACTTCCATGATGACACTTCATGAAAGTCACTGAAAAAACACCTATATTGGAGGACCCATATACAAAGTTCTGTAACTTTGTTTGACCTCTTCTCTGCATCATGGGAAAGGTATTTGAGTCAGATAAAACTTTTCAAAAGATACCAAAGTCTAAAAATTATCATAAGTACCCTACAAATGAGAGTTTTTGATGTATACACATGTTTCCTTAAGGAAACCCACGTATATCACTTGTATACATGACTGTTGTCTCTAAAACCTACATATTTTTCCTCTAGCTATAAAAAAAATGTTTTTTCTTGAAATTCAAGTAGTTTGGGGGGGTATGCAACTGACTCCTTCAGTTGTTACTACTTTTTCTTCAACCCTATCTCTTCATAAACATATAAATAGAGGTAGGGAGATCCATGAGGGGAGACTTGAACATTTGCATTGTTATGCTGGAGGAATTGGGACTCTCATTCCCCCCACCTTTTCCCTAGTGATCATCTCCTTGTGTTGCAGAGCTTGGAGGCTGAGTTCCTTGGAGAAGAGAAGCATCAGAACTAGATAAAGGCTTCATGAGGTGTCCAACTTGAAGAGAAGGTATATATGTACTTATTTTCATGATCAATACATATCTAATGTACTTATTCTTCCCAAATCATTGTTTAATGTGTGATTAAATATCTATTTATGATCAGATGTTGGTGTTAATCAAATTAGGATTTCATATTACTTTTGTTATCATTGTTTTACATGTGGTCATATTGGTTTGAGAAAGGTATAATTTTTTTGTAGGTCTCTTGGAGCAAGAGGAGCAAGAGGAGGATTGAAGGACTTCTTGGATTAACCTTTGTTTGGCTAAGGTATAATCCATTCCAATCTTTTAGCTTGTTTATATATACTTGCATAACCATTTGCATCTCTCTTTCAACCCCAATACATTGACGGCCTCTTACACCCTAGACATAGGAAACTTTCATCCACAACATATAGATTTACCTAATATTAAGTATTATACCTAAATAACAATTGATTATTATTCCTTTAGTTTTCTTATAAACTCATATAGAAATAACAAAGAGGTTGAGCAAAGCTAGCATCGACATCCTTAGTAAGGTTTCCCTGTCTTTTCATTTTTAACAAAACATTAATTATTTTTACAGTTAGGGATTTCCCATAGTTAAACACAGTGAAACACTTAAACAAAAATTAAACCCACCAAAAACATCAGATCTAGTTTTAGAGATGCAATGGCTTCCAGCCAAGGGTTCGAGACCCATAAAAGTAAAAATACTTATGAATAATAATAAATATTCAGTATCATTTTCATACAACCAAAAGGCTTATCATTTAAAAGAAACGATTTAGGTTTTGTATAGTTTTAGAGAATAGAACAAACTTATCTTGTTATTTTAACACAGGTCGAGGAACCGAGATCTGTAAGGTTAAAATTTCAAGTAATTTATATATTAAACGAAACCTATAGCGAAAGCAACCTAATTTCAAACTTTCCTTCAACAAGGAAATGTCGTAACCATTTTAAAAACTAGAATGACTTTCTCTTCAACAAAAACATGGGTGTAGTAGTCGTAACCAAGAAAACAAATTTATTCACATAATAATAAACAAAATATCAATTATACATAGTAGTTCCAAAAGCTATAAAACAATTTAAATAATATACAGAGTAGTACCGACAGCTTCGAAGGTTTACACAAAATAGAAGCAAAAATCTCAAAGACTATATTATCTATAAATTTCACTACAATTTTACGATAAGAGTTTTAAACGACTAAAATACAACTTCCCACACATGCTCCACGGTCTATAAACAAAGGGTATTTTAAAATATTATCACTATATAAACCCTATCATAGACCGAAGGCATCCAAAAAAAAACATTTATCTCTTCCATTAACGTTCTAGAGGCAGAACACGAGAGTGTTTACCATCAACAGAAGGGGCTCGTAGAAACCCTTGTATCTCCCAAAACAAATTTAGACAAGAAAATGAACTATTTTCCATCTTTTGCATTTTCATTTCACACCTTAGATCGTAAAGGACTATAGGGTTTCAAGGTACATAGGTCTTACCAGGACCCTTTGATGGAAGGTACATTTGACCCAATATTTTCATGCCAAGATTCATCGAAAGGAGACCATCGAAACCTTATGTCAGTTAGACATTGGATAGAGGTTAAACCACAACATTCACCTTTTAACAACAAAGATTGCATCAAACTAAAAACAAGCAATTCTAAGGAGAAACTTACCCGCAACACAAAGGAACCCATGGCAGGTCAAATGCATGATTTTGTTGTATCCACTGCTAGAAGGGCCGAGAGCCCTCGACTCTCCTCACTGATTCAACAACATAGAAGAACTAAACAATTTGGTTTTTGTTTATGGTTTAACTCTTTAATCCAGCTGGATTGCACATGATCCCTTCACATGGCATGCTAATATTCTTACCTACCTCCACGTGGTTTTAAATTTCGCTACACATTCGATATAGTTTAAAGTGAACTCTTTGTTTTCTCTTTATCCATGTTAGTATCACCTTGGTTCTTGGATCATTAGTTTGTTATGGAACGCATGGTGCATAAGGTTTTAAACATATGCTTCATTATGATGCTTTGGTTGAAACTTAAGTTGAGCTCAACTTAACATTTGAAACTTAGATAATGTGGTGGTATGAGCTCAACTTATGACTTGGAATGCAACGGGCATAAACCTTCATTGGAGACACTTGCAAATAATACAAAGTTAAACAATGCATTTGCTATCATAATCTAAGTAAGACCCACAACCTTGTAACACTATCATCTTAATAGGGTTAGTAAGCATAGGGCTTAATATGTTAAAACATGACGAATCCATCCTTATGAAAATACAAGTTAAGCATACAAACTATAACATATGACAAGGATGGAATGACACATCAAATTTTGAAAACAAGTAAATTTTATCATAACTTAAAGCTTGTATACCAATATAGTGTTACATGAATCATATATGGAGTTATCATATTTGTGTTGTTAAGTATCATTTTTTTACAAAATTTTGTTATAGACTAAGTCCTAGGTTGATAATGGAATGTAGGGTTTATAATAATTCTTAAAAGCTATGTGAAGCAAGGTTAGGTATTAAATTGATCTAAACACTCCGTAATAAATAAAAATAATCTTATGGAATTTTTTAGTTGTTACATGTGGTATCCGAGCACGATTTCAAACACTAGGCCTAAAGTTTGGCTCAACTCATATGCTCAATACAAAAACAAGAAAACAAAATACTGACTTATGTTTACAAATTGTTTCTATACATAAATATAAATCCTTATTTTGCAAGAAATGGAAGGAGTAGAGGCATATTCCGAGGATGGATCACATCATAATGAGTAAAATAATCCAGATAATTTATATGTAGAACTAAAAGATCACTCAACATAATTACTTCAAACTGTAAAAGACTTAAAGGATGAACTGTAGAATGTTAAGGAAGATAATGAAAGAATCCTAAGAGCACATGAAGAATTAAATCAAATATTGCTAGATAAATTACATAATGAAGGAAATGATAAAAGAAAAGAACTTGAATATGAATATGGAACTATATCTTACACGCGTAAAGGTAAAAGTTAAAATTCTCTGATAATGAAAGTAATTTCTCCTCAGAAATTAATGTTAGGTCACATAGAGAGAAACATAAATATTCTAGTGAAATTAGTGATAGTGACAACATCCCTAAGAAAAGAAAATTTAAACCTTACGGAGAAATTTCAGGAGAGTTTAAGAAGATAAAACCCCCAATGTTTAATGGTGAGGTGGAAAAAGAGAAGAAGTTGATGCATGGTTGTTTGGGATGAAAAGTATTTTCAAATCTATAATTACTTAGAAAGGAAAAAAACTAGAATGGTTATTTATAACTTAACTGGAAAATATGATATATGGTGGCAGGATATAAAAAGAGTGAAAAACATTAGAGAAAAGTATGTAACTTGGAATTTTAAGAAATACTTTAAAATAATTTTTTTGTCTGGAAAATATTACGAAGAAAGGGCTAATGAATTTTACGGTCTTAAGCTAGGTTCAATTTCTATGAAGGAACTAAGTAGTAAATTTTTAAGTTTACTATGATACGTACCTTACATCATCAATGAAAATCCTAAGATACAAAGGTTTCTAAGTTGTTTCCCTTTTAGCTTCAAGGACATAATTGAATATGAAAATACAAAAAACCTTGAGGAAGCAATGAGGAAGGATAACTTTTGTTATGAACAAAGAAGAAAAATATTTAAGTCTAACATAACTTTCTGAAATAATTCCCAAAACAATCCTAAGAATATTTATCAGGGGATAGACTTTAAAAGTAATACATTACAGAATTTTACAATAGAAAATATTAAAGACTTACCTAAAAATCATGTTAAAAATAATGAACAAAGAGAACCTGTAAAATGTTGGTATTGTCAACGACCTTATTATGCGAAGGATTGTCCAAACAGGAAGAGGAATTTCAGCAATGTGCATACCATATAGGAAGAAGTAGTTGTTGGTGGTGTAACAAACGATATGCCCAGGATTAATGCAGCTTTGGAAAATAGACAAGATGATCACCAAACATCTATGGTTGAAATAAAATTTATGATAAAAAACAACCCCATTTCTATTTTGATAGATCCAGGTTCTATTTTAAGCTATGTGTCACCTAGTATAGCATAAAATTGTAATTTGCATTTGAATAAGTTTGAAAAATTTTGGTTGGTTCAGTTAGCTACAGGAACAAAGAGAAAAGTAGTTATCTATGTTGAAGATTCTGAAATGTTTATGAGTCAATTCAAAACTCAAGTGAAATTAAATGTATTACCTCTAGGATCATATGATGTTTTAATAGGAATGGACTGGATGGAAAAACATGCAGTCGTTTTAAATTTATTTGAGAAAACATTTACATGCTTAGATGAAAAAGGAGAAACAGTTATAGTAAAAGGAATACCTATAAAAGTTTATGTTAGACAGATTTTAGCTTTACAAATGAAAATGTTTGTACGTAAAGTTTGCAAAGTTTTTGTTGTACATGTAATGAATGATGAACACATGAAAAAAGAAAAATTAAAATTCGATGATATACCAATTTTAAAATAATATTTAGATGTATTCCTGGATGAGATTCTAGGATTACCTCCAAAAAGAGAATTGGATTTTACTATTGAATTAGTACATGGAGCTATAGCAAATTCAAAGGATCCTTACCACATGAATATTATAGAACTTGATGAATTAAAAATACAACTACATGAGTTAATAGATAAAAATTACATAATACCAAGTGTATCCCACTGGGGAGCACCTATCTTATTTGTTAAAAAGAAAGATGACACTTTATGCTTATGTATATATTATCGTCAATTAAACAATATGACAATTAAAAACAAATATCCATTTCCCCGCATAAATGATCTGTTTGATTAGATACACAGAGCAACGATATTCACATAAATAGACTTGAGATATGGATATCATCAATTCATAATTAAAGACAAAGATATATTTAAAACTTCTTTCAAAACTCGTTATGGGAATTATGAGTTTGTAGTTATGCCATTTGGGCTAATGAATGCTCCAACATCTTTTATGTGTTTATTGAAGGAGACATACTAATTTATTCAAAAACAAATGAAGAACATGATGAACATATACAAATAATATTACAATTTTTAAGAGAACAAAAATTGTATTCTAAATTTAGTAAATGTGAATTCTTTGAATATAAAATACAATATCTAGGCCTTGTGATATCCAAGGAAGGGATATCAGTGGATCCTGATAAAATAAGAGCAATAATGGAATGGCATGTTCCTAAGGATGTATCAAATGTACAATCATTCATGGGGATTACAGGTTATTATTGAAAATTCATAGAAGGATTCTCAAGGATCGTGAATCCCATAATGTCCTTACAGAAAAAGGGAAAAAGATTTGTATGGGATTTAAAATGTGAAGAAATATTTAAAAGTTAAAAGAATTATTAACCACTGCACCTATCTTAAAAATAGCAAATGCAAATAAGGACTTTGTTGTATGCACAAATGCATGGAATGAGGGCCTAGGTGGAGTGTTAACGCAATAGGGCCATGTAATAGCTTATGAATCAAGAAAGTTAAAAATACATGAAAATAATTATGCTACCTACGATTTAGAGTTGGTCGTTGTAATACATGCCCTGAAAATGTGGTGCCATCATCTAATCGATAGAATATTTTTATTAATGTCTAATAACATAAGTTTAAAATACTTGTTTAATCAACAAAATATGAACGAAAGGCAAGCAAGATGGTTAGCTTTCCTTAGCGAATATGATTTTGATATCAAACATATAAAAGGAAAAGAGAATACGGTGGTTGATGCCTTAAGCAGAAATGCGAATCTGAATTTTATAGCCGCTATTAGCAGTTATAAAACAAAATTGGATGATAAGTTTGAAGACAGGGTAAAAATGGATAAAAATTATTAAAATTTAAGAGAAAGAGTTACATGAAACGAATCTGAAAATATAAAAATAGATTTTAGTTTGAATGAAAAAGGTTTAATGATGTATAAAAATATATTATATGTACCCAATGTACCATAAATTAAATTGTTGATATTAAAATAAGTACATCAGATTCCTTACTCAGGAAATCCTGGTTACCAAAAGATGATAAAAATGCTAAGAAAAGACTATTTCTCGCCCAATATGAAAAATGAAGGGGCTGAATATATATCTAGATGTATAGAGTTACAGTAGGTTAAAGCTAAGCATAGACACCCAACAAGTCTATTGCAACCATTACCAATCCTATATTCAAAATTAGAAAGTATCAACATTGATTTCATAACAGTATTGCCTAAAAATAAAAAGCAAAATAATTATGTGATGGTAGTAGTAGAAAAAATTAGCAAGGAAACTCATTTTATACTTGTTAAAACTACTTATAAGGCTGCTAATATTGCTAATATTTTTAAGAAGGAATTTTTTCATTGCATGGAATTACTAAGATGATAATTTCTGATAAGGATCCTAAGTTTACTGGTAATTTCTAGAAATCATTGTTTAAAGGATTGGACACTAAATTTAATTTTAGTACCACTTATCATCTGCAAACGGATGGACAAACTAAAAGAGTAAATCAAGTTTTAGAAGATATGTTAAGGATGTATGTTAGGGATCATCCAAAGAAATGGGAAGAATATCTACACTTAGTCGAGTCTGCTTATAACAATCATAATCAAGCTTCAACTAAACTTAGTCCTTTTGAAATACTGTATGGTAGGGAGTGTAATACTCCCATTTCATGGAGTAATCTGGTTGACAGATTAATTTTAGGACCTGAATTGTTAAAAGAAATGGAGCTAAAAGTGAAACATGTATAAAGCAATCTGAAAATTGCACAAGATAGACAAAAGCGTCATGTGTTAGAATTAATATTTCATTGATCTTCAAGAAATGAGTGCTATTAGATTCTTAATTATTGCAGTGAAAAGGAATGAAAAATAACCACTGAAAAAAACAAATCTCACAGGAAACACACAAGAATTGCTCATTATAATTACAGCATAAACTTCATTAATCCCAGCAGTATACAATAGTGTTACAAATAGGAGAATTTAAATCATGTGGATAAGATTCAAATCACCAACTCAATTTGACTACATGGCTAACTAGAAGTGTCTAAATCGCTATTGGAGTTCAACAGGATAACTCTAGATGTCTAATACAATCTCTCAATCAGTTATAATCAATCAAACTAGTCTAGCTATAGTGGTAGGTGAGAAGTAGGTGAGAATAGGTGCCTTCCCACATGCAGCCATGCATAATTGATGCTAATTGAACTAGAGGATATCTAATTGAATGTAACAGAAGCATAACTAAGATTGACTAGTCACCAACTGCCAATAACCGAAGGAGGTTGGTTTCAGCACTCCTACTAGATCCTAAAATGTAGAGATTGTTCTAGGAGGTGCATAAACTGATGCATGAATGTGCAATTAGTTGAAAATAGCCTTAATCTATTTTACCCATGCTCTATTTGTTAACCCAAAAAATCCCTCACTCAGCTCTACATGCCCTATACCACCCAAGGACACCCATGAATGACCCTCATTTCACCCCATTAGATCCCCACACTCTCAAAAAAGGCTTAAGAATGAGCAAAAGGGCTTAAAAACCCCCAAAAAAATCCTACATAGTTCTCCTAGGGGATAAAGCCTCCAAAAAGGGGCTAAAACCCCTCAAAGGGGATAAAAACCCCAAAAGGAGCTAAATATAGGGAGGAAGGGGCTAAAATCCCAAAAAAGGGGCTAAAGTCCCAACCAGGGGGCTTAAAACCCTAAAAAGCCCCAAAAAAGCTATAAATAGAAGGGTGGGGGCCACTCTCAAAACACTTCTCCCTTGCATACTATTATGCTTCCCGAGTGGATGCCTTGAGACCCTTTCTCTCTCAAGCCACCCACACTCCCTCTCCTCCATCTTCCATTGAGCCATAGCTCCCCCCATCCAAGAGAGGTGCTTCTACAAGCTAGGGCATGGTGGCCCATTCCATCAAAGACAAGGTATAGCTTGTTGTTTATGTCTTTGCTTTGGTAGTTTTCTTAGTTTTTTTTTCTAACCCATCTTTGTTTGCAAGTTTGTTTCTCACATGTTTTTGCAGTTATTTTGGTTCTAACATTTGTAAGCAAGTAGCTGGAGCTAAACCATAATAGTGTTTGCAGAGGGGTTTCCATCCATTTCTTTCATGTAAGTTCTGCTTAGTTTTCTATCCATTTTTCATGTATTTCACCACCAGGAACCTACCCTTTCATCCTATATATGAAAGGTAGCCATTCCTGTCGTGTAGTAAGGGAGAAATCCCTGCTACAGAACTAGTGACCATACCATGTTGATCTCATAGGATCCCTGGGTCTGTTTTTCAACATTTCAAGTTTTAGTTTAGTTTTTTTCCCTCGGTTAATTTTTCTGTTAAATATAGTTTAAAATATTGTTTATTTACATTCTCTGTTACTGTTGAGCCTCCACAAGGAAAATTCGAGTCCATTTGGCCACATTACAGGTTACTATCAGTCGGATCTAACTCGGGGTCAACAAATTTCACTTTTCGAAGTAGGTCACACTTATCGGGCCCAAACAGGGGACCAGGTTGCTCATTTGGGCCTCACAGGTGCGACCAGGTCACCCTTTTACCCCCAAAAGGTGCGACCCCATTCCAAAATACAACCCGCTTCTGTCTACAAAATCTGAGTAACCCCCTTGCCTATTTCTGAAAAAAATTGGTGACCCCCTTGCCACATTTGACCTGAAACATGCAATCTGTCACTTAGAATTGGGTTTTTAATAATTAAGGACTGTTAGTGTGGCTTAGCTTCCTCTGTGCATCCGAATTGTTTCATTTTTGTTTCTGTTTATCTTAATGTCAATTTCATTTACAAAACAAAGTGTAAATTAAATACCGAATGGGTCAATGAATATAGTTTGACTAAAACTCACTTAAAATGAAAAATATTGCTTAACCCTTCCTCCTCTATCTAGTCATGACCCTTCGGGGTATTCTGGGATAAGATGAAAGGAATAGCTCATATAGTAATAGGCACTTCACCCAATATTGTTCAAAACCACTAAAAACGGGTGACTTGGAAGGTAGAGGAGGAGAGAAGGAGGGCTTCTCACAGTGCTCAGCGTCCTCCCTGTTGACCAACCTTGCATTCGGAAGGTGACCTGTGGATCTACGGATGGGCTTAGTGCCATTGTGTTGAGAGCCCGGAACCTTCTCTTGGGTGAAGAAGGATATAGGTGTAAGGTAGTCACCTAGTCAGGCTATCACAATTCAGGATAAAAAATGGTATATGTCTAAAACATTTCTGATTTCGATTTACTACTTTCATCCACAATGATATGAACTCTACGGAATATTCATAAACAATTTGTAGCTACCAGATAATAGAAAAAAAAATACATACACACCACACCATGTAATTCAACCCAACTCAGTTCATGACGCTGAGAGAGCCACTAAAAATTTATAAATTTACACTAAGTTAAAAATCTACAGTCTTTGAGAACATAAGTACCTGATTGCCTCAACCGTAGGAAGTACTTGGGCTCAGCCCAGAAACTCATTGTGAGAGTACCACCAGAACCCCAAAGTAGCTGGCCGCTGAGAGGAATTGCCAAGTGAAACAGGCAACGACCCCCACCGATTGAGTAGAATGCCCATGAGGAAAAATCCAAGTGTTGTCTTCTGGCAGTCTTGGTGGCCGAGTGACCACCTATAGCCAATAGGAATCCATTGAAACCAGGGTCAAAAAATCATTTCAACCAGTTTGATACACAAATTTAACACAATTGATCCCTCACACTCTTCCTCACACCTAAGAGGCGAACCACCACAATTTGGATCATTGAATTGACATCATCAAGACCATTCTCGATGACCTCCCACACTATCAGAAGGCCACACAGCCTCTGATTCAAATTCAGACCCATATCAGTCTGAACCAGACCTGCACACTGCACCATCAAGCCCCATGGTTGGTGCAAACTTGGATCCATTTTTCGGCAGAGCCATAGCTAGTGGACCATGTCCACACCACAAACTATCACCAAAAACCCTACAGGTGGCCCCAGCATGGTCATGCAAACCATTATCAGTCAGCTGCCACCACCCATAGTGACCACCCAAGCTATTCCACCTGCAAAACATGGGGGTAGTGGCCCTTCCACCTACATTGCCCCTCCTGTCATACATGGGAGTAGTGGCCCTTCCACCCACACTGTCCCTCCCACCACACATGGGGGCAGTGGCCCTTCCACCCACATTGTCCCTCCCACCACACTTGGGGGAACTGGCCCATCTACAATGGCGCTACAAGTACCCCCAGCTATGCAGGTGCATTATGCACCTGTAAACCCCACCACTATGGCTGCCCCATCGCACATCAACCTAGGGTCAAACCTTCCTTTCATGGTATGTCTCAAATTGCATGATTTGGCTCAGTTAACAAATGACCCTATCCACCATCAAAATTTTTGGCCTCCCATGCCAACCAAACTGCCTTCAGATATTCCCAAGATTGAAGGGAAGGTAGGGGAGTGCCCCCAAAACCACATCTTGACATTTCATCTATGGTGCTCATGAAACAACATCGTTAATGATTCGATCAGGCTAAGACTATTCCAATGCACCCTCATAGGTGTTGCTGCCAAGTGGTAGTACATTGAGATACCATAAGCTAAGTACCCAGATTTCAACTCCCTGGATTTCATGTTACTGCAATATTTCCAACTCCCCGTCATATATGACGAAGCGGTGGAGATCTTGTTATCTTGCCGCCAGAACATTGCGACCCACATAACTGACCACATCCATGAGTGGCGATGACACCGTAGTTTGTGTAAGATCCAACTTGATGATAAGATATTCCTGGATTGGTTCCTCAAAAACTTGCTCCCACCTATAGCAAAGGACATCGCATTCAAATGTCCCCAATATGAAGAAGAAGCCATCTTGAAAACCCAACAGTTCAATCTAATTTATGTACAGTCTGGGTACCTTTACACTATCATTCCAGATGCTCCCCGTGTGGGTACCTCCTACCATGATGCACCGGGGGCATCCCATGCTGCAGATGGAATTATAGGCTTGGTATCCCACCAACCACAACACCGTCTGACACCACCTACAATACTACCACAACTAAGAAACACTACTAGTGTTCCCTACCAAAACCAAACTCTAGACTATGCAAGAATGATGTTCCAGTCCAGAGCCATGACTTCTTACGCACAACCTGTGCCACTGCAATAGGCTCAATCCTTGACTTAGACAACACAACAATACACGGGGAAAATTCCCACGTTTGTGGCACCACCAACCCCCCAAATATACTATGCACCACCAGTGCAAATGGTTCAAGCCCCCAACCCTACTCCACCTACTCCATTGGGATAGGTGTTTGCACAACAAAACCATCCCAACTAGCCATCCCCCAATAACCAACAAGTGCAAGCCATAAATAACCGACCCTGGAACCAAGGAAACAATCAACCGTGGGGAGGTGGTCAACAACCAAACCCCCCCAACAATGTCATGGCAAACCAGCCAGCCCAAATCCTCCATGACCAAATGCATTGAGATGCAATGCCCCATTGCATACAAACCAACCATGCACACTCTGTGAGGTCTACAAGCACCACACATTTGAGTGTCCCTTCATGGGTCATGCTAAGTAAGCCATTCAGAACAAGGTTCAACATTCCACCAACACAACAAACCAAGCCCAACCCAACCTGGCACCACAAGGACCTCCTCTTATGGTGCTTCAAAACCCATTACCAGTCCAAGGATTGGTGGCAGTCGCACCCCCTCCCCAACCCAATCCAAATGCTTCGGGGGAACCTCCCACGACAGAAACAGGTGTCCACCACCTGCTAGCTATGACAACTGAAGAGGTCAATCTACAAACTAGATGAAATCAGTACGGAACCAACACCAAACCCACTGACACATCAATGGCATCAATGTCTAAAAAAATCAATGAACCTCTTTAGTTAGCGCTATTCCCACGCCCCCCCATACGTCGGGTTTCCAATAAGGCTATGGCTAGAGCTGCTATCAGCTACAACATCATGGATGGTTTGGCCCAAACACTAACCACCATGTCTGCTCTTGAGGTGCTCAAAACACGCCCAATGCAGTAGAAGTCCTTATTAGCCGCCCTTTGGGCTGTAGACCCCTCCAACTCCAGGTTGATCACATTCGACATGGAGAATGGAGAACCATGAATGCCATCAACCATTGCCTTTCAAATCTCGATGTCTATCTAGAATTTGGTTGTCCACTAATGCATAGTGGATGATGGGGCATCCACGTGCATTATGTCTACCCTAGTCTAGAAGAAACTTGGATCCCCAATTTTGCAACCATCCTCGACAACTCTGCGGGCTTAGGACAGCCATCCCACTAAATCCTAAGAAATCCTCCCCCATGTCCCCATCACATTAGCCAAGAAGACAGTTCTGATTGACATAGAGGTTTTCAACACTCAATTGGACTATAACCTTATCCTTGAAAGAAGTTATATGTACGCCATGAGAGCTGTCGCATCAACTGTCTTCCATCTCATGATGTTCCCCCACGAAGGGAAAAACGTGACGGTTGACCAACTTACTTATCATGATCTGCCAGGGCTAACGACACTTTCCAATGTTATCCCTATGATTGACACCATTGATCCACAAGGGATGAACACACATGCTAATGTTATCCCTGCGGTCAACACAAGGGTTGACAACATACCAGCTTCCCCATTGTTGAATGTGGGCCCTGGGTTGTTTGTTGATACCACCATGACAACTCCTTTCCCGCTAGTGTCACCACCACCAACACCAAATGAGACTGCAGACTTGTGCATGCTCTCATCTAGCACCACTGCACCCAAACAACAACCTTAGCCACAACACTATCCGCAACCGCCACATCAACAGCAGCCGCAACATCATCCGTAGCCACAACATCAACAACAGGCGCACCATCATCCACATCCACAACATTATGCGCAGCTGCAACCACAACCTCACCTCCACATACAACCATCCGAGAGTTATCTAGGCTCCTCTCCAATCCATACAATTCCCTTCCTTTTTCCCCCACCTGGTGTCATGAGCAAGCCAGTAATGGCCACCCTAAACCTACCCAACTTTACATTGGGAATTCTTGTGTGGTATCTTGATCCACCAGCTCAACCATCAATGCCCTAGGTAGTATTAACCCCTGTGCAACCCATTGCGGTCGATTCTCATCCTCCACCTGGCCCACAAAAACCAACCACCGCACCCATACTCACACCGCCCCACCCAAAAAAAGCCAGGGGAAAGAACATGAAAGCCACCGCAGAGCCTCGACAGACCCCACCTTGCATCGACTGCAAAGAATAGGGCCATCCAACTCAGAACTACCCTAAGATTCCTATAATCCATGTGCATTTGGATGCCATGGATACAAATGAAAACCTCCCCATGGTTGAGCTTCCAAGTGTTCCAACAGTAAGAAACAAGTCACTGAGAAAAAATCATGCTTGCTTCCTCTGTAGTTTGCATGGACACGATTCTCACCATTGCCAAGAATTGTCCAAGTTTTGAATGGCTTTAGCCAACCTTCGACAACATTCTCTTGAATCTGAGATCACTCTGATCAAATAATTTCACCCCCACCTCCTTCTTCAGACACCATGTCCATCTACATGATGTCCAGTTCTATAGACCCTCTTGTCTCCACCACCACCAACGGTCCATCAGACCTGTCTCTTCCATTGTTTTCGCAACCATAGCTCCATCCACAGCCACAAACTCAGTTGCAACCTCAACCTCAGTTACCAGGGAAACAGTGGGGTTCATCCCCAATCAACATGATTCTTTTCCTTGTCCTTTTCATTTTCCTTTTCCTACCATCCGAGATCGTGAGTAAGTCTGTATTGGAAACCCACAATCTACAAGATTTCACACTAGGATATCCTGTGTGGTATCTTGAACCACCTACCCTACCTCTAATGCCCCAGGATGTGTTGACTCATGTCCATCCAATTGAGATGATGTTGCACCTACCACTACTCATGCCACTACCCGTTAAGGAACATCAATTTTATTTTAAGCATATAGTCATCTACTTCATCCACCGCACCTTATGCGGATAACCAAACCATCGTCTGGAGAATGGATCATTTCCTTTGCATGCATTTGTCATATAACTACCTAGAGACTTGCACTCACATCACATGTAGTCAAGTTCGTCCACCACAATTCACACACGACTCTCTTGACCTCTATCCGAGAGCCACCTTGTTTTGCGTGCCTCTGCCGCTATCTATCCCGTGCATGTATTGGTATGTTTGAGAGCCATCTGCTCCATCCATATGATGTGGATGACCCTTTGGACCACTGTCCATCATCCCGACATGGGGCACCGCCTGTGCCACCGTAATCGGTTGAACATACTAGAGTTTCCTTTAATCTCTTTTCTGACTCCTAAAAGAATGAAAATATTTTCGAGCGCAACTACTTCCTTTCCCGCTCGTTAAAGTATAGGAAAGGGCGTCTACATCATCTCGTTTACCTCCTTTTGCGGACTATGTAGACCATCAAATGAAAAGGACCACCTTGGCATATTCAAGCCAAGACCATTCCCCTCTACATACTTGTATGCTTTCTCAGGTAGAGGGGCTGCACTTTATGAAAAATATCACCATGGTTTGTCGTTAAGCTCTTTTCCATACTTCTCATCAAGGAAATATCGCCGAGCAAACTTGGTTTCATTCATGCTTCTAAAATTATTTGAATGACCGTCCAATTAGTATAGGTTTAACCTTTTCTAGCATGAATGACTACCAACGGTAAATAAGTCTCCCATCCCCTAAAAAAGGATGGGTGAGCTCTCCTGTGCATACTTTTATCGTTTTTATGGTACAGGAGACTACCGATGAAAAAGAGCCCCCACTGGAGTCTTTTTCATGCTTTCAGAATCTCAAAAATTGAAAGCACCATCGAGCATTTACTTTCTCGGGCTCACCAAAAATCCATGAGATCGTACCACGATGGTGTCTCTAGACACCACCCCATAGAAAACAGTTTGGCAACATTCCCACTCTAGGTCTCCTTTGTTCAGAGTACTTTGCAATGGATCCCATCAGTACCAAAAGTATCTACCTCCCCCAGGTATTTCCCATCTGCAGTGGCATTCCCAGTATTACAACTATGATCCCATTCCCATGAGTGAATTTAATTCGCTGCCTAGTCCGCCCTACCATCATACTCTGAAAAATGGAAGTTTGAATCTACTACACTCCCCCTTCCCCTTTTCAACTCTTTCCCTACCCCCCAATTTAGTGGGTCAGTCCACAGATTGTCTCACATCTTTTCGTTATCTCCATCGTGCTTCTGGTCAAGGAAACATCATTGCCTTGACCAAGGGCAGGTCTCCCTCTATTGACAACAACACAGATATTCCAGAGGATAGACCCAGAGGCCCCTGTATCTTGGTTTTATTAACCTCATTGATGATTTCTTTGGACCACTTGGGAGGAGTTCTTAGTGCATCTCGAGATGGTTGTTTCTCACATGCTCAACTCCAACTACATCATCGCACCATCAAGATTCGTACAGGGTATAGGTCCGTGTAGTATTTGGTCGAAGACCTCAAATGTCACCTGACTCTAGCACATTGATGAGTCTATTTGAGAGACCTAAACAGGTTTATGTCACTTGTGATTTCTAGGTTGCATTGGAGATAGTGTTAAGAAGCCCCAGTAGCACTTCTATATATATTTATGATTGATGCAGCATACTTGCACCACAGAGACTCTAACTCTCCATCAGTGAGTCCATATAGCTATGTACCATTCTAGATCCAGCAGGCCATCAGTCATGAATATATAGCATTCCATGAGAATGCCATGGTTCCAATGTAGCAGTTCTTCAGATCAGTATTGTATTCAGCCTCTCGTTGAAGCAACCACTATGTATCATTAGTTGTATACTATCGGCTCTTGTATTATAGAGCATAGATCACATTATTCTTTTGGAATTGTTACGAGCATGGGGGTTCCTGCCTCATCCATGTACATGACACACATTATTTTTATCTCACCCATTAATGGGAACCATATCAATACAAAAACAAAAATCCACCATGCCCCAGCCTCGGAAGCATAACCTCTCCGTAGCAAATCCTATGATGTCCATCAGCCATACAATGGGTTCCTTCCCTCACACATCAAGGGGAAATATGTTAACCCAAAAAATCCCTCACTCAGCTCTACATGGCCTATACCACCCAAGCACACCCATGCACGACCCTCATTTCACCCCATTAGACCCCCACACCCTCAAAAAAGGCTTAAGAATGAGCAAAAGGGATTAAAAACCCCAAAAAAGAGCCTAAATAGTTCTCCTAGGGGCTAAAACCCCTCAAAGGGTGTTAACACCCAAAAATGGTTAACTACCTCATCTACCTCACTACATGGCTCATTTGTCCTTTTCCCTATCATATTTCCCTGAAAATCCCACAAAAAGCCTCCAAAAGGCCTAAAATGCCTCTAAAAGGCCACAAAATCATCTAAAAAGCCTCCAAAAGGCCTAAAATGCCTCCAAATGGCCAAAAACCCCCTTTTCCTCCAAAAATAGCCAAAATTCCTCTAAAAATAGCAAAAATCCCCAAAAGGGGAAGAAAATGAATAAAAATAATGAGGAAAAAGGAGGAAAACCC